>JAYESA010000019.1:53673074-53765574 GCA_036927795.1 Iris macrosiphon | reverse complement strand
ACTCCATACAGTCTGACTATCTGGCGCACGTACATCTCTGCTAGTCTCTCTGTAGACGTACCCACTTTGAATGGTAGAAAGTGGGCCAATTTGGTCGACCTGTCCACGATGACCCAAATCGCATCCTTCCCGCCTGGAGAACGGGGAAGTCCAGAAACAAAATCCATGGTCACATGCTCCCATTTCTACTCCGGAATGGGTAACGGCTGGAGCAAACCTCCTGGCCTCTGCCTCTCCGCCTTCACCTGTTGGTACACTAAGCATCGGGATACGAAGCGCGCTACCTCCTGCTTCATCCCGTACCACCATACATGCTCTCTCAGATCTCTATACATCTTATTAGCACCTGGATGCATAGAATACTGGGATCGATGCGCCTCCTGAAGAACCTCCTCGTGCAACGACCCACTCGGCACACACAACCTGGTACCGTACCGCAATGAACCATCATCAGCAATGGTCAAGTCATCTGATAATCCAATCTGAACCTGTGCCCTGATGCTCCTCAGGGACTCATCCTCAAACTGTGTAGCCCTGATCCGGTCTACCAACTCTGACTGAATCTACAGTCCCCACATCTGCATCTCAACTCCAGGCACTATCACCTCAATGCCCAAGTTCTCTAAATCTGTTAGAAGATAACGATCTGTAGTCAGGCACATAGCTACCGGATACCTGCTCAATGCATCCGCAACTACGTTCGCCTTTCCTGGATGGTACTGCAATAATATGTCAAAGTCTTTCATCAACTCCAACCATCTCCTCTGCCTCATGTTCAGCTCTTTTTGGGTAAACACATACTTCAAGCTCTTGTGGTCTGTGAAGATCTCTACACGCTCTCCGTATAAATAGTATTTCCATAACTTCAGAGCAAAGATGACCGCTGCCAACTCCAAATCATGGGTAGGGTAGTTCTTCTTATGAGGACGTAATTGCCTGGAAGCATAGGCAATCACCCTCCCATTCTGCTGTAACACACAACCCAGTCCCTTCCCCGATGCATTAATATAGATAGTGAATCCTCCAGAACCTGATGGCAACGTCAATACTGGAGCTGTCGTCAACCTCCTCTTTATCTCATCAAAGGTGATCTGGCACTCCTCTGACCAAACAAACTCCACGTTCTTCCGAGTCAGCCTGGACAATGGCTCTGCAATTCGAGAAAAATCCTGAACAAATCTCATGTAGTAACCTGCCAGCCCCAGGAAACTCCTGACCTCGGCTACTGAACTCGGGGCACTCCATGCCTCAACTGCCATGATCTTTCTCGGATCCACCGAGATACCCTCTCCAGTCACCACATGACCAAGGAATTCAACCTTGTCAAGGAAGAACTCACACTTCAAAAGCTTTCCATAAAGCTTCTCCTTCCTGAGAGTCTCCAGCACTATCCTCAGATGCTCATCGTGCTCCTCTGGGGTCTTCGAATACACCAAGATATCATCTATAAACACCACCATAAACCTGTCCAGATGCTGATGGAACACCTTGTTCATCAGATTCATGAACACTGCCGGGGCATTAGTCAACCCAAACGACATTACCATGAACTCATACTGTCCATATCTGGTCCAAAAAGCTGTCTTCGGAATATCCTCCTTCCTGACCTTCACCTGGTGGTAGCCTGTCCTCAGATCAATCCAGGAAAATACCCTCGCTCCGCTCAACTGGTCAAATAGATCATCAATACGCGACAGCGGATACTTGTTCTTGATTGTGAGGTTGTTCAGAGCCCTGTAGTCGATACACATCCGTATCGACCCATCCTTCTTCGGCACAAAAAGTACCGGAGCACCCCACGGGGAAGAACTAGATCTGATAAATCTCTTGTCCTGAAGCTCATCCACCTGTTTCTTTAACTCTATCAGCTCACTATTGCTGACTCTATAGACGTGTTGGGATATCGGCTCCGCGCCTAGCACCAAGTCTATAGAGAACTCCACATCTCTGTCCGGAGGTAACCCTGGCAACTCCTCCGGAAAGACATCCATATACTCCTCTATCAGTAGATGTAGCAACCTCGGCTCTACCACCAGGGCTCCGCAGAAGACTCCCTCGGTCTGTTCTGCTGCTCCTCTGGCAAACGGAAACTCTGGCTCACCCGGCGGACTAAACAACACTCTGCCTCCACGATAATCTATACTAGCATAATGCATACTCAACCAATCCATCCCGAGTACAATGTCGTAGCTCGGAAGTGGCACTACGAGTAGGCACACACTCAACTTCCGGCCTCCCAAGGTAACTCTCCGGTCTCTGCAGACATCACTGACTAGGATGATACCACCCCCGGTCGTGATCTTGCAGAGTCTAGCTAAAGGTTCAGCAACAAGATGGTGTCTAAGAGTAAAAGATACAGACATAAAGCTATAGGAAGCACCGAAATTAAATAAAGCAAGTGCTGGAATGGAATCAAGAAGAACAGAACCTGAGATAACATCACCAACGGGCTCAGCATCGTCTACGGTCAGGGCAAAAGCTCGCCCTTGTTGTCCTCCTCGGTGCTGCTGCTGGTGCTGAGCAAACCTCTACTGCTGAGTCTGCAAAGGCTGTCCTCTCTGCTGTGCTGCAGGTGCTCTAGCTGGTGCCCTCTGAGCGGCTCCTCCGCCCTGAGCTGTACGGGCAAGCGCTGAAGGACAATCCTTCAGCTGATGATCTGCTGCGCCACACAACAAACATCTGCCTAGCCTCTTCCTGTAGATGTCCCATCCGTGCCCTGGCTTCCTACAGAAAGGGCAAATAATGGGCTGCCTCTGGCCCTGCTGCTGTCCCTGCCTCTGCTGCTGGGGCGCCTGCCGGAAGGGCGCACGACCCTGACGCTGATGCTGCTGGGTCTGCTGGAATGGCCTCTTGGCTGGGCCTGCACTGCTACCTGCTCCTGAAGCATCTCTGCTCCTATTGGTCTTCAGCTCCAGGTCGTCCTCAGCTCTCTGGACGTCGCTGACAATCTGCTCGAAGGTCGCCACGCGGTCACTCCTAGTCAAGGACTTGACCGCCATGACCAAACCCTTGAGAAACTTCCGCGCCTTCGCTGCCTCAGTCAACCCCTCAATAAATCTGCCCAGACGGCAGAACTCTGCTGCATACTCGTCCACTAGCATGGTCCCCTGGACGAGCGCCTCAAACTGGCTCTCTAAGGCACTGAGAGCCACATCCGGAAAGAACTTCTCCTTAAAAAGCTTCTTGAAAGCCTCCCAAGTCAGTCCCGGTACTGCTATCCGCGTATCCGTGCGATACCAAGTAAGGGCAAGGTCGAACATCTGGCTGCCCGCTGCCTCGATCTGCATACTAGCTGGGATCATCGCCAGCCTGAAGATCCCTCTGTACCCCGGAACTCCTTGGACCGCATCCTCTGAAAGTCAATAATAGTGCCCGGCCTAGGATGCTGAGCCTGCTCTGCCTGTGGCTGGATCTGGGCCACTCTGTCCACCGCTGTCATAGCCACCTGATGAGCATTCTCAATGCCCATCCTCATAACATCCACCTGGCGGTGCTGCACGTCCATCATCTCTTGGAAGAACGAGAACAACTGCGTGGCATCAACTGGTGTAGGCGGTGGTGGAGGAGAAACCACCGGAACAACTGGGGTGACTCTCGGATCGATAGGAGTGAGAGGATCTCCAAGAGAAATAGACGCTCCCTCAACCGCAGGAGTGGCGAGTGGAGCGATAGCGGCTGCCGGAAGTCGAGCAGGACGAGAGGTGGCAGACCTCTCGGTGGCAGCTGCTGGAACGGTGCGCTGAGACCGTGTCTTCGGAGGCATCCTGAACACAGATCAAAAAAAGTCAATATAGTGCAAGATACGATATCATCAAAGAAGGACAGTAATATTGCAAAAGAAAATAATTTCAGGAAAAAATAAAGATAGCAAAAGAAATCAGAAAGGGTCCTAGTTGTGATTGAGCACACTCTCTCTCAGCCTATATCCTATATCCTATTGCAGGTAAACCTAAAAACTAGACCTGAATGGGCCGCCACCAAAAATGTGTCATGACCCGCACCCGAAAAATCAGGCATGAGCCGTGGGTACGTCCAACCTACGCCGTAGAATCGGCGGTAGAACGCTGTAAAGGTCCGTTCTAGGTCAACCATATCTATATAACTCACAAAAATCTGTCAATAACCTCTCCAAAAGGAGGGCAACCACGCAATATATATAAGCTCTCAATCACAATAACTAGGGGAAGAATAAAAGCACGATATGATATGAACAAAGAAACAGAACCAAAGAGAGCAAGACAATATCCAAAAATATACAGTCCAAGTCTATAATAGTCTACAACATCTCACAGCAACAAAAGAATAAGTACAATCATCTAAATAATCAGCTGGGAACAACCCAGGAAACCCACCTAGCTAACTAGGGCGCTAAAGGCGTCTCCTCGGCGCACTCCTTCTCAGTCTCGGGGTCACAACCCTCGTCGACACCCGGCCCGTAGAAAGTCGGGCAGAAATCCTCAGGATCCTCTGAAAAAAATATGTCCAGTCAGGACTGGAGCGAAGTACATAACTCTGAAAGCAATTCCAAATACATGGTAAGGTGTATATGACGAGCAATAGAAAAGTATACAAGATGCACAGGAAAATAAATACATGCTGGAGCAGAATAAGTAGCTGCAATGTAAACTGGAGAACAATACAAGTAGAGAAGTAACTGCATGTGAGAAAACATGAATACTAGCTAAGTGCCTTGAGCACAAGTTTGTTATGTGATCGGCTTAGGTTGCACATGAAAAATACTACGATAACTCCATTATGCGTGAGTTGCATAACCGACATACACATAAATATTGTTTGGCTTTGATCACATAACCAACTTTTACTCTCCTCCCCCACTAATACTCTTGGATCCAACCACAACACGCTACGTACATGATAATAGCTCGCGCACACGAAGGCGAGAGCACAAGAAGCACATAATAGCACATGAGAATCAATACCCGAAGCACATGATGAAATACACGTGATAGAGTACCCGCTGAACATGGTAAGGGGGATGGAATCTCATGACGGGATCCACTGTACCAGCTTGTGTAACAATGTGTCAGAATCAAGTATTACAGTTCTAGAACAGGTAATATAAACGCTATCATGAAATAGAAACTATCAGAGGTAGGTACTCGCCTGATGTCCTGAACAACTGATGAGGATCGAAATCCGGACCGGTGTCGCAAGAACCTATTGTGAAAAGCAAGATTAAATAGGGTTCTAAGGAGTTAAACTGATATAAAATAATTAAAAATAGGCTTCTAGGGATATTCTAGGTCGAACGGGTCAAACTGGTAAAATTCGGGTCAAAAAGTCAACTCGGGGTCCAAAAAGTCAACTTTAGGTCAAAACTAGGTCAAACGTTGACTTTTACGGTCAACGGGGACAATTACGGTCAAAGCTAGGTCAAACTAGGGTGCTCCTGAAATTCTAGGTCAAAACTAGCTCATTAAGCTAGTAAACTCTCAAACTCGCCTCCTCGAGATACCGGGATACCCTCGGTATCCGATACCTCGCCCTAGGCCACGCACCCCGCCTAAACCCGCTAAAACCTATGCTAGCACGCGTAAATATATACACATATACATATAAAAATCACTCCAATACTATTCCTAGGCTATTGCTCAAATACCTCGCTCGAAACTCAATACCTTGGTGAGATACCTTGATATCTCAAGGTATTGGGATATCTCTCTCATACCCCTCTAACTAGCTATTTAGTTAGCTATCTAAATATATAGATATACTCCTAGTTACTAATCTAGGCTAGAATATTTATATCTATCATATATTATACATATCTAAGTATCTATATGCATGTATATATAGATATCCACAACACACATATATAATACCTTATACCCACTCTCAATATGTATATATATCTATCTAGATATATATACATACATATATTGCTATAGGTATATATCTAGCTATATGTATGTATGTATGTATCTATGCACATAGATATATATAGCTATCTAACTACTTATCTATCTATCTATCTAATATCCATCTAACCATCTATCTATTTATTCTAACTATCTATCTATTATATCTATCTAACAATCTAACTATCTAGATATATCTATCTATATCTCTCTACTACCTAGCTATTAACCAAAGCCTCGCTACGCTCCTTGCTGCGATTGCTGCTAGCTGCTACTGTGTACTCTGCTGCTGCTGCTGCTGCCTTTACTGCTGCTGCTGTGCAGCTGCTGCTGCTGTGCACTGCTGCCTCCCCGCTGCGCTGCACTGCCCTACACACACACGCACACAAACACAATCACACACACAGATATCTATCTATCTATCTATCTATCTATCTATCTATATATATATATATATATATATATATATATATATATATATATATATATATATATATATATATACACACACTAATACATATATATTTACACACACACTTATAAATATATACGTACATAGCTATATATATATATATATATAAACACACCTATTTATATATATATGCACACACACACACACACACACACACACACACACACACACACACATATATATATATATATATATATATATATATATATATATATATATATATATATATATATATATATATATATATATATATATATATATATCAATGTGTATGTGTATATATATATTTGAGTGTGTGTGTGTGTGTATATATATATATATATATATATATATATATATATATATATATATATATATATATATATATATATACACACACACACTCAAATATATATATACACATACACATTGATATATATATATATATATATATATATATATATATATATATATATATATATATATATATATATATATACATATACACACACGCACACTTATACATATATATATATATATACACAAACACATAGACATATACATACACAAGCACACATATATAAATACACATATATATAGACATACAAACACATATACATATATATAGACACACACATAAATATATATATATATATATATATATATATATATATATATATATATATACACATACCCATAAACACAAAATACAACACTATACACAACACAACTCAACACAACACTACGCACACAACACTCTCCAACGCTCGCCCAACGACCCACACGCACACAAACACACATACATATATATAATATAATCCGAGAATTCTAGCACACACTCTCCGAAGCTAACCCAATGCGCGCACAAGCCTGAAACTAGGAAACCAAATCGAAATGGCCGTTCGGTCATTTCGACGAACACGCGGTGTGCGGTTCGAAAAACCTCCTGAAACGCACACCAAACCAACTCAGAATCGGCCCAAAATTTATCCACGGGTTCTAAACGATGTCTAGATCCTAGAAAAAAATGCTACCCTGTCGATTCTAGGCCCGTGGCGAAAATGCGCACGCACTTAGAACCGGCGACGACGAAAATCCCAAATTCGCCCGAAACGTCCGTTTCTTCGCGACACGACTTTTCGTGTCCGAACGGAGACACGCACTCACCCTCAAGATACCCGACAACGTCTACCTAGGTCCGTCTAACCTAGGGCATCACCCAAAATTGGGCCAATCTCGGTTTCCATCCGAAATTAACACAAAACCTAGTGTCAAAGTCTCCAAACTCAACCAAACTAGTTCCAACTTTCTCCCATGGGTAGGCTTAGGGTCTAGGAAGGTTCTAAACCACTAATTATACTACATAAGAGTAATTAGCAAGAGAAAGTTAGGGTTTATCTCTTGGGAGTTGGAATCCCAAGGCCAAAGTCTTCAATCCACTTGAAATCACCTCCCTCAAGCTCCAAACCACCAAATCTAGCCTCCACACAAAGTCTAGGCTCTAAACACCTAGGTTGGAGAAAAATGTAAGGTTAGGGTTCACATAAAGAAGAAGGAATGGAAGAAGGAAGGAAGAAAAATGGAGAGAACTTACTTGGAAGAAGGAAGGAAGAAGAAAGAAGGAGTGGGGAAGAAGAAGAAGAAGAAGAAGAAGAAGAAGGAAATGGGGGAATGGCTATTGTGTTGGTCGGGTGTGGGCTGGGAATAGGCCGGCCAAGTGGTAAAGTAGGTTTCCAAAGTCTCCAAATGTCCAAAATGCCCTCCTCTCACTTGGGTTTGGGTTCGGGGTTCCAAAAGCACTCAAACTAACTCCAAATCTCTCCAACTAACCCACTAAAAATATAATAAATATTCTAAAGCCCAAAAATAGGTCTCACAAGAGTGTGGGTTGGGTCGGACATGGGTCCACTAGGGTCTGACATGGGTCCAGACTAGCCAAAATCCTAAAATAATCAATTAAAAATAATACAATCACTAATTAAATATAAATATAATTAATTAAATACAATACACAATTTATCAAATAAAATAAAAAAATAACCCTATTTTCTAGAATTGGACAGTGACATGAGATTAGATATATAGACTGTGACAGGTATTTGTAGACCATTTTATATGTATTACAGCTTAAGTGCACTCTAACGGGTCCATTAAATTGGGTTTGCCCATTGGAGTTGTGCTGCTGGCCATTGCCACGTGGCTAGTCCCTTGGTATTTTGGGACTGGGCGTGACATATGGGTCGGTACCGCATGGAAAGTCTCGGCCGCATATGGGTCGGTGCCGCATGGGCTCAGGGCAAAGTTCACTCATTGGGACAAGTGTTGAGTGACGTACATTTAATGTGTCAGAGAAGTGACTGAAGTGATGGATGTGACAAGCCATAAAGTGTAAGAAAGAAAAGACAAAAAACATAAAAATTTGTGCCTATGGTTCAGAGTCACGCGTCCAAGGAATGGTGGCCGCATACTCTCCATGTCGCATAGGTCACACGGCCGCATATTGCTCTTTTGGACTTATAAAATTTCTCATTCGTTCAGCAAGTGAAACACAAGGAGTTCACAGATTAGCTCCAGAACACCTGTGTAATGGCAGTCATGCATCCAACAAAATGGACGCATGTTGGTTAGTATGCGGCAAAGAGCTCAGCCGCATAGTACTCTCTGTCGTATAACTCGATGGCCGCATGAATACTTCGTCTTCTCCAAACAGCAGGTTCGGACATGGCAAAAACTCCAAAAAATTCGAAAATTATTTTCTTCATAGAAACCTCATTTTAATTCCGAATCAAGTGAACCAAAAGCCAAAATGCTCGAAATGAAGTGCTCCATCAACCCCAAAAAAAAAAAAAATTCTAAAATACCATTTTAATAGATCAAACCACAAAAAACTCAAGGAACCCATGAAAATCATAAACTTTAAGTGTAGATCTACTCAAATTCACCCATTAAAACCGAAAACTCCAAGTACCAAAAGTGTTTAGAATCATAATGTACACATATTAGACTAATAAAATGCAAGAAAAAATAAGAATAAAAAATTAAGAGATTTCTTCATGTAGTGTAAGGTGTACTTGCCTAAATGAAGAAAGAAAAAAATAAAAAGAGAATGAGGGAAGAGAGAGAAATAAGTTAACTTATATATGCTAGGGTTGAGGTTTAGACCATGGGTTCATTCATGACCAAACCAACCCAACAATTAAACCATTAGTCTAATTGGACCAAAGAAAGAGTCTAGTCCCTATGATATGCAACCTAATTACTATACAAGCAACAAATAATATAAGCAGAAAAACTAATATATTTCAAATAGATATATCGGAAACGAAAAGTGACAGTTGAAAACCCCACCCACTCCAACTGACCTTGGCCGAACACGCCAACTCAAAACACCCTGATAATGGGCTATGCTAGGATTACAGCCAAATGCCTACAACTCTCTTACAACCGCCACGTGACGTCCACTTGACGGCCGTCCATTGGAGGAGAGGAAAAAGGCGAGACCCGGTGGCTGTCTGGGTGGTCGAAAAGCCACGTGAATTGGAGAAAAGGTGGGACCTGGGGATAGCCCACATTGCGGGAGGATAAGAGGGTAGTTAGAAGGTTGTAAGCATTTGGTAGTAAACTTAGCATTATTGCTCTGATAATTGGTTTGCTATGAGTTCATATTACGGCACCAGAATATTTATGGTAAAGGTGGATTTATATTTTAACACTGGGTAATTAAACTAATAATCCAAAAGATTGGACTATCATGTGGAAGAATCAAAAGGTCCAACCCTATGATTTTCTAGTAAACAACCACAAGAACTTTCAAATTATTTTTCGGGGAAGAAGAAGAAGAAGAAGAAGAAGAGATGCACGGTGCCAATGCGGTCCTTTTCTTCTCCTGCTAATAATCCACGCACCACTTTATTCCATGTGAGTCACAAAGGAGTACAGCTCCCAACCTAATGGCATATATATAGCCACAGAGAGTGCACCCAAAGACTGTGGTACATCCATGGATTATAGTTGTAACTGTAGTTGTAAGTGAGGCTAAAGAGTTGGTGAGTGGCAATGGTGACGAGGAGACAGACGTGTACCTTAAATATGAGAATCATGTCTTGACTGTCGAAGGGAACTACGCAGAGAGAGAGAGAGAGAGAGAGAGAGAGCACGTCAAAAATAAATAAATAAAGAGTTCAACTACCAAAACTCAAATAAGAAGTTATGAGTTAAACTTGCAAAAAAAATAACAAATTTTTTTTTTTAGTACTTTATATTTTTATATTTAAATTTTTTTTAAAAATTAAAAAATAAAATAGACGTAATCCAACGATTGTAAATTGTATGAGTTCAAAAAATTAAGAACTCACAAGTTCTTCTAGAAATTTTGATAAATAAATTTTTTTGTATAGTTTAAAGCCTCGTCTTTTAAGTATTCAAACTTTGATACTCCGTAGCATATATATAAATGCATAGACTAACATTGATGAGGATTCTCAATCTCATGCCACTACTCGCTCTTTAGTATTCCCTATTGGCTTTCCAAAGTCAATTAAAATCTTGTAAATACAAGGAGCACTTATTAGTGCTTTAGTGGTCTATCCTTGATAAACAAATGCACCTACGTTCACTACTTGTATATTTTTGTAATCCTTAACAATTAATTGAAAGGAAGCTATATATACGATCCATTATGAGATGCCATGATGGTGGGTGAACAAAGATGAACTATAATTTTTTTTTTATTTTTTTTTTCTATATTTAATTTTTTTACTGTTTTTATTATATTTAATAAATAATTTTAATTAGTAAAATTAGATAATAATATATTTAAAACAAAAAAAATTACGAAAAAACTAACTTTTATTTACACTGTAAATAAATAAAAATCAAGAAGGGCATTCTAATAGGAATTTGAATGGCATAGTAAAAGGAATTTTTAGAAAGTAAAACACGATTATTGTCATTCTCCCACAATGTCAATGTCAAGACAGCTGGTTCTCTACACTCTCTCCTCTCTCTCTCTCTCTCTCTCATGCTAAAAGTTTACTACTCATTGCTCTGTTCTCACCTCCTCCATTGCTACATCACCTTCTTCTTCCTTTCTACATCCATGTCCTTCCTTGACACATTCATGCAACAAATTACTCTCGCCACTACCAAACCTTCTTCATTGAACTCCCCCATTCACTTTAAACGTATATTTCCGCATGCAGCACTCTCCATTTCTTTCCAAAACCGAGCATCAAGAACACATAGTGCCAACGCCACTGATCTTTTTTCCCCCAACTCCTCCTTTCTTCCCATAAAGATCGCATTTTTAGCACGCCATTGTTCCAAAGGTCCAATCTTAACTGTAGTCCTTTCCTCCTCGTGCTAGTGAAGTGCCAAACATCACAACTATATATATATTTCTTTCAAAGATCACATTTTTAGCACATATTTCTCCCGAAGATCCGAGCTTTTTTGCAGCCAGCAATGGCCGGCGGCGGCGGCTACAGCTCTCCTCCGCTCAACGACGAGCTCTCGAAGCGCACCGTCATCTTCGGCCTCCACATGTGGGTCGTCGTCGGCATCTGCGTCGGTGCCGCCTTCGTCCTCCTCCTCTTCCTCCTCTCCCTCCTCTGGCTCGCCTCCAGGAGGCCCAAGCCCTCCTCCACCGCCGCCGGCATCATCCCGACCTTCTCCAAGGAGATCCAAGAAATCCCGTCCTCTGACCCGAAGCCGCCGGCCTCCGAGTCGAACCACTCCGGCCTCTCCGTTGAAGAGGAGAGCTCGGTCGGGCTCAACAGAATCCATATTGAGATCGGGAAGGACCACCGGATCACTTATCCCGACCGCGGTGCGAGCGGAGGCGGAGGCAGCGGGGAGCGGAGCGAGGCTACGGTCCCCGAGGTGTCGCATTTGGGGTGGGGCCACTGGTACACCCTGAGGGAGCTCGAGGAAGCGACCGGCATGTTCGCCGACGAGAATGTGATCGGGGAGGGCGGCTACGGGATCGTCTACCACGGAGTCCTGGCCGACAATTCGCAGATTGCTGTGAAGAATCTGCTCAACAATAGGTACTCTACTCTCACTCTATTTATGTTCTCAAAATCTCAACTTTGTTGAGTTTTATGTTAGAGCAGTACTTATTATAGGTAAGCATTTGTGTAATCAAAATCTTATCTTTCTAGCTCAATAAGAACCGGCTATTTTGCCCTGACACGGATAAGACACGTTTCGGTCACGGCGACACGGATTCGGCACCTATTTTGGAGAGTGTCCATGGTGCGTCCAATACGTCGATGACTGACATGGCATCTATTTTTTTTGGGGCTAATTTGTGTGTAGACCCTGGATTTTGAGTTAATTGTCGAAATGGTACAGGAAGAATGTAGTGTTTTGCTATTTTGGTGATCGAACTTTTTTTTTCGCCGAAATTGTGCATTAGCTTTGCATTTTGGCTCAATTAGTGCCTGAAGTAAATTTTATTGGTATTTTTGTATAAAAATCAATAAAAATGGACATGGAATGGTCACGTGTGCTATTTTTAATGTCGTTTTTGTCAAGTTTTGGGTTTTGTTTGTCAAGTTTTGGGTTTTGGACTATCATTTCAGAAGAATATTAGTATTCGAAGAAAATTGTTTGGATGAAAATAGTTAGAAATCGTTAAAAATAGTAGTCTAAAATCAAAAACTTGACAAAATAACCATTAAAAATAAGACACGTGATCATCACATGTCAATTTTTATTATTTTTTATCCAAAAATACCAACGAAATTTACTTTAGGTACAAATTGAGCCAAAATGCAAAGCTCATGCAACATTTCGACCAAAAAAAAGTTTCATTACCAAAATGGCAAACACTACATTACTCGTGTACCATTTCGATAATTAACTCCTGGATTTTATACCAGCTTTTAGAGTGTAACCCCAAACATATCCAACTGGGAAAGTTTGGACCCTAGATTTTTATTTTTTGTTTCTTTTTTTCCATTATACCCTCCCTCACATGCATATCAATGAAACTTCACTATATAGATGGAAAAAAATAAATCAAAAATAAAAATTCAAGGCCTAAATTTTTTAATTGGACATGTTAGGACTTAAACTCTAAACTGGTATAAAATTTAGGGTCTAAACGCTAATTAGCCCTTTTTTTAAGTGTTTGTGCTTCTTAGGCCATCTCCATTGGAGATTTTTAAAATTGAGTTTTTATCCTACTTGGCACTGTATTTTAAGAAAATTTCTATCCTTGTTGGCATAGTTTCTACATAAAAATTGTACCAACAAAATAAAAGCACTCTCAAGTGGTTCTCCATTTCTATTCTACGTGGCAGAAAATAAAATGAACTAGTTTAAAAGTAGGCCCGATATTAAATTATATGAGAGGGGAAGAATTTCTATGCTCATATAAATTTTTCATCCTACATGAGCGCCAAGTAGGATAAAAATTGGAATAGAAACCGTTATTGGGAGAAGTTTTTGTTTTCTAAAGGAGATTCTACCTTAGAAATAGGAGAAATAGTGAAGATAGCAACCCTCCCATTGGAGATGGCCTTAGAGCCCTGGACCTTTCATGCTAACAGTTCGGTTAAAGCTACTACTAGTTTGACCACCCTTCGGAATTTCGGTTGTGGAATTGTTGTTGGAACTCAAAGTGGATGATTGAGAAGTGGATGTTTATTTGTAGCTTAAAGAACCTTAAACTTCAATTGGAATAAGTTGTAATTATTTTCTCGGTAAATTGATTTTATAAGATTTCCTGATTTTTTTTGTCTTCGTCTTTAGGGGGCAAGCTGAGAGGGAATTCAAGGTCGAAGTGGAAGCAATTGGGCGTGTCCGACACAAGAACTTAGTGAGGTTACTTGGTTATTGTGCTGAAGGTGCTCATAGGTAAAATTTACTTTCAGTTCTAGTATATGTTTCTATTTCACACTTCAGCACACAAATAACCTGTTAGTTTGGTGTACTAGAGAACATAACCTGTTAGTTTGGTGTACTAGAGAACATAAGAGTAGTTTCTGACTTCAAGAGGTACTCGGCTTATTCTTGGGTGTTTTCCTGGGAATGCATCTTTGGAGTATATTATTCAACAATCAAATCCTGACTATTAGAACTCCAGCAAATTGTTGTCCAGAACTTACCGGTGAAGTAGTACACCTTTTTGACAAATATAGATGTGGAATAACAGCTTCTTGACTTGTTAACCAGATATTTAATGAACCTGAAACTTCTAGGCAGGAACCGACACTGAATATTTATTTACATATCAAAGAAGAAAGTGCTACACTAATTATTTACTCTAGGTTGGGTCTATCTATCCATCTACACACACACACTACGCCACCAGTGCACTTCAAGTAAACTAGGACAAACAGTAGGAACCGACACTCAATATTGAGCTCACCGAAAAACGACTGAGCTCATAGCTTCCTAGGAACCCCTCCGACATGGTGATCTGGTCTGTCCACAAATATTTCTTCATTTGTGCTGCTCTTTTGTTAGTTGCTGCCTATTCATGTTTGATCTAGTATACGATTGAATACAGATATAGCAAGGTTAACCTTTACATTGTTACTTATTTCCATGCTAACATGTTCATTCCAATATGTCATAAAGTTTTGTCATATCGTGTAGTTCCAAGTTTTAATTCTTATCTCGACTGAAGTATGAATCATAGTTGCCTAATTCACCAACCCCCCCTACGTCCAACGAATTGGGACGAACGACCCCGAACGGGGTGCGTTCGCAATCCGTTCCTCAAATTTAGCGACCCGGATTTTTATGGCTTTGGTTATGAACTTATGATATTTGGTTTAGTTACAAGAATATTATCTATGCTTTCCTTCACTTGGATTTTGATGGCTTTGGTTATAAACTTATGATATTTGGTGTATACTTCTATATAATTGTATATGGTACAAAAGATGACCCAGATAAAAACTAACAACGATCCCAAATAGCGTACCAAATAAGCCTACCCCCACTGCACCGCGTACTGACTGAGGTACCGTACCGCGTACCCGTACCACGTACCAAAGCGACCAACGATCCTAGTAACATTGGTATGAATCCTGAGCTTGATGCTATTTTGGGAAGATTCTTTCTTAATAATTCCGTTTTAATGCTCTTCAGAATGCTTGTTTACGAGTATGTAGACAATGGAAACTTGGAACAATGGATTCATGGGGATGTTGGACCTTGCAGCCCGCTAACATGGGAAATCCGAATGAACATAATACTTGGAACAGCAAAAGGGTACTCTTTTCACTTTTAGTAGGAAAACTCGACAGTTTTTGTTTCCTTTCTGGGCTAGTTTCCTGAAGTCAAATTATCTAAATACAGGTTGATGTACTTACACGAGGGGCTTGAGCCAAAGGTAGTTCATCGTGATGTGAAATCTAGCAACATATTGCTTGACAAACAGTGGAACCCTAAGGTTTCAGACTTTGGACTGGCCAAGCTCTTAGGTTCAGAGAGAAGCTACGTAACAACACGTGTTATGGGAACATTCGGGTTAGTATGAACTATTCTATTTTTCTTTAATCCACAATGAATCTTAAGCTAATTTAAACAGGGAGTGATAATTGCCTTCTTGTTTTGCTTTGATAGTTATGTAGCACCTGAATATGCAAGCACAGGTATGTTAAACGAAAGGAGCGATGTGTATAGTTTTGGTATCCTTATCATGGAGATAATTTCAGGCCGAAACCCTGTTGACTATAGCAGGCCACCAGGAGAGGTTGGTATTCTAGTTGTTTACAAATTTGGAAATTAGCCTGTCATGAAGAGTTAAGAAATGGTAATTAACGATCGGCAGAAACTCTTTTCAGGTGAATTTAGTAGAATGGCTCAAGACAATGGTCAGTAACCGGAACTCTGAAGGTGTTTTGGATCCAAAGTTGCCTGAAAAGCCTACTTCAAGGGCTCTAAAAAGAGCTCTTTTGGTCACACTCCGATGTGTTGACCCCGATTCTCAGAAGAGACCAAAGATGGGGCACGTTATCCATATGCTTGAGGTTGATGATTTTCCATATCGAGATGTAAGTTAAATCAGAATGGTTTTTAATATTGTTTTTTCTTATTAGAGCTTTGTTGTTCAGCTCCTTTTCGTTATTCTCTTTTGAATCTTCTACTAGTTTTAGGTTCAAGTAGCAGAAGAAGTATTCGTAGCACACATGCAAATCCTGTCACTTGTTATTATATGGTTTTGTTATCTATTATTTTCTCATGTTGGTATCTAAACACCATTGTTACTTTGAAGTCTTCAAGTAGGAGCAAAACAAGCCTTTCTCTACCTTAAATTGTTCATTTGTAGCCTTTGTTAGATGAGTCGAACAAATCATCTTATAGGAAGCACCGGACACTCCAAAATGTGGCCATGTTGTGTCGGACACGTATTGGACACAACCCGAACACTCCCAAATACACTAGGACACACCAAAGTAGGTGTCATGTCCGTGCCACCCGTGTCGGATCCGTGTCCGTGTATCATAGGTCTTGGTTCTTATATAAATATAAATGCTTTTCTCTTCATTCCACCCCTTGACAGAATACAATATATTTGTATAATATATTGTTTTCCACTTCTAGTCTTCTACTTTTATGTCCATTACTAGTCTATTTTCTTATCTAAATATAATCTTGCCTATAATATTTCTTCTTCTTTTTCCTTTGCATGCTTTCAAGCTAAAAAGACCGCACAGAATCATTTTCAATTTTATCACAAGGTCATCAATGAAGCAAGGTTGTATTGCTCATTGCAGGACCGTCGAGCTGCTAGAGATCCAACACGAACATATCGGGACAGTCCACTGGAGAAAGCAAGATTGCTAGCGAAGCCAGAGGCAGAGCCAAGCGATAGTAGCACAAATGAAAGCAGTGATCCTATCGATAGGCCTTCTAGGTGGAGAAAGCCTGAGGAATGATGGGATGTGCACATTCTTTAGGCTTAAGCTGCTGAAACCGCAGCCCTATCTTTCTGCATACTGCTTCCATATAATGCTGTATAAGTTCTGTGAATTTTGGAAAATGTTCATTGTATATTTATTGGTATTTCAAGATGATTTTGTACTTTTAGGACGTGCCCTTGTGGTCTTTTGGCCTATTGGTCATGCTCACAAGGGTCAATGATTATGCTGGAATCTGCAGTAAAGTAAATATAGTGAAAACTGCAAAGTTTTGGTGAAGGTTGAGAGGTTTGTTCTTTGTTAGTGAAATCTTACAGTATAGTGCTGACAGGTTCTTATACACGTCTTACAGTTTCATTGTCAATCCAAGCCCATAAAATGAACTGCTGCTTTCGGCAGCCAAGTCAGTAGTACATGAAATGAACTCTTACATTGCAACAACCATCGATGTTTGAGAGGTGGTGGTGCAGAATGAGAGAAAAGTACTCGAGTAGTATCGATCTCAATTTTTTTGGAATTTTATTGAGACATTAATATCAATTCTTCAATCTACAAGCATATTTCTTAAAATCTTCTCAAAGACTACAACAAACGGATACAATTATACAAACACTGTATTGACAGATTTTTAAGAATCTAGTCTTCACAGGAATATAGTGATTTTCATCATTACAAAGGTATTGGCAAAAGGCAAGTTCAACACATGTAACTGACACTTTATCAAGAGTAGCAAAGTTACTGACTCCCGTTGGTGAGCCTTCTTACACCACAAAGACCCAGCACCATATTCCAAAACAAACCCCAATTTCAGAGAATTCTTTTATCGTCACATTTTGCAGTAATTTCCTTCTGTAATCATTTTCTTATCTATACATTCGACCTATATTTGAAGTAATATATATATATATATATATATATATATATATATATATATATATATATATATATATTCCAGGACAAGTACTATATAGTTTTTAGAGTTTCCGAGGCATAAAAGTTTGGCAACGATGGCTGGACATAAAGGCAAAAGGAACACATGTACTCTTGCAAAATCTCTGTGCTTGCTGAAAACGACTGATCAACTGCTGTAACCATTACCTGCATAACATGAGAAGCATATATTAAACACGGCTTTTGTGTCAAGATGTAACATTAATAGGCAGGTTACTGGAGCGGGTTAAAACATCAGTTTGTGATGTAGAAATGATTCAGAAGAGGACCACTGAGTGACCCCCCTTGGATTAATAAACGAAACGAAAGCAACACCGATCCTATCACTGCATTAGTTAATGCATTTTTTATCAAGTTGTTGGAATGAAGATCTGAATGCAGATCTTGCTGACAGAAGAACTCTTCAGACAAGACGATTGGGCAGGTTGATCGTGAAAAAAAAAAAAACAGAGGCTGAAGTGTCGGCTGTTACTTGGGTAGACCGCATAGTAGATGGACATGTATGCTGAAAATGTGTATTTTTGTGTTATGTTTCTTAGTTAGACTTACGCCTGTTTCTTACCTAGTTTGGCTTGTATTAGAAAACGTATATAATGGGACATTGTATCTCAAGTGAAAATGCTGAGAAGAAACCATAGTTCTTGTGCTTTCAACCTTTCCTCATCTTCTAAAATACTCTCTCATTGTTTCTATGTTTTTAACAGCCAAAAAATGCTATATTATAGCCTCCTCAAGACTGGGAAGCATATAAATAAAAAAAAATCACTTCCAATCATGCTTTTAATCAGAAAGTTATATCTATAAAATCATACCTGAATCCATTTATCTAGTACTTAATTTTCCATATCATGAACTCTTCGTGAACAGAAAGGGAAGGGCTGATCTACTCATTAGATTGAGGGGACAGACTTGAGCCCCACGTATCTTGCTGAATGATGCAGGAACACGGGCATGGACAGGATACAGGATACGGACAGTTTTAGATAGGTATAATAAGTAGTCACCCACTTGCACGATATGAACTCGGACAAAGGTACATACATGATATGGATACGGACACCATTTTTCCATGTCCCTGTAAATGTAACATACGCCCCCTACTCAAATTAAAAAAAAATGATACAGGCCTCTAAAGTTCAAATAGATATTTGAAATTTTAGTTAGTTGTCGTAACCAGGGGTTTTAATGATCCAAGCCAAGATATTGACGAGCCAGATCGAGCTCGACTAGCTGAAAAGCACATGAGCCAAGCTTTTTGAGCTCGAGAGCATGAGCCAGAAAAATAAGCTAGTATGATAAACGAACCCGAGCTTTGCCATATCCGGCTCATTGAGCTCAAGCTAGTCCAACTTATTTTGATTAATATATTTTTGTGTTAAAAAATTAATAATTGTTGAACCATGGAACTTAGCTTAATCCTGCATTTGAAGAGCCAACTACAGAGAGGAAACCAATTAAGAGGCTAGCGATTTATTTAACATCCGGAGAATCACTTTATCTTCATATTCCTAATATACAATTAGCATGGGTTCCTTGAATAGCCTTATTCTGTTCTAAGTATCGCTTACTGCATTTCTCACCATCTCTAATGACATATACAGCTCTCCAAAAGTATAGCAAGAGGGAACCGATCACAAGCTTAGCAAATCTTCATATACCTATCAAGTAAATTTATTTCCCAAATATGTTTTATTTGATTTATGTGGATGAAACCATGTTTATGGTTGCAACAGTAGATAAATTTGTTAAATGTTGTTAGTTTAATTGTTGTCGAACAAACCACATAGCACAAACATGAAGCATTTAGCTTATGAATGTTTCTCTTTATTCTTATTATGACATTTTTATGTGAAATTTTATGTCTTTAGAATCATAAATGGTACTAAATTCAAGAGTTTGTTTTCTAATTGTTCTTTGTTGTAAATGAGCAACCCCCAAACAGAGTTTACAGTTATCAAGAGCGAAAAATGAACTCATGGTACTAAATTCAAGAGTTTGTTTTCTAATTTTTGTTCTTTGTTGTAAATGAGCAACCCCCAAACCGAGTTTACAGTTATCAAGAGCGAAAAACGAACTTAAGCGCCAAGCCCCTTTGGGACCTAGGCGTAAAGTGCAAACATGATGTGTGCTCTTGAGCAAAGCAAGTTACATGCATAATTAGAAGAGAAATAGAGGTCCTCTACCTCAAAACAATTTTGTGTTGCTATGTTCTAGGGTCACACTTTCCTACTGGGAACTTTGGGCTCACACATGCATCAATCTTGTTTTCAGGAGAAAGACTTGTTCACTTATATGTAACTTATTGAAATGGAGACAAGATTACCTGTTAGTGTTGTTGCTGCTTTAACATCCCAAATAATGTTCTAGTAATGTGTCAAGTACTAGGATAGCCACTTGCCCTGATTATGTAAACCTATAGCAAGAGATGTTAAAGGAGTGGGTGAGTGCAAACTTCAAATCGAATAATCCAAGGCTGCTTATCAAAAGAATAAGTCATACATTGGACTGCATTATATGAGCAATTTTAGCATAGGCTAAGGTAAATAATGCATTGGCTGATTAACAGAAGAAATGCCTGAATAGAAGAATGATGAGCTGCAGGTAGATTTTAAACAATATAAATAGCGTAACGAGTGGTACAGATAAAATGGGCATGTAAAAATATATTGTAAATGGAGCACACTCCCACCTTGAATCTGGTAGGCTGAACCAACTGAAAGACCGAAGCATCTCCATCAACCAACTTATGAGCAATAGAAAAGCCTCTCCATCCAGCGCTCAACCCTTTCTTCTGGGCTAGGTAAGTAGTTTCAGTTTCCCTCCCATCTTCATCTATTAAAATGATTTTGCAATCCTGCTTCGGTAGGTGCTTGTTGCAAAATTTTGTAGGAAGGCCCTGTCCAAAAGTTTTTCACAAACTTAGTTCAATGGCATTCATCCTTTACATAAATGAAACAAGTTCCTTCTTTCCATTTACTTACGAGCCAAAATCCTCCAGTGGTATGGGATTGGAGCATAGGCTTTACAAAAGAGGGAAACTTAGCTCCGAGTTTTGATCCAAGTTCCACTGCTTTAGTTTGAGCATATGTCCTGGCTCCGTCAGAAGCATACACTCGATCTGACAAATCTTTGCGCTGCTTTGAAATTCTACCATTCCCGACAGATAACCATTACAGAAACTTCAAACTTGTATGTGATACATAACAATGTTTGGGTAGTGAGAGCTTATATATTTACTGACCTTCTCGGCTGCTGCACAACTTCATGAATTGCCTGTCCAAAATCCCATAGGTTGAAGGAAATTAAGAGTTATTGTTAAACCTTTGTTGCATATTCTTAAAGAGCAGTAGATAGACACACACATGCACAAGCACACACAAGTCAGCACGCACAAAAACCCAGACTACAATAAGGAAGTTTCTAGTACTTATCTTGATGGCTTCCATGAAGACCTAATTATACGTTCAGAAAAAATATGATTAGCACATTATAGTCAATATTCCTTTAAAGTCAATATTGGCTCAAAACTATTTACATCTGATGTGGTTTAGAAGGTTAATCTTATGGAATGTAGTTCTAATTTTAATACTGTATTAAGTAGAGCATTTGAAGCCAGCATGAGCCTTCACTCAACTCAAAGTTAAAAAGAACAGAAAGAAAATTGAAAGGTGTTAGAACTCCTACTTTGAGACACATCAATAAGATTAGTCACCAAATAAAAAAAAGAAATACATGGTTTCTTATAGTTAATGATAATAAATCTCTATAGTTAATGATAATAAATCTCTCTCCATATTTTGTATAGATGAGTTCGACAAGTAAACCTATATCTTCCAAAAAAATTAAGAATGACACGTAGAAGTAAGTCAAAAAACAAATTGTAGCCAATAAAAGAAAAGGAAAAAAAAAAAGTTCGAGATTCCGCTTTTGGTTTTGAACCCTCTTTCAATTGTTTCGATTTGGTAGTTCGTCCAGTTTTGGAGATTCCATATTGGAATTTTATTTTGTGGGGTTTGGACCAAAAATATTGGAAAACATCTTTAAATATAGGATTATTTACACTAACCTCCCCTATATTTTTAGTTTATTAAACAAACCTCCCTTATTTTGAAAAAAAACTACCCTAACCTCTCCTATGTTTTATGTTTATTACATGGATCTCTTCTATGCTTTATGTTTTATGTTTTATGTAAAGGGATATTACACTAACCATCCTTATAACATAAAACAGAGAGGAAGTCCGTGTAATTATTTTCAAAGTAAGGGAGGTCCATTTAATAAACCGAAAACATAGGGGAGGTTAGTGTAAATAACCCTAAAATATATAGGTGCAAAGCTGAAGTTTAATCATGATTTTTACACATTTTTTATGTCCTCGGTTAAATATTGGTAACATCATATTATTTATGTGACTCCCTTAGGTAGGAAGTTTAAGAGCTACCCACTTCCCATTAATAGAAATGCACACATTTACTCAAGTATGGATCTCAATATCATATGGGACCACATTTCTTATGATAGGATCTGCATGTTTCCTAAAATCGTCAATCATTGTACATAAAAATTGTTTTAACTCAATTGTTTAAAACGTGTCTTTGTCTTGGTCAACCTTCTAGCATTTTGTTTTAGAATTTGCTAAAATTATATCATAAGCATTCTCTGATATTCTAGGAGCCAGAATTTTTTGACTAAATTAGCATTAGGAAGACAACCACACTTTACTATATACTTTACAAGTATATGTTCTGAATTCAAAATAATATGGATTTTTCTTGAAAGCTGTTTACAAACTTATATTGGTTTATTTAAAAAAAAAAAGTCTTGTTTAAAAAGGAACAAAATTGCCAATATTTATGGGTAAAGAGAGGGAAAGTACATTGAGAACTTGATCATGAAAAAATAGTAAATGCTCAAAAGTACTAAAAAGCAAGAAATTTCTCTCGTGAATTCAATAATCTCTCTTATATCATCCTACATGTTTGTGTCTAGTTTCTCTTCAAGTCTAAGAGAATTTGGAGGTGATCTTTGGTAGGACCGGTCTTGGGATAAGCAGGACAAAACTTCAGGTTTAGATAACCCCCCTCTGCTAGCGCAACCCCCGGACTCAGCGTAATCTCACCAAAGGTCAAGGTCACGGAAGAACTCCTAGACCGCTCACAATAAGGATCAAGGGACAACCAAAATTAGCTCCAAATAGGATAATCCAACCCTCCGGGCCAGCTCTGATCCTTGGTTGCATGAGCTTAGATTGCACAAACTAACTTGCTTTTTTTTTGGTAAGACCTCTCTTGCTAATAGTTATCAATTATCATGAGTAAGAATTTGGTACCAGGATAGATATAATGTTATCGTCAAGTTGATAGCCAATCAAAAAAACACTACCAATTCTTTTACGAAGCTTTCCATGCTCCATAGTTGATCATAACCTAGCGGGCAGGCTTGGATAATAATAAGGAATTCACAAAAGCAACAAGCATGAGGTCATTTAAAGGCAGATAATGACACTATATATCAGAAGTAAGTGTCCACTGGTGATATTTTTTGGGGGTAGTTTTTCAGGGATGCAACTAGCATTCAAGAATGAGGGGGGCCAAAATTCAAAATTTACCAACTATTGTTTGTTTGTAAAATTTTGGGGTAAGGGGACAATATACTTAAGAATTTACTAGGATAATAAATGTTTTTTTTCAAAAGTTAAGAGGGTCATGGCTCCCCAATGCAATGCTTTGGGTGTGTCCCTGATCTTCCTTGTATTGGAGTACTAGAGATAGTTGGAGAGGGATTTTTATTTTGTACTCGTTCTAGGGAACACTTCTATTGTATTAGATGTCTTCGTTTCATTGTGTTCGTCTAAGAAGCACAGACAATCCAAAATTCCATGCCATGTCCGTGTCGCATCACATGTACAGGACATGCTATTGACACTCCAAAAATATGTGCCATGTGTGTCGCATCATGTCGAACATGTACAGGACATGCTAGACACTCCAAAAAAAACCATGCCATGTTTGTGTCGTGTCATGTCGATGATAGTCTCTGTGCAAACTATATAGTCTCTGTGCAAACTATGTAAAAGAATGTGACAGGAAGATGAACCAGCACACAAAGGGAGAGAGGATTTTATTATAACAGATTACGTTTCTACATTTATTCATTTGCTTTTATAAGCATAACAAAGCATAACCACATTTCCTACAAACATGGATAGTCAAGTGTTCCCCTTGAGAATTGGTCTACTAACAGCACACATTTAAACATGAGCATAAAGTTACTCCTTGAGACTTGGTCTGTAATAAGCACAAAGTTTAAACAATAATCCTGAAACACCTTCGGGATCACCAGGGTGCCTGCCACGCTCGAGCCGCAGTGAAGGGAAAGACGCCATATGAGGCGTGGCATGATAAGCGTCCCGATGTAAGTTTCTTACGTACTTTCGGTTGCATTGCTCATGTGAAGATGGTGCAGCCAAATTTGAAGAAACTTGACGATCGGAGCAAACAAATGGTGTTTGTTGGCTACGAGGCGGGATTCAAGGCTTACAGGGCCTATGATCCAGTCGGTCGTCGCTTGTATGTCACTCGCGACATCATCTTTGACGAGGCGGGGCAGTGGGACTGGACGCACACCGACATCGACGCCAGCCTCGTCGGGATCGGCGAGGCATTTACTGTTGAATTTCCCCACGAGCTTATTCCCGGCACGTTCATTTCGGCCGGGAACGGAGGTCCATCGCCAGAGGCTTGTGGACGCAGCCACACCCGCATCGACGCAGATGCTGCCTCCACCCGAGCAAGCGGAAGCCGGTCACGCGTCCCCACCACCGGCCGTGACGCCCGCTCGCACAACCGCGACATCAGTCGCGACGACGCCAGCGGTTTCGACGCCTGAGACGACGGGTACGGCTCCGATCCGATTCGTCTCACCGCCGTCAGGAGCGATGCCCGATCCGCCAAACAAACCGTTGCGCCGATACCGCTATCTGTAAGACATCTATGAAGTTGAGTCGGTGCACCACCACGACTCTGAGGACCTCCTCCTCAAAATGGATGACGAACCCTCTGTTTTTTCAGAAGCGGAGCAACACGAGTGCTGGCGCCGAGCGATGCTGGATGAACTCGCATCCATTGAGGAGAACGACACCTGGCGGCTCGTGGACCTGCCAGCTGGTCACCGCCCCATTGGACTCAAATGGGTCTACAAGGCGAAGAAGGATGAGCACGGCGTCGTCATCAAGCACAAGGCCCGGCTCGTCGCGAAGGGGTATGTACAGAGGCACGGGATCGACTACGATGAGGTTTTCGCGCCAGTAGCCAGACTTGAGTCCGTCAGGTTGCTTCTGGAGTTTGCCGGTCATGCAGGTTGGGTTGTCCATCACATGAATGTGAAAACGGCGTTCTTGAACGGGGAGCTCGACGAAGAGGTCTACGTCACGCAGCCACCCGGTTTTGCAGCCGCCGGCGAGGAGCAGAAAGTTTTTCGCCTACACAAGGCACTCTACAGCCTGAAGCAAGCGCCGAGGGCCTGGAACGCGAAGCTGGACAAGTGCATGTCCACACTCAGATTCAGTTGGAGTCCCTCGGAGCACGCAATCTACGTGCGTGGCCATGGCGAGGCAAGGCTGCTCGTGGGTGTCTACGTCGACGACCTTATCATCACGGGAAACAATGCGGGCGAGATCGACAAGTTCAAGCGCGAGATGAGCAGCTCATTTAAGATGTGCGATCTCGGCTTACTTTCTTTCTACCTTGGCATCAATGTACAGCAGAACGCAGACGGTATCACAGTGAACCAGTCTGCGTACGCAGCCAAGATACTGGAGAAGAGTGGCATGGGCGACTGCAACCCTTGCCATGTACCTATGGAGCCACGTTTGAAGCTCAGCAAGGATAGTGCTGCACCGCCGGCAGATGCCACGGAGTACCGGAGCATAGTAGGAAGCTTGCGGTACCTCGTGCACACCCGGCCGGACTTGTCATTCGCAGTCGGGTATGTGATCCGCTTCATGGAGAACCCGACGACTGAGCACCTAGCGGCGGTCAAACACATACTCCGCTACGTTGCTGGTACGCGGGATTACGGCTGCCGCTACTAACGAGGAACAGAGGAGCCCCGGCTGGTCGGCTACTGCGACAGCGACATGGCCGGGGATGTTGACGACCGCAAGAGCACGACAGGCGTACTATTCTTCCTCGGCAACAGCGCTATCAGTTGGCAATCACAGAAGCAGAAGGTGGTAGCACTGTCATCCTGCGAAGCCGAGTATGTCGCAGCAACCACTGCTGCCTGCCAAGGCATCTGGCTCGCACAGCTGCTGGCGGACATGAAGGGCGACGATATCAGATGTGTAAAGCTGCGCATCGACAACAAATCAGCAATCTCCCTCAGCAAAAATTCGGTGTTTCATGATCGCAGCAAACACATCCAGACGAGGTACTACTTCATTCGTGACTGCATCAAGGACGGGACAGCTGAGGTAGAGTATGTCCGAACAAATGAGCAGCTCGCCGACATACTGACCAAGGCCCTGGGCCGGGTCAGGTTCCAGGAGCTTCGCTCCAAGATCGGGATGATCGTCATCAAGTAATCGCAAAAGTTTAGGGAGCGATTATTGTTTAAACTTTGTGCTCATTACAGACCAAGTCTCAAGGAGTAACTTTGTGCTCATGTTTAAACGTATGCTGTTAGTAGACCAATTCTCAAGGGGAACACTTGGCTATCCATGTTTGTAGGAAATGTGGTTATGCTTTGTTATGCTTATAAAAGCAAATTAATAAATGTAGAAACGTAATCTGTTCTAATAAAATTCTCTCCCTTTGTGTGCTGGTTCATCTTCCTGTCACATTCTTTTACGTAGTTTGCACAGAGACTATCAGTCGAGCACGCTATGGACACTCTAAAAAACGTGCCACGTCTGTGCCGCATCGTATCGGACACATATCGGACACGCTATTGACACTCTAAAAATCTGTGTGATGTCCGTGTTGCGTTGTGTCTGACAATTATCAGACATGCTATGAACACTCCAGGATATCCTAGGACAGCAAAATATGTGCTGAATATGTCCAAAAACATGTTATGTTGTATCAGAGACCATGCAGTGTATGTTATTATTAATAGTTAATCCCAAAACCCCATCTAGGCATCTAGAAAAAAACCACTTTTCTAATACCCGTCATATATACTTTTCTAATACCCGTCATATATCCCAAATATATATATATATACATATATATATATATATATATAAACCAGCTACGAAATCCCTGCCAGGTACTGTTAATTCATAAAATGTTTGTGCCGTAATGGATCGGAACTTCAGTCAGCCGGCATTTATAAAATTTATACTACTATATAATGGAAAATGTTCTGCTTTACTGTGAAACTTTTCTTTCCAAATATACCTTTGCATATGTATATCAATTAATATTGTTTATTAAATTAATGGAGGGAGGTAGTTAATTACATACGTTATTTTTTAGTTTTCATAATTAGTCTTAATAAAGATTAGTATAATTACAACGTGCCTTTTAGTCTTCCTAATAATAATCTATAAATTACGTCCAATGTACATACATATATCTATACTACTATATAATGAAAAAAGTTCAGCTTAACAGTAAAAAAATTCTTTCCCAATATATCCTTGCATTTCTTTATCAATTAATATTATTTATTAAATTAATGTGAGTAGTTAGTATTATTTATTAAATTAATGTGAGTAGTTAGGTAAGAACATCTCCAACCCTGTTGTGCGTTTGGAAAAATTGGTTGCCACATAGAAATTACAACTTCTTATTTCAAAATTACTTCTCCAATGCAAATGTGAAATAAATTATGAAATTGACATGACAATGACATATCAAAGACAATGTGAAGTTGGTTATCAAGATCTAGACAATAGACTTCACAATATTTTATTTTCACATCATCAATTATGAATAAAAATACTTATAAAAAAAGTAAGAAGTGGAAAAGTTGTCTTGGAAGTTGGAAAAAGTAGTTTTTATTGTCTTCTCAATACTTTTGCATTGGAGAACATTTTTTTATCTCATTGTCTTGTGTGAATATAATCTTGCCACATATGAAAGACATTGTCTTGTGCCTCATGTTACATAGGAATCAAAACACAAAACAAGACAACAGGGTTGGATTGGAGATGCTCTAACTATATAAGCTATTTTTTAGTCTTCATAATTAGTCTTAATAAATATTAGAATAATTATAACGTGTCTTTTAGTCTTCCTAATAATAATCTAAAAAATACGTACAACCAGAGGCGGAGTCCCACATGGGCATGGCCGGGCTGTAGCCCGACCTAATTTTTTTTGAACTTATTTTTAGTTTTTTTTGTAAAGGTTTTCTCTTATATATATATATATATATATATATATATATATATATATATATATATTAATTTCATAAAATTATTTTACTAGAAAAAATTCTATGGAATTTTGGAAATTTTTTTATGGAAAACTTAATTTGGGTTTTTTATTGTTATTAATTTTCACGAAAAATAGTTATTTTTTATGGAAAATAATATTTTTCTATGGGTTAGAACAGTTTCATTTTCCATTATTTTAGAAAATAAAAGAAAAATAATAATTTTTTTTAAAAATAATTTCGTGAAAATATAAGCTATCAAATACTACAATTTGTAGAAAATTTGAAATGAAAATATTTTTAATGAAAAAAGTCCAATCAAACACAGAATAAGTGATAAATAAATTCTCAAAAAATTAATATTTTAGACAGTACAATGCTAGTGTTCTCGAGTCGCTCATGTTATTCAGCCCTCCCTAATTTAAGAGGCTAGTTCCGCCACTGCGTCCAACGCACGTATATATATACTAGTTGTTATAGAGATGAAACCCTTTCTTTTTTTGCGGATTTTTTTATTTTTCCTATATTACTTTATTCTCTAAATTACTTATTCTTCTTCTTTTTCTCTACGAATCTTTGACAATCAAGAGATCAAGAAATAATGGGTATCTCCAAAATGCTCACAATGTATATATAATGGGGTTTCGGTATCATACCACTTGATCTCGGAGGCCTGCAACGTGATCGGACCGAACGAGCGCGGGATCTTCTTCAGGAGCCTTTCCCTTTCCCTTCGCCTGCATCCAAACGGAACAAGAACATAAACTTTGGAGAGAGAGAATTAAACAACGAGCAGAGAGAGAGAGAGAGAGAGAGAGAGAATTTGAACCGAAGGAGAAGTATTGGGAGCGGGTCGTTGTGGTCGGAGAGCAGCAGCAGCAGCGGAGGGGTTGGAGAGCTGGAGCTGCTTGAGCTGCTCGAGCTTCCTCTTGTTCTCTTCGATCTTCTCCTTCCGAAGCTCTGCGTAGTAGTCCGACATTGAGAGAGAGAGAGAGAGAGAAGCAGGAGGGGTTTAGTTTAGAGAGAGGGAGAGGGTTGTCATATGTGTGTGAAGTGTCTTCAAAATATGTGTTGAGCTGCCCAATAAGAAGATGGAGATTTTTGAAATTTAATTGGGCGGGAAATTTTTTAAATTGGTGTAATATAATTTTTATTGTCTTTATAAACGTCCCAAAATTATGAATTTAAATTTTTATTATTATTTTGTCTTATTTATATCCACACCAAAAAATATATAATTATAACTATTAATATCCTACCATTTTCTCTTTCTTATTTTTTTTTCTCTTCTACTTCCTCCAAATTACGGCTACTTCCTCCGATGAATTTTTAAAATCTTGTTTTTTTTTATAATCTCTCATATCTTCATCCAGATGATAATTCTTATAAACTGTTAATCTATCTAGATTACTAATTTCATGGCAAACTTATCTTGATTGTTATAAACTCATCTAGATTGTTATAAACTCGTCCAAAAGTATATAAAAATGTTCTCTTCATTTTTTATGCTTTTATACAAGACATATAGGTAATTTTATGTTGTAAAAAAAATTTCAGAACAACTTGTTAATGAATTATCAAGTATGGGTTGGACTTGTTTAAAAGTTGCTACATAAAATCACCTAAAACTGGATCCCTCATAACCGGTACTCTAAAAATACCTTATAACTGCTACCCCCAATAATTGTCAAGCAGACCCTAAGAGTATAGCAACGAGATCTGTTATCCATTAATTGTCAAGAATCAAATAAAATAGGGTATCTAAAACCTAGGAATGGAACCTTTGCGGTGACTGTTAGGCACCCGATGGCGAGTGAAGTGAGTTGACCATTAGGCGTCTGAAGGAAATCATATTATAAAAGAAAATCAACCTTCCATCAAACAGAAAACAAATAAAAAGAAGAGAAGGAAGAAAAAAGAGCCTAATAAATTAAATTTATGTACATTTGGTCTATCAATAATTAATTAAATTGGTCATGTGCACGTATGTTGCACGTAAAAGAAGAAACAGAAAATTACATGCACAATAATAATAATGTTTGAGGAAATTAAAGGATGGATACTATGTTCTGTAAACTTAAAGTGGAGATACATACCACCAAATCTTATGACGATCTATGTGTTTTGCACACAAATTTCCATAAGGTTTGGCGACTTTGGTTTTTATTCGTTGAGAATGGAAAACACACGTCGCCATTGGTTTTGACGATCTTGCACCCAAGTCGTGCGTTACAATTGGTGAGATATCACCCACGTTGCCATTACATTTGGTGAGTTATGTGTTCTTTTTTTTTAAACACCATTTTCTACCTCTCTCTATAAACTCTCTATAAATATAATTTTCTCTCTATAAACTCTCTATAAATAGAATAAGAGGGGAGGGGGGGGGAGAGGAGAGAGAAGAACCAAAAGAAAATAAAACAAAACAAAAGAGGAGAAGAGTGGAGAGAAGAGAAAGGGGGCGGGCAGCAAGAAAAAAACGGGAGCAAGAAAAGATAGCTCCTTTGTAAAATAAAAAATAAATAAATAAACTTAAATCGCTAAAGCTTATGGCGTTTATTTGGTAGATGTATTCTTATAATTTAGTTTGCTTGGTAGATTAGTCCATTTGTTAATATAGTTTATTTAGTAGATCTAGTATTTGTATAACTATAATTTACAAAAATAACCTAAAAATCTATAAAAATCGTAAACCCCTAATCCTAATTCTAAAAATCTGAAGATCCTACCCCTAAAAATTCTAGATATTATAATATTCTAACCTAAAAACCCTAACCATAACCCTAAAAATCCTAAAAACTTTAAAATTATAATATTATAACATAGAAATCCCAAGTTAACCCTAAAAATCCTACAAAACCTACAAACCTAAAAATCATAGAAAAATCTAAAAACTAAAAAACCTAATCTCATAACCGAAAAATCATAACCCTAAAAATCTTAAAAAAACCTAAACCTTTACCCTATAAATCCTAACCCTAAAAACTCTAAAAATCTAAAAACCTTGAAATCCTAATATTATAGCCTAAAATCATAGAAATTCTAACCCTAAAAACTTAAGAATCTTAATAGTATAACAAAACAAATCATAAACCCCTAAAAATAATAAAAATAACAATCTTATAACCTAAAATCATAACCCTAAAAATTTTAGAAATCTTAACCATAACCCTAAAAACCCTAAAAACCTAAAAAAATAATATTATAACCTAAAAATTATAATATTACAATCTAAAAACACAAACCCTAAAACCATAATTCTAAAACCTAAAATATCTAATAATGGCCATTTTGATAGCTACCATTTTATAGATGGATGGCCAAAATGATAGATGTATATCATGTAGATCCACTACTCACGTCATTATCCATCAGCATGTAGGGCTGAGCAAATGTCAGGTTTAAAACTAAAACCAACCTGAATCGATCCAAAATAGCAATTCGGTCAGTTATGGGTTAAATGGGTCGGCGTTTGGTTTGCAATAGTAAAAATTAAGTATATTCAGTTCGGGTCGCAATTTTATGATTCAGTTCCAGTCCCGACCCAAAAATCGAATATAATGTGTTATTACATTTTTATCCCTGCTGTCTTATATAATGATCAAAAGAAAATCTAACATAAATCTTTCTCTCCCCTCCAAAGCACAATGCATTGCTTTTCCTCCCCTTGCCTCTCTTAAGTCTGAGTCTCTCTCTCGTCTGAACCCTAACATAACATAGAGTTCCAATAGAGTATGAGACTTAATTCACTTCCCTCTCTTAGCTCTTTCTCGTCTCAACTTTCCTCTCTCCCTGATCTCTCTAAAGAAAAAGTGTCACCCCTTTCTCTAAGCTCTCTCGACTTTGGTCGGACTTCCCTTTCTCTGAGTCTTAGATCGCTTCCCTCTCTCCATGATCTGTCGACTCTCGACCAAGACTGAGAGTGTAGAGAGAAAATAATTGATTGATTTACTTCCAAGAGAGGGGATACATATATATAGGAGGAGGCTATCATCTTCCTTATTTTCTATCTGATGTTGGACTAAATAAGTCCCCCATAACTCAACACTCCCCCTCAAAATGGGCGATAGATATCAATAATCTCCATCTTGTTACAAAAGGTATCAAACTCTCTAGGACATAAACCTTTAGTTAAACAATCAACTAACTGCTCCGCTGATTTCACATAGCTCAAAGTCAAAAAAATTCTATTCATCTGCTTCTTGATGAAGAACCAATCAATATCCACATGTTTGGTACGATCATGCTGAACTGGATTATTTGCAATATCAATTGCTGATTTGTTGTCACACCAAAGTTGCAGGAAGTTTTCTATAAACAAACGCATCTCAGCCAACAAGCTCTTCACCCACATTATCTCGCACATGCTAACTATCATAGCCCTGTACTCGGCCTCAACTGTAGACCTAGACACTACATCTTGCTTCTTGCAGCACCAAGATACAAGATTGTCTGCAACAAAAATACAGTAACCTGTAGTGGACCTGCGATCGTCCAAACAACCTGTCCAATCGGCATCACAGTAGCCTTCAACTCTCAGATGTTCAGAACTTCTGAGCCATAACCCCTTTCCTGGACTTCCTTTAATATACCTGAGAATTTTGTGAACTGCCTCCATATGCTACTCTCTGGGATCATGCATATATCTACTCACCACACTCATGGCATAAGTAATATCAGGTCTCGTATGACATAGATATATAAGCCGACCAACTAATCTTTGATATTGCTCCTTACTCACCGAATCACCACTCTCAGCACACAACTTATGATTCTGCTCAATAGGAGTATAATCAACCTTGCAACCCAGCATTCTTGTCTCTGAAATAAAGTCCTGAGCGTACTTTCGCTGAGAAAGTACTATACCCTTTCTTGATCTTGCAATTTCAATTCCGATGAAGTACTTCAACTGTTCCAGATCCTTAACTTCAAATTTCTCTCCAAGCCTTTTCTTCAGCCGTAGGATCTCCTCAGTATCGTCTTCAGTAATTACAATATCATCAACATAGACTGCAAGAACAGTGATACGAGTCTTAGAGTGCATGTAAAACACATTATGATCTCCATTGTACTTCCTATACCCCATACCACAGACTGCAAGCCTAAATCTATCAAACCATGTCCTCGGAGACTGCTTTAGCCCATACAAAGACTTCTTCAATTTGCATACATTCCTCGTTGCTTGTGAATTAGCAAAGCCTGGTGGAATCTCCCATATAAACCTCCTCCTGGAGATCCCCGTGCAAAAAGGCATTCTTAACATCTAGCTGATGTAGTTGCCAATTAAATTTGGAAGCACATGACACCAACACTTGCACAATGCTCATATTTGTGACTGGAGCAAAGGTCTCGTCATAGTCGATACCATAAGTTTGGCTATAGTCTTTAGCAATCAATCTGGTCTTGTACCTATCAATCTTGTCCTCTGGAGTTTCCTTAATAGTATAAACTCATTTACATCCAACCGTACGCTTCCCAGCTAGCAGTGGTACATGTTCCTATGTGTCTTTCTTCTTCAAGGCCTGAAGTTCCTCCTGTATGGCACTCAACCACCTAGGATCTTGCTTAGCTACCTGCCAGTTGTTAGGTACAAGCACTGACTCTAATGATACAAGGAAGGACTTATATGTAGGTGGAGTGGATGCATATGAAATATAATTTGCAATGTCAGTATCCCAACTGCCAAACTTAGTTAAAGGTTTTTCAGTATTGACTCTAGAAGTTCTACGAAGCAAGAGAAAAGGATTAGAAGTATCATGGGAGGAATTGTTACTAGGTGACTCAGATGGAAGGGCTAAAGAAGGTCCTGGAAAAGAGGGACTTGGTACATCAGCATTTATGGGTACTAGCATATGGACATCAGGAGGAAGCTCATGTTGCTCATGCTTCTCCTGCTATTCCTGTTGCTGCTGCTGCTCATGTTGCTCCTGTTGTTGCTGCTCATGCTCCCTATGTACTCTGAGCTCTCCCTGACTGTCGCCTCCCCTTGAGACACCATCACTCCTCGGTGACTCAAAAGGACATGGAATTATACCAACCACGATGCCACTCTCATTCTCCCCCTCTCTACTAGCATCAGTAGAGACATGCTCGAACAAGAAACTTAAGTCCGTCTTCTTCCCATAAAATGGTTCAAACTCCCGGAAGGTCACGTCCATACTGACAAACAATCTTCTTTCACTGGGACACCAACATTTGTATCATTTTTGACTTGGTGAGTAGCCCAAAAAGATATATTTAACTGCTTGTGGATCCAACTTGCTCACCATCATTCTATCATCTCGCACAAAATATGTATAGCCAAATACTCTAGGAGGAACAATAAAAATATTAGAGCCAAAGAGCATCTCATATGGTGTCTTCATCCCTATTACTCTTGGCGACATCCTATTGATTAGATAAGTTACTATCATAACAGGCTCACTCCATAAGAATTTTGGCATATTCATTGTCAGCATCAAATAACGTGCCACTTCTAGTAGATGCATGCTCTTGCGTTCAGCCACCCCATTCTGAGCAGGAGTGTCTGTGCAAGTGGTTTGATGAAGAATTTCTTGACTATAGATAAAATTAGCAAACTCCTTGTTGGTGTACTCAGTCCCATTATCTGTTCGAAGAATATTCACATGTACTCCAAACTAGGTCTTCACATATGCTGAGAAGTCTTAAAAATATTTGTACACCTCAGATTCCTGCTTTATTATGTATATCCAGGTCATACGTGAGTAACAATCAATGAAGGTAACAAACCATCTGAATCTAATGATAGAAGTAGTAGGACACGGTCCCCAAACATCAGAATGAGCAAATGTATCAAAACTTCGAAGACCAACCATTTTATAAGTAGAACGTGTATGCTTTCCAAGTTCACAAGGATTACAACATAACCTTTTTTGTCTACTTTATTCATTATCTTAGGTTCTAACTTATTCAAACTATCAAAAGATAAATGTCCCAATCTGCAGTGTTGGAGCATTGCTTGTCTCTGGACCTCCACTAGTAGTAGCAGCAAGCATTGCAGTCTCCCGGTCCAGGTACCAAAGACCATCACGCCTGATGCCAGTCGCAAGAATCTTCCTCCTTGGCCTTCTCTTGGAAATAACACATATCCCGATAAAAAAGAACAGTATAATTTAATTGATCAATGAGAGAGCTAACATAAAGTAAGTTGACCGAAAATGAAAGAACATGCAGTACAGATGACGGGATAACAGATAAAGTACAATAGACCAAGCCTGTACCCCTGATGGGTTGGGATATCCCATCAGCAGTCTGAACTGTCTCGGGATGCATATGCTTGTTCGGATATAAAATACAAACTCACTCGATGCACCTGTGATATGTCTAGATGCACCTGAGTCTATGATCCAACCAGTATAAGATTTAGTGGATGCAAGTGCCCAAATCGGAATACCTTTGCCCATATGAGCAGTGTAACCAGTAAAGTTACCAAGGTAGGTAGTGTTATCCAGATCATGAGTGGCCAGTCCCTTGCCCTTAGAACTCTCAACCTGAAGCATGAAACTGACGTAGTTCCTCTAGCTCTATCATCTCAGCTCCAGTTATTTCGGTAGTGGTCTCCTCCGTCACAGCTAGGTGAACAACTCCCCGACCTCCGCGTCCCCTGTCTCCTTGACCTGCACGTCCACCTCTCTGTCCTCTACCTCTTCGGCCATGACCAGAATTGCGGGGTTGGGGGCAGTTGTAGCTGAGGTGCCCTTTTTCTCCGTAATTGTAGCACTCCATGTCATCGCTGATGGGAGCATTAGGAACCACCAATGCAGAACGAACAACTAGTGAGGTCTCACCTTTCATCACCTTCTGCCCGATCTCCTCTTGCTCCATCGATGCAATACCCTCATCCAGGGACGAAAAAGATGGCAGATGACACATTGCAGCCCACCTACCCTCAAAATGCGGGTTCAGACCCTTGAGAAAATGAGCCACACGCCTACGCTCAAGGTACTATTTTCCAAAGAGAACATCTGTCGAATTTTGTAATGATAGAAAATCATAGTAGTCCAAGTCCGCCCATAAGCGACGTAGCTTCGCTGCATACTGGAGTACTATCTTCTCCTCATGTGTGGTAGCATCAATATTCTCTTCAACTTCCATCATCATCATGACACTCCCAACTTTAGAGTAAATCCTAGCCAATGTCGTTCAGATATCAGTTGCACTGCAGATCGACTCCATCATCCCAGCTATGGATGGAGATACATAAGTCAGCAACCAAGAAACCACCAGAGAATTAAGGTGACTCCATGTGCTCCACTCAATACTCATCTTATCCTTAGGTTCAGTGCACTCTCCCTTCACATATTTTTCAAGCCCCTTGGTCCAAAGGTTCAACAGCGCCCTCCTAGACCAACTTAGGTAGTTTCTCGTCCCCTCAAGTTTGATATAATTGGATAGCAACTCTATCTTCTTTATCACCTGTGACAGTTCAGGTGCGGGCACGACTGTCCTACTGGATGAGGTCTCCTCTAATTTGGCCTGAAATACCTTGGCCACCCCCTCCAGTATCTCTTTCAACTCCTGACTAGTCACAGGTGTTCCCATCTCCATAGTTACACACAGAGACAATGTCAAACGCAACTCAAACACGTGTCGTGTGCCTACATGTGATCACGACTTTCTCCATCTATTGTACACCCCCAAAATCATGCGGCATAAGAAATGCACGATGGATAGAACTTGCCAGAACCTGCTAGAAATAGAGATTTGTGCAAAACTTCGCAGGAAGTATGCTCTATAATCTCATAACCCATGTTGAGATCGAAATCAGAGGATCACACAAGAGTTCCTCTCTGATTATCCACGATCCAACGACGGGATTGACGACACCCGCATGCAAACCCGCAAGGAACGTCGGCGACACCCGAGGGTGGGTGGGAGGGCTTCTACGCATAGAGCAAGACGGGGGAGGGGGAGGGGTGCTTCTACCCGGATTCAAATATATATATATATATATATATATATATATATATATATATATATATATATATAAAGGGGAAAAGAGAAAAAAAAAATTTGGAAAAAGGATTCAGAGCTTTGGCTCTGATACCATGTAGAGAGAAAATAATTGATTGATTTACTTCCAAGAGAGAGGGTACATATATATTGGAGGAGGCTAGCCTCCTCCTTATTTTCTATCCGATATGGGACTAAATAAGTTCCCCATAACTCAATAGAGAGAAAAGGAAATCTCGGGTAGTTTTTTACACTCTCCCAAATCTCTCGACTCTCAGTCAGACCCAAAAGACTGACTAGGTTAGTATCACATACTTAAAAAAAAAAAATTTAATATTGATTTTTTTTTGTAATGTTGAATTTTTTTTTAAGACTCGGAGAAAGAGAAATCTTGCGTTAGTTTCTTACACTCTCCCAAATCTCTCGAGTCTCAGTCAGAGCCAAAAGATTGACTCAGATTAGTTTCTCACATAGACTGGTTTTTTTGTTAGTTCGTAAAAAATAAAATTGTAATGTTGATTTTTTTGTAATGTTGATTTTCTTACATAGGTTTGAGACTCTAAGCAAATCTATGGTGTTGGATATTTGGATTTGATTCCAGTTTGCTCTTTGCTCATTTGTTTGACTGTCTGAGTGACTTTGTCTATCTTTTGTCTCGAATCTCAATGTAAGTCCCCTTCAAAATGAGTTCAATATTTTCATTTTATAATTCAAAGTTCCCATTGGATAATTTTATAAGAACAAATTTGTATGTTAGAATTTTATTGCAAGAGTCTATGTCCAGTTTGCTCGATTTTGTAAACTTGCATGTTATAACAGAAGCAATAACAGAACAAACTTCTTTAAGATCTAGGTATGGTATTAATTATAGATTGGATTGGGAATCCAATTTGGGATCAACATGTAGTCTAATTATACTAGTATATACGCACGTGCGTTGTACGTATTTCATATTACTTGAAAAAAATAGTTTATTAAAAGAGCAACCGACAAATTTTTAATTTTATTATAGGTGGAAATATAATAGGCAGGAGCATAAAAGTTGGCAGAAATTAAATGACGGGAATATAAAAGGTTTCTCTTATCTCTTGGGTTCATGTGCCTACTTTGCATGCATGCTTTATTAACTTTTGTTTTATTCTCCAAACTACCTACTTTGCATGCATGCATATTTTTGTTTTATTAACTATTATTTCCCAAGTTGTCTCATGCATGCATACATACATTTAATACGTATTTAATTACTGTTTTTAATTACTTAGATATCCTTATCAACGTTAATACATATTAAAATGTAATGAAGGGTATTTTTGGAACAAAAAATTTTCACGGTGAAGCCTAGTTTTGGCATTATATAGTAGAATAGATTTGGTTCTTTTGAAAAACAAGCTACTGTTATAGGTACGATATTAATATATAGAAATGTTTGTTGGGTTCTCTTATATATTTTTTAAGCTAGTGTTTGGTTTTGTCCTCTTATATTTTCTTTATGCTACTCTTATATCTTCTTTAAGCTAATGTTTGGTTTTGTTCTTTGTCTCTGCTAAGTTTTATGATAAAAATATTCTCAGTAGGCATCACAGCAGTCAGCAAGTTTGCAGCAAAAAATAAATAGCAAATAAAAAACAATGAATACATTTATATGTTCAGTTCTCTGTCTCTCTGGGTTTTTTCTGTTTTTGTTAATTTAGTTTTTTTCATGCTTGCAGTAAAAAAAATTGTTTGTCATTTGTTTTTGTTCTCTGTTTTAGATTAGGTTACTAAATGATAAGAGGAAAACTGATAAGAACATAAGGATACTATCACTTAATTAGGTTACCCACTTAATTGTGTGTTAGGTTCAACAGATCCTACATATTTTTTATGTCTAATAGGTTGGGTAATGTTACGTCCCAATCTTTCGCAAGTTTGATCGTCCCCGCTGGACGTGAGATCACCACGCCAACGCTGCCGCAGGACAATCGTTCTCATCGGGACGTAATTTCGTACATGTGAGACTCGTCTCACAGTATCTGTATTGATATATAGATGTATTTTGTATTATATATGCTGTATTTTGTTTGATCTCGTAGAATCTCAAAAAAAAATCAAAACTGAAACTTTACTACCCGACAGGCATACCAGTGGTATACTCCCAGCGGCATACCGTTCAACAAATATTTGTTTTACTTTTGAGATATTTTCGAGATATTTTCATGAGATATTTTCGTGAATAGTATTAGATACTTTCTATTATCTATTGGTTTTTTGGTTTTGTTTTGAGTGGTCGAGATTGATTTAATCTCGTGAGTTGGATCACTGACGAGGCAGATCGGACGGTTATGATTAAATCACACACACACACACACACACACACACACATATATATATATATATATATATATATATATATATATATATATATATATTAATTTTCTCTCTCCTCTCTATTTTCTTTCTTTCTCCACTTCTTCATTTTCTCTCCAATTTTCGTGAAAGCTAGGAGATTGGTCTTGAGGCCTAAGAGTGTGGTTTCTGAACCCTTTTGGTGGTGGAGTTGAAGGTTAAGGATGAGAGCTTGACTTGAGGTAAGTACATCTTGCCAAAATCTTGAACGACTTTACTTTAGTGCAGTTTTTGATTTTCTTGGTAGTTTATGCTTAGAATTTTATGATAGTGGTTTTGTTAAATATGTTTCTCTAGTGATTTTTTTTCATGGGCTAGTTTCAGAACTGTTTCGAGCTTGTTTTGACTTTTCTGGTAGAAATCTTGATATTTACTGGTTAAATAACTCGGTGTCGGAAACGATAATCGGAGTGATTGCCATGAGACAGTATATATGTTATATGAGGCTTACCATTAGACTTGACATCTTATCGGACCAGTTTCTGTTAAGTTTTGGAACGCGATTTCGGTTCCGAAATACCCGTCGTGATTTGACTTTTCCTAGAATTGCCTATGGGAACCAGCATACCGACGGTATACTGGTGTACACTGACGGTATACCGATTTGGCCCAATTGGAATCCTAGAAAGCTATTGTGATGCAAACCGGCATGCCGACGATATACTGGTGTATACCGACGGTATACCGATTTGTTTGAATTAGAAACTTGTTGTATTTTTGTTATATTTGGACCGGCATACCGATGGTATACTGGTGTATACCGACGGTATACCAGTGTTGTACTCTTTTTTATGTGCTTTATCTTTCATCGTGTTTTCTTTGGTTTTCTTGCGTGGCACCTTGGTGCATATACTTTTAGTATGTTTACTTGTGACTAGTAGTGCCTAGACTTGACCTTGGTATACCATATTTCGTGACCCATATATTTTATAGATAGGGGATGACTTACACCCTAGATGCACTTGACCAAGTGACTTCGTATGTTAGGGGATCGATTTACACCCTATATGCTCGTGATAGTGACTCACAGCAGTTCACTCGTGGTCATTTGTGTATGAGATGCATGATAGTGACTCGTAGCAGTTCACTCATGGTTATTGTATATGATATATGTGGTAGTGACTCGTAGTAGTGCACTCGTGATACTTTAGCAGTGTATTATCTGTTATGGCTTGTTATAGCGCACAATAGTCGTGTCTATAACCGTTTGGTTGTACTCTTTTCTTACCTTGTGTGTGTTTGTTAAAACATCGTCTGGTCTTGCATATCCCTGTGGGGAGCATCATATCTAGTATGGATTCTGCGAAATGTCACACCCGAAATCCTAAAGAAAATATTAAGGATTAACTAGCATGAATAACTGGATCATTGTGAGGAGAGAATCTCTAGATTACATGCAGTATAGTTGTCTAGCCACCTTGCTTCGTGGACTTGTTGTTCGCCGTCGTGCGGGGCACATTTTTAGCTCACCGTCGTATGGGGCATTATGCCTATGTAGACGATTACTAGGCTCATCGTCGTATGGTGCTAATTTCTAGGATGCAGGCTTTTGTGGCCGGACAGTCTACTATATTTATTAGCATAGTTATGGCTGGGGTTAACTTGGATAGTCTGTAGGGCATGGGACCAATAGAGATTCTCAAGATTTATATTTGTTAGTAATTATGTTTTGTGATAACCCTAGTTAGATAATGATATCAATCCATAGATATTGCTTGGCCGTGCTTTATTGATTGTTACTATTGCTTGCCTAGTGTCTTTTTTTTCTCATATGGCTACGTTCCGGTAAGTAATGAGAGACTAGGTTCGACTCGGAAAAAGAATGATAATCCTGATCCTTGTTTGGTTTAAGGATTATGGGTCCTATTTTGAGTTCTCGTATCTTCTTGTTGCTTGCCGACTTATCTTTTCATTTTCATGATTAATGTCACCTACGTGTTTACTCTCTTCACTGGTTATTGTCTCTTACATGCTTAAGCTTTTACCGTTCCGTGATCTCGTGCATGCCATATTTACTTGACATAACGTGTACATGTTCACGTGCTCAGTTTTGCTTTACATCAGTAGCTTTTCTTCATATTTCACAATGCCTTTACATCAACAGTTTATTTTCATGTTTTATGGTGCTCTTATATTCTGGTGGTTATATGTTGCTTAGTATATTGTAGTTGTGTTGCATGCTGGTTTTAGTTCATAGTTTTTGGCCTCCTTTATGATACTTACTATTCGGGGTCTGATGTCACGCCCCAGTCCCAAAACACCGAGGGACCGGACGTGTGATAATGGCCAGCAGCACACACCGATGGACAAACCCAATTTAATGGATCCATCGGGGCATACTTAAGCTGTTATATAACAATAAATAGGTCCAATAATATAAGTCACAGTCTATACTAATCTCATCCACAACAGATAAACACAGATCAAATGCCAGAATAAATACAAATAAATATAAACTAACAAGTCTCAATAAAAGTATCTCGGAGAACAATCCGAGAACAAGTCTGATACATCAATGCAATAGACTGGAAATAAAATAACTAGAAACAAAAATAAATGAGTATCTCAAGCCAATACTCAGGAGAAGTCCTCTGGTACGATATCGTCCTCAGATCCTGGTTCTGCCCCAATGTAGGCACCTGCTTCTGCTAATGCTAATGCTCCGGTCCCGTATACCTCAGGATAGATCTCGTCAGCTAATCCTGGGGACATAGTCCGGATCCAGGTCCTCAGGGGACATAACAAGGTACAGAAAATACAAGCCAAAATAAATGCAGTGCAGTAATAATTGAACAATAGGGTAAGTATATAACCAGCTAAGTGATATGCAAGTGAGAGTGTTAGTCATACTCGGGCTGAGACTACTACAGGATCAATGTCGAAGAAACCCATAGCAGTATTTTCTCGAAGGGCCAGAACTGGTGCCAAAGCTCTGTGTCAGAGACTAAGACACATCCAGATGACAATATATATAATATAATCAGCCTTTGATATGGTAATACTCTCCCCACCCAATAAAATCTCACATCTCATGTTCATGACACGCAGGATCAAAACTAATGCAACAAGTCAGAATATAATCTAAGCATGTAAACTGTGTATGTCATAAACCTGTATCTTATACAGAATCACCATGAATATCTCAGGAAGATTCTGTCTCATGAATAGTGTCAAGTGTCCTGGGTATAATGTACTTGATAAGACAAGTACGAGGATGTAAAGGGTCACGAATGTCCATCTCTAGATGACAATACACAACACCGCGTACGATGTTGGCACCCGACTATAATCGGACGCTAAGTAAGTCGCACGGTCCTAGGTTAAGCATGCACAACAATGTAAAAGAATCAAGGAAAATATGTAACAAGACTGCAAAGTTTGGCAAGGTACACTTGCCCACTGATGTATAATTAAGTCAAGGAAATAAATAGCAAAGCTGCAGGATTTGGCAAGGTACACTTGCCTGGGGTCCTGGCTCCAACTGTAGCTCTGGTCTCAGTGTGATCTGCTGGTACCACTCCGGTTGCTGAAATAAATATCACCATTAGATTCAGAAAATATCAAATAGCTAGAAACGCCTGTCCTTAAGTCCAATTTGGACACAGGGGCAAAAATGATATTTCCAGGCCAAAGCGGGGTCCACATGTGGGCCACTTTGCACCAAAAAGCGTGTCAGGGTTAAAGGTCTCCAAATTCGACAAACTTAGTGTCAACAAGTCAGGAATGATGATACGAACCCAACGGAACTTCCAGAATTGGATTCCGATGAGCCGATCACAAAATCGCCCGTCAAGTGGAGCCTGTGGGGCCCACGATACGCGATTTTGTCAACGTTCTCAGAATCAAACCAAACTTGGGTCACAGGACCAGCGTATCGCTACGAGTCCGATGGCATAAGTTTCGTCTCGATCCCTCTTGTGTACACAAAGTTACAGTGTGTTCCAGAATGGACGGATACGGGGCGTTGTCGGCGGATACGCGTTGATTTCGGTGTGCACGCACATCCGAATTGACTTCTGCGAAATCCCACACGACCGTATCAACGTCGCGCATGTTTCGGTAAAGACCGCGTACGACCAAGTCGTCCCGTTTGGCGGGGCGCACTCAGTTCCGGGATGAAACAGGGCATTGTTTTTCCTGTTTTTGGATCGCGGTGTGCGATCACCACAGGACGCGATACACCGAACGGGTTGCACGGGCACCGAGAGGGTTATACAGTCTATGCGACGCAACTGACGGAATCGAAAACGGAATCACAAGGTGAGAGAAAATGTTACCTGAACAGGGCTCCGTGAAGACTGATTTCATGTGTCCTCGTGTCTGCTCGACACAGGATGTGTGTCCGGGTCTCTGTGACAGATCCTTCTGTGTACGTGTCCGGTACTGATCGAGTTTGTATCCGGAGACAGCGGGGGACTCGCCGACGGGGTCGACACGGCCGGGCTGTTGCTGGAGGGAGTCGTCGAGCTTCACCGGAGACGGCTAGGGCTTGCTGTGTCGTTGCAGAGGGAGGTACGGCGGAGGGGAGACAGGTGGTCGACAATGGCGAGCTAGGGGGATCGAGGTGGAGGAAGGCGGCGGGTCGAGGGTGGCTATGGGGACTGGATTAGGGCAGAGGCGGAGGAGGAAGATGTCGAGTGGGGCTAGGGCTAGGGCACGGGTCGTCGAGTTAGGGTGGCTGGAGATCGAGAGGTGCAGCGGGGAGGTGGTCGTCGAGGATGGACGGGGGTGACTGGGGCCGAGGAAGGAGACGACGCTGGTGGAGTCGAGGACGGGGCTCGTCGGCTGAGCTGCGGGACTCGGCGTGGCGTGGTGCAGCGGGTGGCCGTCGAAGAGGGGGAGCGGGTCGAACTAGGGTTCAGGCGTGGAGCGGGGGATCACCGGAGCGGCGCTGCGAGCGGCGAGGAGAGGGGAAGGAGAGTTGCGGCGGCAGCGGGGCGCTGAATTCGAGGGTATTTATTAGGTCGGAACAATAATCCCGAGGGGATCCGACTTAGGGTTTCGGCCGAGTTTCGGGTCCGGGTCGGGTTCGATTCGGATCCGACCCGACCCGTTAGGAGATCGGTTTGGTTCGGGTCAGTTTGCTGCGGTTCGGTTCAGTTGGTTTGGTTTGGTTTAATTTCAATTAAACCCGGTTTATTTAAGGGGTTTAATTAGGGTTTATTTATATTGGTTTTTAGGGCTTTAAACGGGTTTTCGGAGTCCAATAAATTCACGAAAAATTATCCTATGTCCAGTTTCTTATTTTACACCAATTAAAAATTATTTAATTACCGATTGCCTAGGTTTTAATTACAAAAAATTTCTGAAAATTCCAGAAAAATTATGAAAATTCAAATTAATAATTTGCTGAAAATCAGGGGGCTTACAATCTACCCAACTTATAAAAATTTCGTCCTCGAAATTAAAATATGGTAGGGTCCTCTCTATCCAATCTCACTTGATTACAGTCTAAAGGATTTCTCTTAAGTGAATATTGCGGTCTCTGCCCAACTTAGAATTTACCCATCTATCATCCAAGGCTATACATCTAATAAAGCTATGCCCCAACTTATTTAATCATGTTATTGAATCCTCAAGTCTCTAACACCAAACATATTACCTATGATATTCCCATAATCATATATAATAGGGTCATCAACAATGCGACCGGCCTGTGGGGTATATCTAGTACTGTCTATATATCAAACTTATACCAAGCACGAGGTTTCATCTTTCCGAAATAAGGGAAGACGAAGATCAATAATAAAGAGTTCAAGGGTGAGGTAATAGAATAGAAGTATCAGGATCAAGGCGTTTAACGAATTCAAATGGGATTTGTCAAGACAATTGTAGATTAAAATCCAATTCTGGTAATCCTTGGTTCGCATGCTCGTATTAGTACAGTTATGTAACTGATACGATATGCTCAGACATATCTAGAGGGCAAGTATACTAGTCAACTATATATCTCAATCCACGTGAAGTAGTCGTGCGAGGAGCGAACCAAAATGTACTAAGGTTGATCAGACCGTAATACACTGATTCTGAATAGACAATTGTATTAGTGTGTCGACCCAATAATACATATGTCATGAACAAGCTCGATAAAAGGATAAGCTTGCAAAACTAGGCTATATTAGCAGCATAAGTCAAGGTAGTACAACAAATATAAGTACGCTAGATGATGATGAAAGGAGGGACAACTTAATTCAAGTTCACAAGACACACAAAATAAGCACAATAACAAAAGACTCTAAAATCTCTACAGTTATCAATTATAAGCAAGTTCAAAATTATATAGGTTAAGGCTGAGGTCACGAACCAATAGGCACGAGATAAAACAAATCTATAAACAGATAACTACGAAATTTTTTGCACATTAGCTACTCCGTGGGTCTGCGCGTCTTCCAAAGTCATCGCTGGAGCTTGTTCCCGTTCTTGCAGTTGATTCCTCTGTCGCTGTTGAGCCTGCTGGAAAAGTGCTACTTGTGGTATCAAAGGTGGTCTCGGCTGATACCCTCCTGGTGCTGGTGGTAGGACTCCTTCAACTTCCATTTGCGGTGCTCCCAATGCTGGATAGGTTGGCCTCGGTTCTGGTAACGCTTGTTGGTGAACCATTGGTGCTCTTTCTCGACGCTCAGGGCATTCCCTTAATGGATGCTGACTGGATCCGCAAGCTAAACATACTTTTCTTTTTCGTCTGCACTCGTTCTCAGTATGGCCTCGCTTGCGACAATATTGACAGATAGGTAGTACTTGAGGAGGTGCTTCTGGTGGCTGGTGCATGTGAGGTCTCTTTGTAGCTTCTTCCTGTGGTGCTCCGGCTGGTGCTGATGCGGCTGGTTGATGAATCATCAATGCTTTCTCTAGATGCTGAGAATAGTCCTTAGCTAAGTGTTGATTGGTTCCGCAAATCAAGCATAATCCTAACTTGTGTCTGCACTCCTTCTCAATATGGCCTACCTTGCCACAATAGTAACAAGTAGGAAGGAATGAGGCTCTGGGTGCTGCTCTCGGTGGTGGATTCATCTGTTGTCGCTTTGCAACTCTTTCCTGTTGCGCTTGGTCTGGTGCTGATGCATACGGCCGCTTCTGGCTGGACTCTATCCTTGTATTGCACTCCATGGGTCGTGCTATAGTAAGAACATCCTCGTCTAAGGTAGTTGCTTTTGAACTGATTAACTTCTGTAATTCTGAGCTAAATCTGTCGATGAACTTCTCCGCTTGGTTTTGCTGAGCTTCTTCCTGAACCTTCTGATGGGCTTGCATCATCGCGTAGAATATTCGAAATATTTGTTGTTCGTCCATAGCCTGCCCTTGTGGAATGGTAGGCATTGGTGGAGCAAACTGCGTCGATGGTGGAACGTCATCTTGCAGGATTCTCGAGGCATGCTGACTTGCTTGCTGTGATGATGGACCTTCACTAACTGGTGTCACTTCATCTCCGTTGGTTATCACAGCACCTTGTGGTGTTTCTGGATGAGTCTCGTCGTGTGCTTGTGAATCCATTGCTCTGCATCAAAATAAACTATAAGAGGAGTACAGGAATCAAGGTAGGATGTAAGTCAAAAATTTAATTCGAATCTGATATAGATGTCAAGAACGATTCAAGCAAGTGGATGAGATCCTTAAAACTTATCCTATTCTTATTGCAGGCTTGCTCGGTCCCTAAGTTGAAACCGAACAATTTAGTCGTAGACCTGTATGGGCCACCACAAAAACTATGTCACGCCCCAGTCCCAAAATACCGAGGGACCGGACGCGTGATAATGGCCAGCAGCACATACCGATGGACAAACCCAATTTAATGGATCCATCGGGGCATACTTAAGCTGTAATATAACAATAAATAGGTCCAATAATACAAGTCACAGTCTATACTAATCTCATCCACAACAGATAAACACAGATCAAATGCCAGAATAAATGCAAATAAATATAAACTAACAAATCTCAATAAAAGTATCTCAGAGAACAATCCGAGAACAAGTCTGATACATCAATGCAATAGACTGGAAATAAAATAACTAAAAACAGAAATAAATGAGTATCTCAAGCCAATACTCAGGAGAAGTCCTCTGGTACGATCTCGTCCTCAGATCCTGGTTCTGCCCTAATGTAGGTACCTGCTTCTGCTAATGCTAATGCTCCGGTCCCGTATACCTTGGGATAGATCTCGTCAGCTAATCCTGGGGACATAGTCCGGATCCAGGTCCTCAGGGGACATAACAAGGTACAGAAAATACAAGCCAAAATAAATACAGTTCAGCAATAATTGAACAATAGGGTAAGTATATAACCAGCTAAGTGATATGCAAGTGAGAGTGTTAGTCATACTCGGACTGAGACTACTACAGGATCAGTGTCGGAGAAACCCATAGCAGTATTTTCTCGAAGGGCCAGAACTGGTGCCAAAGCTCTGTGTCAGAGACTAAGACACATCCAGATGACAATATATATAATATAATCAGCCTTTGATATGGTAATACTCTCCCCACCCAATGAAATCTCACGTCTCATGTCCATGACACGCAGGATCAAAACTAATGCAACAAGTCAGGATATAATCTAAGCATGTAAACTGTGTATGTCATAAACCTGTTTCCTATACAGAATCACCATGAATATCTCAGGAAGATTCTGTCTCATAAATAGTGTCAAGTGTCCTGGGTATAATGTACTTGATAAGACAAGTACGAGGATGTAAAGGGTCACGAATGTTCATCTCTAGATGATAATACACAACACCGCGTACGATGTTGGCACCCGACTATAATCGGACGCTAAGTAAGTCGTACGGTCCTAGGTTAAGCATGCACAACAATGTAAAAGAATCAAGAAAAATATGTAACAAGACTGCAAAGTTTGGCAAGGTACACTTGCCCACTGATGTATAACTAAGTCAAGGAAATAAATAGCAAAGCTGCAGGATTTGACAAGGTACATTTGCCTGGGGTCCTGGCTCCAACTGTAGCTCTGGTCTCAGTGTGATCTGCTGGTACCACTCCGGTTACTGAAATAAACATCACCATTAGATTCAAAAAATATCAAATAGCTAGAAACGCCTGTCCTTAAGTCCAATTTGGACACAGGGGCAAAAATGACATTTTCGGGCCAAAGCAGGGTCCACATGTGGGCCACTTTGCACCGAAAAGCGTATCAGGGTCAAAGGTCTCCAAATTCGCCAAACTTAGTATCAGCAAGTCAGGAACGATGATACGAACCCAACGGAACTTCCAGAATTGGACTCCGATGAGCCGATCACAAAATCGCCCGTCAAGTAAAGCCTGTGGGGCCCACGATACGTAATTTTGTCAACGTTCTCAGAATCGAACCAAACTTGGGTCACAGGACCAGCATATCGCTACGAGTCCAATGGCGCAAGTTTTGTCTCGATCCGTCGTGTGTACACAAAGTTACAGCGTGTTCCAGAATGGACGGATATGGAACGTTGTCGGCGGATACGCGTTGATTCCGGTGTGCACTCACATCTGAATCGACTTCTGCGAAATCCTATACGACCGTATCAACGTCGCACACGTTTCGGTAAAGATCGCGTACGACCAAGTCATCCCGTTTGGCGGGGCGCACTCAGTTCCGAGGTGAAACAGGGCATTATTTTTCTTGTTTTTGGATCGCGGTGTGCGATCACCACAGGACGCGATACACCGAGCGGATTACACGGGCACCGAGAGGGTTATACAATCTACGCGACGCAACTGACGAAATCAAAAACGGAATCACGAGGTGAGAGAAAACGTTACCTGAACAGGGCTCCGTGAAGATTGATTTCCTGTGTCTTCGTGTCTGCTCGACACAGGATGTGTGTCCGGGTCTCTGTGACGGATCCTGCTATGTACGTGTCCGGTACTAATCGAGTCTGTATCCGGAGACAGCGGGGGACTCGCCGGCGGGGTCGACACGGCTGGGCTGTTGCTGGAGGGAGTCGTCAAGCTTCACCGGAGACGGCTAGGGCTTGCTGTGTCGTTGCAGAGGGAGGTATGGCGGAGGGGAGACATGTGGTCGACGGCGGCGAGCTAGGGGGATCGAGGTAGAGGAAGGCGGCGGGTAGAGGGCGGCTATGGGGACTGGATTAGGGCGGAGGCGGAGGAGGAAGATGTCGAGCGGGGCAAGGGCTAGGGCACGGGTCATCGAGTTAGGGTGGCTGGAGATTGAGAGGTGCAGCGGGAAGGTGGTCGTCGAGGATGGACGGGGGTGACTGGGGCCGAGGAAGGAGATGACGCCAGTGGAGTCGAGGACGGGGCTCGTCGGCTGAGCTGCGGGACTCGGCGTGGCGTGGTGCAGCGGGTGGCCGTCGAAGAGGGGGAGCGGGTCGAACTAGGGTTCAGGCGTGGAGCGGGGGATCACCGGAGCGGCGCTGCGAGCGACGAGGAGAGGGGAAGGAGAGTTGCGGCGGCGGTGGGGCGCTAAATTCGAGGGTATTTATTAGGTCGGAACAGTAATCCCGAGGGGATCCGACTTAGGGTTTCGGCCGGGTTTCGGGTCCGGGTCGGGTTCGATTCGGATCCGACCCGACCCGACCCGTTAGGAGATCGGTTTGGTTCGGGTCAGTTTGCTGCGGTTCGGTTCAGTTGGTTCGGTTTGGTTTAATTTCAATTAAACCCAGTTTATTTAAGGGGTTTAATTAGGGTTTATTTACATTGGTTTTTAGGGCTTTAAACGGGTTTTCGGAGTCCAATAAATTCACGAAAAATTACCCTATATCCGGTTTCTCATTTTACACCATAAAATATTATTTTCATAATATTTTAATATTAATTAATAGCAATTAAAAATCATTTAATTACCGATTGCCTAGGTTTTAATTACAGAAAATTCCTGAAAATTCCAGAAAAATTATGAAAATTCAAATTAATAATTTACTGAAAATCAGGTGGCTTACATATGACCCCACTGCTTTTGTTTGGCCAGATCCGGTAGCAGAGCCAGATGATCTTCTATACCTTCCCGTGGCTAATGACCACCAGGAGCACCAGACCGATTGAGTGGATTTCTGTTTTATTCTCCCACTTATTGTACATATTCTTTTATGGCGTTTAGTCCGAGCACTTGTTTAGCTCATATTTTGTACCTGATACATCGCCTACAAGGCAAGGTATGACTAGCATATTCTAGACCATGGCTAGAGCTGATCATGTATGACTATTACTCTTGCTAGTTCTTCATTTTGTATTACTAGCTTCATGACCATCTATGTATATTTGGTTTGGGATGCTTTACTATCTTGCTTCTGATGATCATATATCTTGTATATTATGGGTTTCTGCTTGTGATTGAGATACTAGTATTACTTGACCTAGGTTGACTGATGGCTTGTAGTATTAACCCCATGTCTATTTACAACCGTGATGGTGTCTCGGGGTACTGGAGTACTCTGGTATACGTAGTTGTCTTTGTCTGTCCCTGCTCTCTAGTATTTTGGTTTTGGAGCGTGACAGAATTTTAGTGGTGGTACATCTAGGTCTAGTTTTCAGTCGTATGGGGGTTATCGGTGATTAGATGTCTCAAAGGTCTGGTTTTCAGTCGTGTGGGGGTTATCAGTGATTAGATGTCTCAATCCTAACTTGTTCCTCCTTAATTTTCTTTCGGACTATGCTATCTCTGATCTTGACCTGTCATCTGCTTTCATCCTTGCTCTATCATGTTCCTTGTTTTGATCCTTGTGTCCTTAGAATTTCAGGGGCACTGTTCATGGTCCTTCTGATCAGATTATTCATGCACAAATGATGACAGATCAGCATCCAGATGGTCAGTCGACACCTGGGGCTCAGTCTCAACATTCAGGAGCATAGTCGATGATAGATCCTGAGACAGAGCAGTACGTTCAGCCCGATCCGGTGGCAGTATCAGTACATCCTGTTCCGCCAGAGTAGCCAGATTGTTCGAGCATTGATAGATGTTCTGAAGGGATTCATGGCAACTCATCAACGATAGAGTGACGTTCTCACTCAGTCGGTTCAGACGGTCATGGAGTGAGGTGGCTCTCAGATATATAATTATGCGAACAACTTTAGGCGTCTCCATCCCCCGTACTTTTATGGTATTGAGGATGCGATTGCATCTAATACATGGCTCGAGGATACTGAGGCCATACTCGAGGCAACAGGAGTTTTGGCTAGGGAACGAGTGTCGGTGGTTAGGCAACACTTGCTAGACTTGGCTCGAGACTGGTGGACAGCTCAGGAGGTTTCACTGACGACGCTAATACCATGGGTGGACTTCAGTTAGAGGTTTCAGACTCGGTACTACGACATAGTATCACGTTATTATTTATAGTAGAGATTTAATAATCTCAGGCAGATGGCGATGACTATTGACGGCTATACGGCAGAGTTATGTAGGCTCAGTCGGTTTGCTCCCACTTTGGTGGCGACTGAGTTAGACCGAGCTAGGAGGTTCCAACAGGGACTTCACTTGGAGATCATATTGGTTATCAAGCAGTATGAGTTTTAAACTTTTGACTTTATGGTGAGAGCGACGAGGAGGCACGAGTACACGTCTCAGAGGATCATCGATAGGATTGGGGCCCAGAAGAAGCCTCATATTCAGAGGGAATCTTCTACCCAGTCTTTGGCACCAGCTCTGGCAGTTCGAGCTTTTTTCGTCGGGTATTCGAGGAGAGCAGCTCCGACGATATCATTTCAGCAGACCTCTCAGACTCGTCCTCAGCAGTAGAGGCAGGCTTCTTCGGTTGGGTGTTCCCACTGTGGAAAGTCAGGCCATATCTTTTCAGAGTTTCGTAAGGTGCAACGCTTATGTTGGGTGTGTGGTGGAGTGGACCACAAGGTAAGTATTTGTCCCTGGAGGGCTCCAGCTGGATCATCAGCCCAGTTACAAGCTCTGCAGTTCAGGACACCAGCACCGGTACAACAACATCAGGACCCGAGGCCTTTACCGACGCAGTTCCAGATATTCCAGTAGCAGAGGCCACAACAGTATGCTTAGGCCCAGGCTTAAATAAGGTAGAGAGGCCAGCAACATAGGAGACCAGCGCCCAGAGGGCAAGGACAGGTTTTTGGAATGTCTTACGATGAGGCGCTAGCGATTGGAGAGGTGGTTGCAGGTACCCACTCGACATACATAATCTGGTACCGTACCGCAATGATCCATCATCAGCAATAGTAAAGTCCTCTGATAACCCCATCCGAACCAGTTTTCGGATGCTCCTCAGAGTCTCATCATCATACTGCGTAGCCCTGATCTTGTCCATCAGCTCAGACTATATCTGCAATCCATATATCTGTATCTCAACACCAGGTACTAGCACCTCAATATCCAAGCTCTCAAGATCGGCCAATAAGTGTCTGTCCGTCGTCAAGTACATAGCTACTGGATACCTGCTCAAGGCATCATCGACTATGTTGGCCTCCTGGATGGTACTGCAATGATATGTTGAATTCCTTCATCAACTGCAACCACCGCCGCTATCTCATGTTCTGCTCTTTCTGTGTAAACACATACTTCAAACTCTTATGGTCTGTAAAGATATCTACATGCTCTCCGTACAAATAATATTTCTACAGGTTTAGAGCAAAGATGACCGCTGCCAACTCCAAATTGTGGGTAGGGTAGTTCTTCTCATGAGGTAGTAATTGCCTGGAAGCATAGGCAATCACCTTTCCATTCTGCTGTAGAATGCAACCCAAACCCATTCTTGAAGCATCACTATAGATAGTGAATCCACATGTCCCTGATGGCAACGTCAATACTAGAGTTGTCATCAATCTCCTCTTCAGCTAATTGAAAGCGGCCTGACAATCCTCTATCCAGAAAAAATCCATATCCTTCCTGGCCAGCCTAGTTATCGGCTCTGCAATCCTGGAGAAGTCATGTACAAATCTTATGTAATAACCTGCCAGCCCCAGAAAACTCTTTATCTCTGCCACTGAACTCAGAGTAGCCTATGACTCCACTGCCATGATCTTTTTTGGGCCCACTGAGGTCCTGTCTTCTGTCACCACAAGACCAAGGAATTCAACCTTGTCAAGAAAGAACTCACACTTCGAAAGCTTTCTATAAAGCTTCTCCTTCCTGAGAGTCTCCAGAACTATCATCAGGTGCTCTTCATGCTCCTCTAGGGTCTTCGAATATACTAGAATATCAACAATGAATACCACCACAAACTTATCAAGATACTGATTGAACACATTATTCATCAGATTCATGAATATCGCTGGGGCATTGGTCAACCCAAACGGCATTACCAAGAACTCAAACTGGCCATACCGAGTTTAAAAAGCTGACTTCGGAATATCCTCCTTCTTCACTTTTACCTGGTGGTAGCCTGACCTCAAGTCTATCTTCGAGAATACTTTCGCTCCGCTCAACCGATCGAAAAGATCATCTATCGTCGGCAGCGGATATTTTTTCTTGATAGTGAGGTTTTTCAAAGCCCTGTAGTTGATACACATGCGTACCAACCCATCCTTCTTTGGTACAAATAATACCGGGGAACCCCACAGTGATGAACTAGATCTGATAAAGCCTTTATCCTGTAACTCATCCACCTGCTTCTTCAACTTTGCCAGTTTGCTATTGTTGACTCTAAAGATGTGCTGAGATATCGGCTTTGTACCTGGTACTAAGTCTATAGAGAACTCCATATCTCGGTCTGGAGGCAAGCCCGGCAACTCCTCTGAAATAACATCCATAAACTCTGCTATCAACGGATGTGGCAGCTCATTCTCTTCCACCATGGCTCCACATATGGCATCCTTATTCTGCTCCACTACCCCTCTGGCAATCTCAAACCTTGGCTCTTGTGGCAATCGAAACAACACCCTGCCTCCACTATAATCTATACTAGCATGGTGCCTACTCAACCAATCCATCCCGGATACAATATCGTAGCTCAGAAGTGGCATTACAATTAAGCACGTACTCAACTTCCAGCCTCCCAGTGTAACTCTTCGATCCTTAAAAACATCACTGACCAGGATAATTCTACCCCCAATCATGATCTTGTAAGTCCTAGCCAAAGGTTCAGCCTCTAAACGATGCTTAAGAGCAAAAGATACATATACAAAACTATGGGAAGCACCAGAATCAAATAAAGCATATGCTGGAATAGAATCAAGAAGAATTGAACCTGATATCATATCTCCCACTGGCTCGGTCTCCTCGACCATCATGGCGAATGCTCGCCCCTGGGGTGTGCCTCTCTGATGGTGCTGGTGCTGGGCGAATCTCTGCTGATGTGTCTGCAATGAAGGTCTCTTCTGTTGACCCACCGGTGGCCTTGCTGGTGCTCTCTGGACCAGATCTGCTCTTGAGTTGTACGACGAGGAGATACGGGACAATCTCTCATATTATGTCCCTCAGCACCATAATATAAACAAATTCCCAACCTCATCCTACAGACCTCCCAGATATGGCCTATCTTTTTACATAAGTGACAGGTGGGAGTCTACTCACTACTAGAAAAAGTCAAATTAGCGACGTCTAAAAATGTCGCTAAATAACCAAAAATCGTCGCTAATTTGGTTTAGCGACGTAATTAGTGACGTTTTAAAGCAGTCGAAAAAAACCAAGTCGCTAAAACAAAAAATGTCGCTAAACGTCGCTATACCGACGTATTTTAGCGACTTTAATGTGTCGCTAAATTTAGCGACGTTTAGCGATGCCGCGTCACTACATAGCGACGTTTATTGAAGTCGCTAAACGTCGCTAATTAGCGACTTATATAACGACGTTACACCGACGTCTTTAATGACCTGGCAATACTACCATGTCAGCAGTTTACGACGTACATCGACGATTTTAGCGACGTCATTAGCGACATATTTAGCGACTTGTTACAGCATCGCTAATTAGCGACGTATTTAGCGACGTAAGTTAACGTCGCTAAAAACGTCGCTAATTTTCAAAATTTTTTTTTGCATTTCTGGGTTTACCAACCCATTTGGGTTTATTATCAGGTATATGATGGTAGTAGAAATAATTGAATAAAGAACACAGTAGCAGCACCAAGGGGAAAATTTCTAGCGCACTGGGTAAATACAGGCCAAGTATCAGTCATCAGTTGTAAACTAAAATATGAATAATATAATAAAATTTGAAGAAAAGAAAGCATCCAGCAAATCTTATCGTAAACGTAAAGAATATGGCAAATTTATATCCATACAATCACATCCTAAATAATAAAAATATATAAATATCCAGTAACTAACTATACTACTGCGGATCTGCAGGAGGCTGACCACCGACGCGCTTGAAGGATAAGAACTCCTCATACTCGTCCCGTGGAATCGACACCGATGTCGATGGAGAAGGCAGTGACGTCGGTGGAGTCTGTGTCGATGTAGGCGCACCAGGAGGCCGTGCCCGCTCCAAGTCTGCGAGTCGCTGGTTGTAAGAATCCAGGGTAGATAACAGCCTCGTACTGCTATGAACCATTGAATCCTGTATCATCGTCAGCCTCTCGCCCATTGATACCTGTGACGCCTGCAGCTCCATGATGTTGCGGTCATTGGAGGCTCTAATATCATTTGTCAATTCCCGGAGCTCCGTCATGCTGCGGTCGAGCATATCGAATCGTGCGATGAGCATTGGATCGTCCGCCTGCGGCTGGGACCGGGGCTGCTCCTCCATCCTTCGCAGCAACTCATCAGAGAGAGACGCAATTTGACGGTCAACGACCTCCTGGACGGTCTCCTGGACTCTGGCAGACGACTACGAGGGCTGCGACTGCGAGGGCTGTATGAAATGTGCAGCTGTCGGGGAGGCCCTAGATGACTGCGTCGCAACCAAGGCGCTATAGGAGCCCGTACCGTAGTACGTACCCCTCTGGAGACCACCAGCTGCGGTCACCCACAGGTCGTCTGCCGGCAAAGCTGGAGTGGGCTGCGATGAAGTACCAGCCTCTCCAGGTGTAGGTGCACTAGCAGTCGCCCGCTCACGCAGCCTAAGATACTCGGCCTAGAAAGGTTTGAAAACTCGATAATTGTCTAAGTTATATTAAAATTAACACAAAGTAAAGTAATACTTACTTAGGTCTGCGAGGCCCTCTCATCAATGAGATTTTCGTCCTTGCGATGGGTGGCCAAGAAGACGGTCACCATGTTGGCATTCTCACCCCTCTGTACCTGTTAAAAATATATTATTTAGTACTAAACTTAAACATTTTTTCCTACTACCATTTTATGGTACTTATATTAAAATAATATAATTTAAAAGAAAAAATATACCAAACGACGGAAATATTCCGTCATCGGAATTGAGCCACCACACCACTTGGCAGCATTCCGCCTAGCCGCCTTGGCCTTCTCAGACCTTTCCTTGTAGCTCGGATCGTCGAATCTAGCCCTCATCGCAGTCCACTGCTCAGGGGTGATCCAACCTTGGATCGGTTTTCTAGCACGATCACGAGCCTTCTGGTCATCCAGAGCATCTCGGATAAGCTTGGCGGCAACGGTCGAAAAGAGCCGCTCGATCAACTCGGCCCGGTGCAGAGGATAAAAATATGTTTGCTACAATAAATAATTTAGTAAGTGAGCATCACGGATAAGTTATATAATATGCATAAATTAGAGGATTTATTTAATATACTTTTACCTGGAAGTGCGCAAACCAGAATGCCTTCCTCTCCTCCGGAGCCTCAGAGTAGTTGATCCAAGGGCCACCGTAGTTGTTCCTCAGAAATTGGCCCAAGCGTCTCTGAACCGACGATGGACGATATCTATACAGAGATAATAATTTAGAATACTGAAAAAGTCAATATACAATGAATAAAGAAATACACGATATATATTATACTAAACCATCTAATTGACTTACTTTGTACCGTCGGCCCAAATCTCTGTCCTCGTCTCCTCCGGAGGTGCGCATGGAGGATCTTGCTGATGCTGGGACAACGTGGGCACGACCTCCTCGACATGCTCATCTGTCCCCATGGTTCTGTCAGCAGGAGGAACGCTGGACGAGGGTGTACTATCACGCCTGGAACTACTCGTCCCAACAGTCGGAGATGTGAGTGATCGATATACTGGAGTACTGGGCGACGATGATCCGGAACCCACAGTAGGCAGTACCGGAGGAGCATTCTGTCTACCTCGGGACCTGCCGAATCCTCCGCGTCGTCCTGTCATATCTGATAACAACATATGATGAATATAGAGAAACACAAATATATAGTACATTCTACAGTCGAAATGTGATGCATATCTCTATCTCAAAGCATTCTACAGTCAAAATATAATACATATATTCGTTAATAGAATATATTTATAGTCAAAATATAGTTACATTCTACTTCGTCAATTTTCCAACCTTGATCTACATTCTACAGTCAAAATATAGTTATATTCTACATGCAATATATTTTATTTTCAATCATCTTCAGAAAATTCATCTTGTTCGCCTTCCTCGTCCTCCTCTTCCTCGTCTTCACTTTTATCTACTTCATCTTCCTCTTCGGATAATTCTACATCTTCTACATTATTACTCGTGTAATAAGTAACTTCCGTTGAGTCCACATCTACAATATTTGTTACAAGAGGTAGATCGTCCTCCTGATAAGCTATTTCGTCAATGTTAAAGATATTTCTAGCTTTAGTCTTGCATACTGCCCACCAATCCGACCTCGTTGTTCCCCGTCTAGGATAAGTTATGAAGTACACGAGCTGAGCCTGACTTGATAGGACAAATGGTTAGTAGCCTTGATATCTACGCTTGTAGTTTATATCCACAAGGCCATGCTTGTCAATTTTCCAACCTTGATCTTGAATCGGATCGAACCATTCACACCTGAATAGCACGATATTAGCAGGTTCTGTGCCATAATTATATGTCAACTCCACAATCTCTCGTAAGATGCCAAAAAAATTATTGCCCGGATTGACGTCTTTATAGTTCGAAGATTTGATACACAAACAACTATTTTTCGTGGAATCAAGATCCAGAAAGCTGTCTCTGATAGGAGCATTTGTTGACTTGAACCTGAACCCATTCACACAGAAACTTGGCCATATTTTTACGGCAGTAATTGGTCCCTTGGCTAGAGTTCTAATAGATTCAGTCTCGGGTGTTATTAGACGATCGACCTAAATACCAAAGTAGTGATAGTAAGTTATTTGTTTTGCAAGTGCAGAAATAAAAAGTAATTACCAAGCATCTTACATATGCGCTCAACCAAGAAGGAAAATGGCATCTCATATCTTGTTCTACTTCTTCATATGTTATGTAGGGTCTAACCAACCTCAACTCATTATTATATGTGCTAAAAAACAATGAAGCAACTGCTGATTAGTAGCATAATAGTATCTTATACTATTACATTGAGATGATGTAAACGTGGACGTATTAATTACTTACCCCTCTAGCTTCTCCACTTCATCCTCGTCGCAATTGAGTAATATATACAATTGAGCAGCCCTTAGCTCATCGTCATTCAAATATCTCTTCTTCATTTTTCCCGAAGGCTTTCCGGATGCATTGAATACTTTGAGTATTGCATCATTAGATTCTTGATATGCGTCGTCGTTTTTCGGAGCTTTCGTCCTATTAGTAGCAACATGCGGTTTGAAATACGTCGAGCAAAAGTTTGTAATCTCCTCGAGAACATAAGCTTCACAAATAGAGCCCTCAACCCGTGTTTTTACCTTTCTCTTTAGGTGATTCAGATGCCGCTCGAAGGGGTACATCCACCGATAACCGACAGGACCACCAATACGTGCCTCATATGAAAGATGAATTGGCAAATGCTCCATAGAGTCGAAGAATCCAGGAGGAAACACCTTCTCGAGCTTACATAGTGTTACCGCAATATCCTTCTCTTGCTTTTCTAGACGATCGACGAGCAACTTAGTACAAAAAAGATCTCTGAAGAATATGCTCAGCTCTGTCAATGGGTCCCAAACGACCTGCGGTAAGAATTCCCAAAATGCAATCGGAATTAACCTCTCCATGAATACGTGACAATCGTGGCTCTTCATACTCACCAGTTTGTTCTCTTTGAGGTTGACGCATCTTCTCAAGTTCGATACGTACCCGTCTAAAAACTTTAGACCCTGAATCTACCTACAAAGTCTACCTTTATCCTCTTTCTCCAGTGAGAAAACTGACTTAGGTTGCTTTAACTTTCCATTCCCCTCCTCTATCAAATGCAATGCAGGACGTCTACATATTTTTTCTAAGTCCAACCTGGCCTTCGGATTATCTTTCGTCTTCTCCTTTACCTCCATTACAGTATTAATTATGTTATCAAACACATTCTTCTCTATATGCATGACATCAAGGTTATGTCTGATCAGATTGGTGCTCCAATATGGCAGATCCCAGAATATACTCCTCTTCGTCCAATTATGGGTGCGACCAAATCCGTCACACTTGTACCCCTTAGCAGGCTCTTCGATAGCACTTGGTAAATCTTTTACCTCTTCCCATATCATGCATCCGGGCCACCTTGGCGGTGGATTGGCCTTCTCCATAACTCCCGTACGAAAAGTATTCCGGTTCCTCCGGTACGGATGATCCTTCGGCAAAAATTATCGATGACAATCAAAGAAGCACGGTTTGCCTCCGTATTTCAAACGGAAAGCCTGAGTACGGTCCATGCAATACGGACATGAGAGACGACCATGGGTGCTCCATTCCGATAACATTCCATAGGTCGAAAAGTCGTTGATGGTCCACATAAGTGCTGCCCTCATCTGAAAATTCTACTTTCTAGAAACATCGTACGTGTTGGCACCTACTTCCCACAGCTGATTCAACTCATCTATCAAAGGCTGTAAATACACATCGATGTTCCTCTTCGGATTGTTCGGACCCGGGATAATAACGGTTAGGAACATATACGGAGTCTTCATGCACATCCAAGGCGGTAGATTGTACAGAGTGACGATCACAGGCCAACACGAATACTGGGAGCCCGAAAGTTTGAATGGGGTAAAACCGTCAGAGGAGAGCCCCAATCTGATATTACGCGCTTCCTCGACAAAATGTGGATACTTTCGATCAAAGTGCTTTCATGCTTCTCCATCGGATGGATTATCCAATACTCCTTCGATCTATTTTTGCCTGTGCCAACTCATGTTTTCTGCAGTCTCCTTAACCATAAACAACCGCTGCAACCGCGGCGTCAAAGACAAGTAGTGCATCGAATCGGTATGCTTTCTTGCACCAACAGACTTTCCTCTAACAGTGGCCTTGTAGCGTTCAGTACCACAGAATCTGCACGCATCTTCATCCTTGTCGTCTTTGTAGTACAACATGCACCCGTTGCAACATGCATCAATTTTCTCATATCCCATCCAAAGCAATCTCACCATCCTCTTAGATCGATAGAAGTCTTTAGGCAACTTTGCACCCTCGGACAAGATCTCTATAATCAAATCGAGTAGTCGATTATAGCATTCTTGCGACATGTTAAAATCGGACTTGATGCTCAATAATCTTGTAACCACCTCCAATGGTGAATGATCCTCACAACCAAGTTATAGTGGAGTTCTTCCATTCTCCAGCAACTCCATAAACTTTGCAGCATCGACATTCGGTGCCTCCTTAGCTGCATCATAATTGTCCGGATTAAAACTAGGTCCCGCCGTATCATAATTGTCCGGATTAAAACTAGGCCCCGCCGCATCATAAACCATGTTCACCAACCCGTCGTCGTAAGCATCGTGGTCGTGGACATCCATATACGGCTCCACGTAGGGTTCCGACTTCGATGCTAGAGATACAAGTTCTCCGTGCGCGGTCTACTGATAGTAATTCGGCATGAAGCCCTTCGAGTATAAATGATATGTAACTTCCACTTCTGGATAATATTTTCTGTTGCGACATCTCACATACGGACACTTAATTTTGGTACCGTCCATGTACTGAGGGAACGCCTTGGCAAACTGCAGGAACTGTTGTACACCCTCAATAAATTTATCCCGCACACCGCACATGTCATCAGAATGACGGTTGTACATCCGCGAACGATAACGCAGATAGTAATTCATATCCATTTCTAGATACTTCTGCAAAATTGACAGTATATATCATATAAATTATTACATACAGTGGTTTATCACCTAACTTCATAACTTAACCGTACTATAAAAATCATAACTGATATAATACATACTTTCATTTATCAAAGTCTAAAATAAGCAATATTCAAAACAACTGACCATTTATCAAAGTCTAAAATAAGCAATACTTTCATTTCATAACTGATATAATACATACTTTCACTCTAATTGAACTGCACTGCACTGATCACTCTTGCCAATTAAATCCCTGATACCACAGTATCAGTTAAGGGCTGTATTGGCATGCAACAAGTGACCGGTGAACACCTATCTGATACTGTGGTTATACATTGCATGATTAAAGTGTGAGTTTTTCCTCGAAATTCAAAGCCAAAAAGAGTGACTAATAACTTCCCAACTGAGTTTGTCATAGGCCTTGGACATATCTATTTTCAGAGCAAAGGAGCTATTCTAAGAGCTTTGTTTGGATATAGTGTAAAATAATTCCTGGGCTATTATCACATTGTCACATATTTGCCTTCCAGGGACAAAGGTATTTTGGAATGGAGATATCAATTTGTGGAGGACGGATCGAATTCGATTAGCCAAGATTTTGGTAATAGTCTTGTAGATGACATTGCAAAGTGAAATTGGTCGAAATTCAGTATGTGGAAGCTTTTGAAGATTGAGTAGCATCAGTATATGGAAGCTTTTAAAGATTGAGTAATTTGTTCTTCCCTTCTTAATCTCTTCCTGGAGGTTACCAATCCGCTTCCTTCCCCAGTATTTTGGAGTCGGCGGGATCTTTTTCAACTTAGTTTGGATATTTGTATACTGCGCTACAGAGTTCCATTTGCTCTCGAACCGAACCCTAACCCCATGCCGAAAAACCTAACCCTAACCCTAACCCTAACCCCATGTCAAAAAACCTAACCCTAACCCTAGGTCCTTATCGTGTCTGTGTCAGTGTGTGTGTGTGCCGTATCTGTGTCACTGTCTGTGTGTGTGTCGTGTCTGTGTCAGTGTCACATGTGTTCTGAGAGAGAGAGAGAGAGAGAGAGAGAGAGAGAGAGAGAGTTAGGGTTTACCTAGAGATCGAGGAGGAGGAGGGGGATGCCGGAGTAGCCGCGGTGGAGAGGCGGTCGACGGAGCAGGCGGTCGATGGAGCGGGGGGGGGGGGGCGGGGGAAATATTTAGGTTTTGAATTTTTGACAGATGGGAAAAAACGAAACCGAGCCCTAATTAACCAAATTTTAGCGACGTTTAGCGACGTCAAAAAAAGACGTCGCTAAATTAAACTTTAGCGACGTTAATGACGTCGCTAAATACGTTGCTAAATATTTTTAATATAAACGTCGTTATATACGTTGCTAAACGTCGCTAACTTAGATATATTAGCGACGTGTAGCGACCAAAATTGAACTTATAGCGACTAATCTTTTAAAAACTGAATAAAAGTCGCTAAACGTCGCTAAATGTCGCCAATTAGCGATGTCTAGCGACATTTTTACATGGAGTCGCTAAATTAGCGATATTTTTACATAGAGTCGCTAAAAACGTCGCTAATCCCGCTTATTCTAGTAGTGAGTACTGAACCCGTCTCTGCTGCTGTTGCTGTAGAACCTGCTGAACTGGTGCCCGAACTGGAGCCTGGAACTACTGCGGCTGAAAAGTCCTCTTTTGCTGAAAATAGGGTCACTTGGATGGACCTGCACTGTTTCTAGCTCCCCCAATACATCTCTCCCCCTCTTGGACTTGAGCTCCAAGTTATCCTCTTCCCCCTGAGCATCCATCAACATCTCCTCGAATATCGCAGTACGGTGACCCCTGGTGTGCGATTTGATCTCCTTGACTAAACCCTTCTAGAACTTCCCCACTCTCACTAGGGGATTCTGCCCCTCCACGGATTTACCCAATCTATAAAACTCAGCGGCATACTCGTCCACCGTCATACTCCCCTGGACAAGGTCCTGGAACTGGCTCTCCAGGGCACTCAGAGCCACATCTGGAAAGAACTTTTCCTTAAAAAGCGCTTTGAAAGCTTCCCAAGTCAAACCATGCATCGCAATCCTCAGATCCGTGCAAAACCATATCAAGGCTATGCCAAACATCTGGCTATCTGCAGCCTCTATCTGTAAACTCTCTGGGATCTGCGTCAACCGCAGGATCCTATCTATGTCCTCTATCCAGTCATCTGCATACAATATCCCCTCCGTGCCCTTGAAGTCCTTGGACAACATCCTCCTGAAATCAATAATAGTGCCTGGCTTCGACTGCTGCGAGGCGGGATGGGGTGGAATAACCTGCGGCTGAACTAGTGCCACTCTCTCAACGGTTGTGAGTGCTAACTGGTGGGCATTCTCGATACCCTATCGCATCATGTCTGACTAACGATATTGTGCCTCCATCATCTCCCTAAAGAAGGCAAACATTTGTGCGGCATCGACTAGTGCTGGAGGTGGTGGAAGCTCCTCTGAAATAGTTGGGATAGCCCTCTGAACTAGTGGTGGAGCACCCCTAAAAGTGGCTAAAGCCCCCACCTAAACCGGTGAGGCAACTCTCTGAACTAGAGCAGTAGCTGTTGCTGCCCGCCTCAGAGGTAGAGAAGTCACCAACCTCGCTGAAGCTGCTCCAGAGCACTATGACCTGGTCTTCGGCGACATCCTGAAGATAGATCGAAACAAATGAATCAATAAGGCACAAGATACGATATCATGAAAGAAGGACAATTATATTTCAAAGAAAGCAAATATTCATATTGATAAGGATAACAAAATTAATAGATTAAAAATATTTCTAGTTGTGATTGAGTATACTCTCATCCTATATCCTATATCATATATCCTATAGTAGGCTTATATTAGTACTCCAAGTCTAATCACTACTACGCAGACCTGCATGGTCCACTACAAAAATGTGTCACGACCCGCACTCGTTGTAAGGGTATGAGAATATGGGTACGTCCAGCCTACGTCATAGCATCAACGATAAAACGATGTCTAGGTCAACAATACTATCTAAATATCTCACACACTATATATATATATATATATATATATATATATATATAATGTACCTGTCAATGATATCTCAACTCCAAATGGAGGATAGTAAGATAATATGATCATGGTAATTAATACTCAATCACAATATAAAACTAGAGGAAGATATGCTACGATATGGAATAAAAGAAATAAACATAGAGTCACAATACAATCCAAGTCCAAATCCAATAGTCTAAGAACAACACAATAGTCTCAAATATAATATATGCCAAAATGTCTAACTGGAAACATATCCAATACAATAGTCTAACTATCTGCAACTAGCTGATCATCTCTCTCAACTGGTATCTGCTCCTCTTGATCCACCGTCTCCAACTCTACACCCACTACATCCCAAGTTCTATAGTGTGTAGGATATCAGTCATCTAAATAATCTGAAAAATATATCCAATCAGGATTGGAGCGAAGCACACCTCTAATAACAGTTTCAAATAAATGATAAAGACTATGAAATAATAATTAGTAAGGAATATCGAATATGAAATAAAAACAGGAAATATAGATAGGCACTGATAAATATAATACATAATATAAATGAGCAGATAAGGGAATATCATGTATAGGGAAACAAGAATAAGAAACTACATTAAGTGTGTGAGTACTAGCTTTGACATGTGATCAGATTGGGAACATGAACTTGAATCATGGTCTGGCTAAAAATACGTAAGGTATATGATTAACACTAACAGGATACTTGTACAGGAATTCTTGTACATGTGGGTATGATCATATATCTAACTAACACTCCCCAACCTCCGACTGGTATAGTGGATCCAACCATGACACGCTACTATATGAGATTCTATGAGAAGGAAGCTAATCTTCTTATGAATCAGTGTCTATACATATACAAGATAACATGGCATGTACATGGTCCAACAGGAAATAATATCTTATGGTGGGATCCTGAATATACCAATCCGTGCAACATCGTATCAGGAATCATGTATAACTACACTAGATATATGTAACATAGAAGCTACCATATATCAGAAACTATCAGATAATGTACTCGCCTCTGGTCCTGAGCAAATGATGTACTCGGTGCCCAAGCTAGTATCACACAGACCTATATATGAAATATTATGTCATTGGGTGTAAGGAAATGATAAATATGTTAAATGCATTAAAGCATGATTTTCTAGGTCAAGGCTAGGTCATACTAGTCAAACTAGGTCAAGCTTGGTTAATACCTTGATTTTAGGGTCATACCTAACTTCTAGGTTGACTACAAGTCTATACTAATTACTAAGTAATACTAGGTGTCACGCCCCAGTCCCAAAATACGTAGGACTATGACTACGTAACATGCCAACTACGCATTCGATCATACTTTGGTCCGACTCAAATACGTATAAGTTATATTATAAGAGTCACTATCTAAATAATCAAGTAAATATAAATATCTATGCCTCAATCCACAATGAACAGAATACACAAGAATGAGCTACATGTGCTAAAGTTGGCCGCCCAGTAACACACAAACTCGAATAGACTCGATAAAGAAATATGAGTCTATAAAACTAGGCTACATCAACAGATAAATAAACAATATAAATAAATAACCATAACTTTGGTAGATATGATATAAGTACCTGGTACTAATGCCTGCAAGACAAGCAACTCCATTAGCAACTCCAAAGGCTCCGTAACCGTCTATGCTGCAAAAACTGGCAGGGGACCAGGTGCTCAGAGGGACGTAACAAGGTATAAGAAACAGCATGCCAAAAGTAAAACAGTATAATGCCACACACTCAAGGGTAAACTACTGTCACCATCTAAGTAAAATGCAAGTGAGAGCATCACTATTACTCATGCTGAAACTACTACAAACTCTGTGTCGGGGAGCCGGTAGCAGTAATATCAAGTAATGGGCCAAGCTCTGGAACAGAGACTAAAGCACCGCAATAATAAAGTATATATATATATATATATATATATATATATATATATATATATATATATATGTAATCAGCCTGTAGCCTGTGTGTCTCTTCCCACCCAAGGTAATCATACGTCTCATGTCCACAACGTCTCATGTCCATAACACGCATGATCATGACCTCTAGCTAGTGCAATGAGTCATAATAATATCTATATAAAATATAAGTCTCATATCACGAATCTTGTAAGCCTATACAGAATCAACATAAATAACTCAAGAAATATTCTGTCACATAAAATAGTGTCAATTGTCCTAGGTTATGGCATACTTGGTAAAGCAAGCACGTAAAAATAGGATCGTAGAATCAACTCTCTAAGTGACGTTGTACGACTCCGCGTACGACGTCGACACCCGAATCTTGTTCGGACGCTAAGCAACATCTCATGGTCCTAGGGTAAACACACACATCACAACTATAATATCTAAATAAGATAATAAAGGCAAAAAACTGTGATACATCATAGCAAGGTACACTTGCTTGGGTTCTGAACTCCTTCAACTGCTCCTGAAAAAGTGGAATCTGCACATACACCTCCGGATGCTGAAACAAACATCACCAATATTCTCAGAATACTAGAAATATCTAGGATTGACTACCCATAAGTCTAATTTGGACACAGGAGCAAAATTGACAGTTTTGGGTCAAAGCGGGATCCACATGTGGCCCACTTTGTACCAAAAAATGTGCCAAAGACAAACTTCTCCAAATTCATCCCACTCAGTGTCTATGAGTCCAGAACGACGATACTCCCAACGGAACATCCAAAAGTGGATTCCGATCAACCGATCACGAAAACGCCCGTCATGTGGAACCGTAGGGTCCACAAAATGATGTTTCGTCAACGTTCTCAGAATCGAACCAAACTTGGGTCACAGGAACAGCGTAACGCTGCGAATCCGATGGCATAAGTTTCGTTGCGAAACGATAAGCACACACGAAGTTACGGTGAGTGTCAGAACAGGCCGATACGGTATTTTTTGGCGGATACGCGTTGATTCCGGTGTGCATGAACATCCAAATCAATTTCCGCGAAAGCCCACATGTCCGCGTTGATGATACGTGCCTTTTGGTACAACTTGCATACGATAAAGTTGCCTTGTTTAGCGGAACGCACCCCATATCGCGAGATTTTGGGTGTTTAAAAACAAGTTTTTGATCATTTTGGAACAAGAATAATTTAACTATTAAAGCAAACTATATATATATATATATATATATATATATATATATATATATATATATATATATATATATATATATATATATATATATATATATCAGCTTGATTTAAGATCCATTCGTTTGGGAAATTAATTTCATCCCAACGAATTATTTGACTCGTGGCTACTTTGGATGTTAACAAATTTGTTTCTACCAAAGTAGTTTTACCAGGTTTGGTAATATGGTTTGCATTTGGAGCAATGGTATTCATAACCTTATAATGGATCCTATAGATTATTGCTATAGTTTCTGATCTAGGTAGAAAATGTAACCATTGGTTTTCAAATTTAAGGTTACAGATTCAAATAGATGAGCACCTGTCATTGACAGAGTTTAATTGGGATAAACATTAAAGTAGACTGGGCCATGGCATAGGCTAGTCTGCATAACTCCCATTAGGGATTGACTCCAATCTAAACATTTTGCATCTCTAAGAGATGTCATAATTGATGCATTTAACCCTAGTAGAGTTAAAGGTTTAAATGCAACATGTATTAATCCAATATGGACATAATTATAGACATCACATACATATCCAATATCTTCTTCGCTTATTAATTTAAGCGAATGTTCTGTATTATTTACAGATACAGTTCTTTCCATTGTTTTTATGGCAATGGATGATCTAAAGTCAAAAGTACCAATTTGCTTAAAAAAATTGGCTTTACTTTTGGAATAGTCCATTTGTTCAATTCCTTTAATTCAGAGGGATACTAAAATTTTTGAGCATTTTTTATTGCTTTACCCTTATTAAGGGCTTTCTTATTAGAACAAATTGCTAATGCTTGATTCATCAGCATGTTGAGGTTCTTTTCCTCTTTAAAGGAGACTACTAGTATCTTCATTCGACCTCCTACTAAGGTAAAAGAATTTAAAGTAACCAAGGCTCCTAAGGTTACTAAAGAAGATATAAAAGAGCTAATAGCTTAGTTTAAAAGAAATAATCTTCAGACAATTAATGCTGAAGAAAAAGAATTGCAAGAGCTAATAGCTCAAACTAGGCAAAAATTTGCTATTGTTAGTGAAAACACTAATAAAAATAAATCCACTATTAATAACCTCCATAAAAATATTCAAGTTATTAATGGACAATCGTCTCATGCTACTTCTGAAATGTTAGATGATGATCAGCAATTTGAGGATAAAATTGATGATGAGAATGATATCAATCCTCATCAAATCGATACCTTGCAAAAATTCTTTGCTGATTTAAAGCATACTAATCATATCAATAATCCTCAAATTCAGACGGTGAAATATGGTAAACCTAACCTGATAAAATATTACTATAAGAGACTCACTCCTGCTGATGTACTATTTGAAAAAAATGATTCAATAATACAAAATTATTACAGTAGAGGCAAAATCTATGAATGGAACATAGATGGTTTAACTGATAAACAAATTCATGATCAGTTACATCGAATGATGATGTATTCCAATGTTGCTAAAGCTATTGGAAATAATGATAAAGATATCGCACAATTTATTTTTTGCGGTTTTATCGACATTTTTTGTGGCTGGTGGTCTAATTGTATGACTGAAACCCAAAGGTAAAAATTTTTAAATGCCGTTAAAATTGAGACTTATCTCAAAAATAATACTCAGCATACAAAACATGATGTTGTTTATACTTTAATTATCATAATTCTAGAATACTTTACAGGAGGAATCTTCGATCATGGAGAAAGAGTGAGAACTCTTCTGCAAAATTTAAGGTGTCCAACGTTAACTCACTTTAGATAGTATAAAGATACTTTCTTAAGTAGAGTAATGTTACTTGGTGATACAAATGATGCTCACTGGAAGTCTAAGTTCATTGATAGACTTTCTAATCTTTTTGCTGAAAGAATAAGGCAAGGTTTAAGGAGCCAAAATAATGGTATTATTCCTTATTCTAATTACACTTATGGTAATTTGATAAACAAGTGTATTGAAGAAGGTTTAGCTTTATGTAATGAATTAAAGCTAAGACATCAATTAAAAACTCAGAGAATCTCTGAGATTAAGCAACTGAAAGAATTCTTGCGACCAGTTTACAATGGATACTTTCAAACCTCTAAATACAAAGGAAAAAACAAATGTAAAAGATTATAAAGATTATAAAATACCTTATAAAAGAAAGAAATATCCTTCAAAAAGGCAAGACACTACTGTCAATAAAGACAGTAGATACTCTAAAAAGAGAAAATCTTCTACAAAGAGTAATATTATTAAATGTTATAAATATGGTAAATTAGGCCACTATGCTAACAAATGTTACAAAAAAAAGAAATTGGAAGAGATTGAGGATGAAGGGTTAAAAAATCCTATATAAATTAATCATCGACTCCGATTATGAAGAAAGTTCATCCAATGATGAATCTAGTGATGAATCAGTAAATGAATGTGATGCTGAATGTAAGTGTAATGAATGTGTTGCTGATAAGGATATTAGCTACTATAAATCAATAGTATAAATGAATGGATTATCAATAAATACTTTGACTCTAGATGAGAAGAATTTACTTGTTTAGTTCTATTGGGATGAAATCTCCATGATTGCGGCGAAATAATGTGACGAATAATAATTTTGCTGTAATTAACGTCACTACGAAGATCATTGGTCTTCTGATAGAAATGTTCTATCTCAACTGACTTAGTTATTAACATGATACCTTCGTAGATATTGCAGTCCTTACCCTGTACCGAAAATATATTGGCTTCCAAATATTTATCTTTCAATTTTTATGGATCATCCATCATTGGAATATCAGATTTTTTCAATTGTAGAATTTTTTCAAAATAATTGTTTTAGGTGAAAATTGTTTCAACCTCAACTGCTTGCTTATATGAAGAAACATTGGCTTCCTCGGAGTCTTTAATATGAATTCCTCTATTAGAGGTCTTCGCTTTTCCAAGAACAATTTCCTTGGAGTAATGTCTTGGCTCATTGGAGCCAGAATTACCGATGATACAATAACACATCCCTTATACAAGGCAAAGAGTAAATTAGACTCACCGACAATGTCGAAAATAAAATTTGCCATTGTTTAGTGGTTTTTACAACCAATCAAGAAGTTTGGGACATTCTCAATATAATGTACTATAAAAACATTGAATTTCGGAAATGGTTTGAAATGTACTATAAAAATATTGAATTTCGGAAATGGTTTAAAAAAACCTATTCCACAAAAGAAGGTATGAATTCAAAGATGAATATTACAATCATCTAGAGAAAAAAGAAGAAGGATAATACCCTTCGCTGACTGGTTTATCCAAAATTAAGTGGATACAGAATTAACACAAATGAATGTGTTAGAGAAATATTATAAAGTCTGGAATATTGATGTAGAATCAAGCAGCGATATTACTAGATCAATGTATCCGCCTAATGAGTCAATTAAGCTCACTGTAAAAAATTTGACAGAAAAAATGGATGATGTTTCTTTTGTCAAGACCGTTGACAGTAAAGAAGCAATTATTAAAGATTTACAGAAAGCCTTACGGCAGAATAATTATACCAATATTTTTTTCCAAGTTATGTGTCAACAATTGACCAGAATTGAACATACTTTGGATAATTTATTGCATAAATTTAATGCAATAAATTATTTGGATCTTTCGGAAATATCTTCTTTAAAATAGACTACTAATATCTCCATTCGACCTCCTACTGAGATAAAAGAATTTAAAGTAACCAAGGCTCCTGAGGTTACTAAAGAAGATATAAAAGAGCTAATAGCTCAGTTTAAAAAAAATAATCTTCAGACATTAATGCTGAAGAAAAAGAATTGCAAGAGCTAATAGCTCAAGCTAGGCAAAAATTTACTATTGTTAGTGAAAACACTAATAAAAATAAATCAACTATTAATAACCTCCATAAAAGTATTCAGGTTATTAATGGACAATCGTCTTATCCAAAATAATGGTATTATTCCTTATTTTAATTACACTTATGGTAATTTGATAAACAAGTGTATTGAAGAATGTTTAGCTTTATGTAATGACTTAAAGCTAAGACATCAATTAAAAACTCAGAAAATCTCTTAGAGGAAGCAACTGGAAGAATTCTGCGACCAGTTTTAATAATATTACTCTTTTTAGAAGATTTTCTCTTCTTAGAGTATCTACTGTCCTTATTGACAGTAGTGTCTTGCCTTTTTTTAAGGATATTTCTTTCTTTTATAAGGCCTTTTATCTTTCAATTTTCATGGTTCATCAATTATTGGAATATCAGATTTTTTTAATTGTAGAATTTCTTCAGAATAATTATTTTGGGTAAAAATTGTTTCAACCTTAACTGCTTGCTTATATGAAGAAACATTGGTTTCCTCAGAGTCTTCAATATGAATTCCTCTATTAGAAGTCTTCGCTTTTCCAAGAACAGTTTTCTTGGAGTAATGTCTTGGCTCATTGGAGTATGAGGTCATGGGTCTAGGAACCCATTGATGCTTTCTCTTATCCTTCTTATTCATGGTCCTGTAGAAATTCACGAGTAAAAAATCAGGAAGTGAATTGTCAATTCCTTTAACATATTCAATTTTAAAATCAAATATGGCTAATTCAGCTTGCCATCTAGCAAATATTTGCTTAGATGCTAAACTTTTAACATCTTTCTCTAAAACAGTCTTTGCAGAACTACAATCGATACGTAATATTTTTTATTATTAAGTAAATCATCTTGAAATTTATGAATGTATTGAATGATAGAAAGAATTTCTTTCTTAATAGTAGAATAATTAATATGAGTATCATTCCATTTACCCGAATGATATCGCATTAGCACTTTCTTATTTGTGTCAGGATTAAGCTGTTTTAGTATTCCACCATAACCAATATTACTAGCATCGGTTTCAACAATTCTAAACCACTCAACATTTGCTAAGTATAAACAAGGTAAATTCTTTACCTTCTGCTTTATTATTTTTGCTGCTTCAATGTGAGTATTACTCTACGGAGCATGATTTTTTCTTAACCTTTGATACACATTTTTTGTATCATTAGCGATATTCTTATAGATTTCAGATAGATAATTCAATGCACATAAAAATCGTTGTAACTGTTTATTATCAGTAATTTCGTCTGAAAATTTAGAAGCAAATTCAATACTTCTATCTATTGGAATTATTGTGTTATTCACAATATTATGTCAAAAAAATCTTATTTTTTGCTGGAAAAGCTTCATTTTTTTGACAGAAATTACTAAACCATTTTTAATAGCTAAGTATTTAAACACATTAATGTGTTTGAAGTGTTCTTCTAAAGTATTAGAAAAGATCAATATATCATCGAAATAAGATTATATAAAATTAGAATGTTGAATGAATATTTTATTCATAATATTTTAAAATTCTGAAGATGCATTCTTTAGACCAAATGACATTCCATTCCATTCATAATGACCAAAAAGGACAGTACAAGCAGTCTTATACTTATACTTATACTTTTCATCAATTTGAATTTGCTAATAACCTGATTTTCGTTCAAATTTAGAGTAAATTCAGACAAAATGACATTACATTTCATTCATAATGACCAAAAAGGACAGTACAAGCAGTCTTATACTTATACTTTTTATTAATTTGAATTTGCCAATAACTTGATTTCAGTTCGAATTTAGAGTAAATTCTTGTTTTAGCTAGTCTATTAAGTAGATCCCTTTTATTAGGGATTAGATATTTAATTCATTTTAAAATCTTATTTAAGGGTTTATAATTAATAATAAGTCTTGAAATCCCTCTTTCTTTTTCAGCATTATTATTGACATAAAATATTGTACAACTCCATGGAGAATATGACTTGCGAATTAATTTTTTATCCAATAAGTCTTAGATTTCTTTTTTACATAATTTAAGCTATTCTTGATTCATTTTCGATAAGGTCGTGTCTTAGTCGAAATATTTCTTTCATTAAAGAATTCTTTCACACACACACATTATATATATATATATATATATATATATGAGAGTGCGAAAATACTGGGACAAATTGAATTACATAATAAATTTAATTAAATAAGTAAATATATTTCAAAAATTCATATTTAGCAGCACGTGCACCCGATGTGTTCCTGTTACTTCTCCATATATAGATCGCTCCCTCCTTGTTAGGGTTTCTTCCTTACAATATCTCCGCCGCTCATATTTCCGGCGGTCGAATTCTCTCCAGATCTCTATCACAATGGTAGGAAGGAAGCAGAAGAAGAATAAGAAATTAGGGTTTCAATCAAAAACTTTAGGGTTTCTTCTAATCTCTCTCAAAATCCCTCCTTTTTTTCTTTCAGATCATTCCGAAGAAGAACCGCCATGAGATCTGCAAGTACCTCTTCCAAGGTTAGTCATCCTCCAACTCTAGGGTTAGGGTTTCCCCAAAGAGAATCTTTGTTGTTGTTGTTGTTGAACGGTTTCTATTTGATTTCAGAGGGGGTACTGTTCGCGAAGAAGGACTACAACCTCGCGAAGCACCCGCTGGTGGACGTGCCGAACCTGCAGGTGATCAAGCTGATGCAAAGCTTCAAGTCCAAGGAGTACGTGAGGGAGACGTTCGCGTGGGAGCACTACTACTGGTACCTCACCAACGACGGCATCGAGCACCTCAGGACCTACCTCAACCTCCCCTCCGAGATCGTCCCCGCCACGCTCAAGAAGTCCGCTAGGCCCCCGTCCAGGCCCTTTGGCTCCGGACCTCCCGGTGACCGCCCCAGGTCAATCCCGATAGTTAAATGGTTACTTTGGGTCCGGTTTTGTACTGAATTGCACGGACATGTACTGGACACGACACACACTCCAACAAACTCTAGGGCACCAAAAACGGTGCCTTATCTGCACCAAGGTTGTGAAAAGCGCTAGACGCTAGTTGGACGGGCACCCGCTGCCTAGTCTGCGTAGGTCCGCCTAAATCTAGCCGGTTCAAAAAATAAAAAAATTTCAAAAATCCTACTGAAAATTGCAGAAAAAGAAAATCAAATCCCAAAATATGCATAGTCGGACGTTAGGGGGGACTAGACGGACGCCTAGCCGAACATTGGACGGGCACCAGGCGTCTAGCGTCTAGACCGTCTTTTAGAACAGTGATCTGTACCACGGTGACCATTTCATGGCATGTCCTGTTTGCGTCATTGCAAATTAGGCATTGGGTGATGCATATTTTAATGTATCTTTGGATGCGAAGCTCTACGGGTCTAGAATAGGCGACATATGCAACCAGCCTGGGATTATAATAGGATTTTTTTTGTAGGCAATTAAATGCTGTAAGTAGTTTGTGACGTACTTGGGGCAATAATTATCAAGTTTTAAGCCTAGTTTTGGAACGAGGTTTGTTAGATGGAACTCATTTGACAACCCAGGATTATATTCAAGTTAGGGAGCATTTCCGAGTTTGGAATATTGGAGCTTTGTGAAAAAGAGAAGGAGAATGGAGTTTAAATTGGTGTATGGCGAAAAAGAAGTTTTGCTAACTCCGATATGGAGGATATTGTTAGAATCAGAGTTCCATCTAAGGCTGTAACTCAACTTAAGCTAACATAAATTATTTTATTTGGAGTTTGGAGCATTGTTACCGGGTGCACGTAAACCCTTGTGGAACCAGTTATGGGAATATTTTTGATTTGGATCGTTATGGTACTCGATATTGAGTGCTAAATTTGGCGATCTGAATAAATTACTGAAACCTTACTATAAAATTTCTTTTGTATGAGATCCTTTCAATACAAAGAAATTGAGATATCTTGTCAGTTGGGATTTAATAGTTAAGTATATTTTATGAAATTTGACAATGTAGTTCATACCATTGTTGTTTCTTCATTGCTTATGAGCATAGTTTGCAATATCATCCGATACCGATACGACACGTCGGATACTGACAAGGTTTGGCATGTCCCGATCTGATATCGACCGCTATCGATACTTACCGACAAGGTAGTCAAAGGCGCAAGGCGCACTCGAGGCACAAATGGTCCAAATCGTCCGAGGCGCAAGGCGCACTTAAGACGCACGTCCGAACGATGCGAGGCGTAAAAATAATATATATATATTCACATCGGATTTCTACATTGATAAGCATGTGTGCTTCAAATTATCCCATGTTTATGTTACAATCACTTTGAATTGAGTGAGAGAGAAAACAGTATAAAAAAATGTACAACGGTTCAAAAAACAGTCTATAAACAGTACAACAGTTTAAAAAATAGTCTAAACATATTTTTTTACAAGATTTTTAAGGCGCGTCTAGGCGCGCCTTAGGTGCGCTTTAAGAATTGCGTCCTGTCTGGAGTGTCCTGAGGCACTACCCCTATGCCTAGGAGCAAGACGCGCCTTTGACTACACTGCTTACCGATACCGATGTGAGAAGGCTCTATCTACGTGAGAAGGCTCTTTCCCAGTTAATTTGAGAGAAAATTAAACGAAAAAGATACGAAATTTTTCGAAATTGTACATATAATAAATGTCAATGAAATGATTCATGAACATTGTTATATTGTATCGATATGATTTATTATTGATAAATTATATTCATTAACAATTTTCGAAATTGTACATATATAAATCCACAACATCCATCCATTAATATTATTTTATTTAAAGCTAACGAGAAGCAACATATAATATATGAAATTATGTCTAAATGCATTAATTTTTGTAGCTTTTTAAATAACTTTTTTTTAATCATTTTTGTCTTTCGGAAACGAATAACCCGTTACTCCGATCCAAATTTATTGAAACAATTTATACTGATACTTATAGGAAGGGACCGAAACTGATTCCGGTACTCATATTTTGAACCTCGTTTATGAGCCACCACTTTATTTTGCAAGATGCTCATGCAAAGAAGAAATAGTTTATGATATTTTGTCATGCTTTTGTTTTCTTGGATGAAGGTTCTAACTCATTTATTATTTTGTTTTGTTTTATTTTATGGTTTATTTTATATTTTGATTTGGCCCCATTGTATCATTTTGTTTAGAATGTTGACTTCCAAATTAATGTCCGACTTAGAAAAGTGAAATTTTTACATTTAGTAAATGAAGCAATGAGTTTTGAGTTTTTTAATATTATATATATAATGTTTTTCTTTCGTATATGACACAATTATCTAGTAAAATATGAGTAACAAGTATCGTCCCAATGAGGATTTTAATGCGTATCACAAACCGAATTGGCAAACCAAGTCATCCTAGCCCTTCCGTACAAAAAATAGAATTTTAAAGCGTACTACGAACCGAATTGGAGAACCAACTCACCCTAGCCCCTCGGTACCAAAAGTAATACAATCACATATCCCGTTCCCGAACCTATACCATGACCCATGATGTATTGCTTCCCAAATAACTATGGTCTGGAAGCCTATCTCCACCAAGCACCATGCTTTATTTTCCGAACATTGTTTCCAAACGAGGCCTTATAGGTTGTCTAGCGATTTGAATATCATGCTAGATTTGCTATATATATATATATATATATATATATATATATATATATATATAAGTTCGGATTTGTTAGGGTATGTGCATATATCTTCATATGTTTAGGGTTTCAACCATTCAATTTAAAATGTGTTCTGTTGTTGCAAATTTGGCACAACTCTACCAAAGTTGAATTCAATAAGACTAAGGTCATGCCTGTTACAGTCCATTTTAAGTTTCCATGAAATATTGATCTTGATACTTAATGTTATTTCGGGTTTGTTAGAGAGTATATGCATATATATTCCATATTTTTTTGCAGCATCAGCCGCTAACGATACAATTTAGCATGCCCCGATCCGATACCGACCGATACTTCGATACTGACTGATACCGACATTAGGGGTCTCTCTTTTTGCCAATTCGGTGAAAAAACTAAACGTCAAGACCAATCAACAAAGGTCGCACATGGTAAAGTTGTAAAAGCATGTAAAAGAAAACTTATCAATCGCATTAATTTATTAATAATTATTTGCTTTCCGATACCAAAAAATCCGATACTCCGACCCGAAACCGCCGATAATAATACTCATAGGAATGGTCCGATATCCGATACTGCGAACCTTGATATATTCATATTGTTTAGTGGTTCAACCAATTCAAGTTAAATATACGTTCACTTGTAGCAGATTTGACACCACTCTCCAGAAGTTGAAATTCAATAAGACTAAGCTCGTATAGAACCTGTTACAGTCCATTTTAAGTTTCCATGGAATATTGATCTTGAAATTATGCATCCGAGTATTTGGATCCTGGATTCATATGGATATTTTCTTAGAGAAATCAAACACAGATTTACTAACACGGATTCACTCGTATTAGATTTCTTCTAACGCGTTTACATCTTACTACGATAAATGCTCTCTTATTCAATTTAGACAATTATATTATATTTTGATAGCTTTATATCTTTTTGTGATTTACTGTTTTTTGCTTCTCTGTTATAAAAAGTTGGATTTAGTATGAACTATAGACATTTTTTCTTGATATGGTCTCTGGGGCTATATGGGACTTAAAACAATAGCTAAAAAGTTGTTATTTTTTGTAATCGTCGTTTCTTTTTGTTTGGATGCTGTAGTGGTTCATCTCGAGTTTCTAAACATCATAATTCTTTTGTATCTAATTATGTCGTTAGATTGGGCCAACTATATAACATCGGTAACATAATATGTTGTGCTGAAAGTTCACTGAGTTTAATCAATTGTTTCAAATTATATCGGAATATGTTGGTATTATTTGTTGCTTATTATTCACATTTTTATTGAACCACAAAATCTGTTTTTGGGGGTAATTTATAATCAGATTTCCCCCCAACATTCTTAATTAATATTTTCCATTTGCTTGGTAGTTGCTCTGTTTTTTTGGGATTATCACTAATTACTGCCAAATTGCATTGCTAACAGGGGTCCACCTCGCTTTGAGGGTGATAGGCCCAGGTTTGGCGACAGAGATGGCTATCGTGGAGGACCTCGTGGTGGTCAAGGTGATTTTGGTGGTGACAAGAGTGGTGCTCCACCGGAGTTTCAACCATCATTCAGAGTAAGCAGTTCCTTTCCTTTAATACTAAAATGTTCTTATATTCTCAGAACCCTTATTCTTGATAATGTTACTGACTCACTAATCATGAAGAAAGATAATTATGCTCTAGCTCCTTTGCTTTTTATAAACGTTGCTTTTGTAAGTTTAGAAATAAAGCATTAGGAGTAAAGGAGGATATTTGTTAGATTGCCCCCACACTTGTAGATTAGCCTTTCTCTGTGGAACTTAACAAAGTTCCTTGATGTCTCTTTTGTGTGACTTAATTAAATCACATTGCATATCAATGATTCGATCTCTAGCAAAATCTATACCACATCGATGATATTTCTAATGTGTCACTACTTTGCATTAACTAAATCTTTACTTTTGCCCTTGGTTCTTCTTTACATGTTTTCCAATCAAATCATAATTGATAACACATGCTCCGTCAATTGCTTTGATGTTTTCTTGGTAACAATATTAGAGATGGTAGATGCTTCCTTGGTTGCCATGTGGGGGTACTACTGCGTAGTAAGTTTTTGATAGTTGTCAGTGTGTCACTTGTATAATTTGAATCCTTTTAGGATTGCAAGTGTTGCTATGTATCTCTTCCTTATCATATTGTGTTAGTCCAGTAGCAACTGTTACTTTTGAACACTGAATGGGCAATGGAAGTTGTTCGTATACGATACCATTGAATCCTTTAAGCTTGATATCTCAGCAATCTTTCCCCCCATCCAAGTGAATCTTGGTATTCAACTTCACTCTTTCCATAACAACTAACTCATTGTTTTGTATGGTACTAAAAAGAGGAACATGAAAGTATACTTGTAACTTTCTGTTGCAATCTCCCAAATTCAGTTAGATGTTTCCTATTGGATACAGGATGGATCGATGAATGGTTTAGCCTTGAAAAAATTCTTTATGAATGATTATCACAAGTAGCTAAGCCTTTTTGACAGCAACTGATTGCCCTTGCTTGTTTAGTGTTGCTTCTTTTTGAAAACGACATGGACCATATTTTCTCGATTTTTAAATATAATGGCGATGCTGGTGAATCAAATGAAAATTAATATTTCTCGAGGAATATATATATATATATATATATATATATATATATATATATATATATTGTAGGTGTGTACCATAGGTTTATTGCACAGAAAATAAATGTGGTGTATGATACTATGATTTGAAACTTCAGATAAGGAATCATGTTATGTCCGCATTCTGTAGAAGTGAAAAAAAGAATGTATTCCTCTTTTGATATTTTAAAGGTATATTGTATCATGACGTTGGTTGTGATTGCCATGTGGCTGTAATTCGTCCAAATGGATTTTTTGAATTATCCTTGTCTTCATATTTTCCTACCCTATACTCAATAACTGTGGTGAGAGTTTTTTTTTCTTTCTGATCATGGTGTCTTTAGGTGGCTATAAATGTCTTTGCCCAGTCCATGTCAACCACTGGAGTTGACACCCTTTTCGGATGTCAAAATCTATATAAATTTTCAAGTCTTATGTTTTTGCGTTTCCTCGGCATTTATCATATTTCCAGGTAGAAAATACTCAGTTTCAGTGTTTTTTCTTCGTTTTGATTAAAAAATTGAACCAGTTGATGAGAATGGTTTATTACTCACGACCGTCATCTGAGACACTTTAATAGTGTCTATGTTGATACAGCACCAAATCTCTGATGGTTGTATTATTTATGTTTTTTAGTTTATATTGGAAGCTTATGAATGTGACTATGATTTCGTTAATTCAACAATTTATTAATGGTAATCATCTGTGCTAATAGAAATCTAGAGTTGTATAAAATGAGCCATGTTATGGGAATGGTCTATTACTCGTGAATGGTCATCTGAGACAGTCTAATAGTGACTAGGTTGAATCTGTTGATAAACACCAACATCTCTGATGGTTGCATTACTTAGCTTTCTTTTGATATTCTATCATTTGCTTCATGTATGACTCATTAGTCTAAAGAATTACTTTTGTTCCATGTATCACAACAATAACAAAGTCAATGTCACCTTTTTTGGCAGTTTATTGTAATTACACATTTACGGTTTTAGTTGTTGATCTATGTGTAGTTATTAACAAAGTCATGGTCGCCTTTTTATACCAGAGATGCTCTAATAGTGTCTAGGTTGATACAAAAACAAATCTCTAATGGTTTTATTGTTTATGTCTTCTTTTATATTTTATATTATAAGCTTATGAATCTGAGTATGAATTGGTCACTTCAACAATTTATTAAAGGTAATCAATGTCATCTGTGCTAATAGAAACCTAGAGATGTATAAATTGAGCCAGGTGATGAGAATAGTCTATTAGTCACGACGGTCATCTGAGACACTCTAATAGTGGCTGGGTTGATAAACACCAACATCTCTGATGGTTGCATTACTTAGCTTTCTTTTCATATTATTTGCTTCATGTATGACACTATAGAGACTTGCAATCGTTTTGCACATATCACTACAATAACAGAGTCAATGTCGCCTTTTTGGCAGTTATAATTACAAAATTACGGTTTTAGTTATTGATCTACTTGTAGTTGTTAACAAAGTCATGATCATATTATTGACCTGTGTAGATTCATTGTATCTTCATATTCTGATACCATTTGTTGATTTAATTGCTACAAAGTGGCCTATGCTCAAGTTTTTATGATACCTATAGGTTGGCGATATTGGACACAATCCGGACACTCCAAAATAATACTCCAAAATAATACGCTAAGACACCAAAACAGCATAGTTTACAGTTTCGGCCGATACCTATACGATACGGCCTATATCAATATGGTTTGGTATATCCTGATTCGATACTGACCAACTGTCGATACTGATCTATACCGACATTGGGGTGGGGGGGGGGGGGGGGGGTTCTTTCCCAGTTAATTTGGCAGAGAAAATTGAACTAAAAGATATAAAACATATAAAAAAAGTGTAACATAATGATTCACTGACCATCTTATGGTATATAGATATGATTATTTATTGATAAATTGTAACCATTACCATTTGTCGAAGTTGTATATCTATTAATTCACAACATTCATCCATATTTAAGGTTATTCCATTTAAAACTAACAAGAAGCAACATATTATACATAAGGTATCAAATATTTTTCTAGTTTTTTAAAAGACTTTCATTTGTCTTTTTGAAAGGAATAACCTGCTTGTCCAATATGAAACAGCCGAAACTGTCGATACTGATACTCGTAGGAAGGTGCCGAAACCAATCCCAATCCCGATGTTTCGAACATTGAAAATAGCTGCCGTGCCCATGTCCTTACCGTGTCATATTTGTGCCCGTTCAACATAGCCACAAATGTATCTTTAGTAAATTGGTGTCTGTAGATTTTCCTCGCACACATTTTACTCGCTTTTGTTACCTAGAATTCTGTTTGATGGGTACCGCTGTCTACTTATACAAATAGATCATTTATATATCTAGGGTCAGGATTCTCATACTCATCACTGTCACCATTGTAGCCTTCCCACTAGAATGTGGTTTGTCTGCGGAGTAGGACTTTAACAAATGAACATAGCTCAAGATTCAGATAAGAATACCAAATTTGTTCTGGTTGTCTACTTCATGCGAACCCTTGATTAGTTGCTCCTTAGATCTTAAGCCAAGCTCGCTGTTAAAAAGAGAAGGCCTTGCTAAAACCTTTGGAGTAGGGAAGAATCTTCGACTGTAGTGAAGGAGGTTGTAAGGTTCTGATGATTACAATTGATGTCTTTGGGATGATATTCCTAATGACCAAATTGAATACATTTCAATAATGCATTCTTGTACGCACAGTTACATTTTATGACAGAAAGAAGTAAAATGATCAAAATTAAAATGGTCAACTAGGACTTTTATTGTAATATTTACTAGTCAATATGATATATGTGGTTTGTGAGAACCATATAGAATATAATTCCATTATCTATAGGTACATGTGAAAGTTATGGGGTTAACTTATTTTGGACTGTGTCTAGACTTGATTCCCTGGTAATGATAATTATTTTACATTTGTCTGCCTACAGTCAAAATAGATGCCTTAGTTAAAACGGCCTTAGATACCAAATCTTCATAATATAACCAGTGTGTCATCTGAATATAAAATCCCTGATATATACATCATATTTTTTTTATCCGTGTAAGACATCACCTTATTTAGTTTGTACTCTCCATTAAAGTTGAGCAGATTTGGATTCTGTTTTCTTCCATATATTAAACATGTTCAGTATATATAAAATTTGGGGTTGGGCGCTGTTTTCCTTTGTTCTATGCAGCTTGCCTATAAATGACATTGTACCAAGAACCTATTAGGCTGTTGTGTTGCACAGCAGTTTAATCAATAATGTTTTGTTTCTAATGTGTAGTGTAGCCTATGTACGTATTTCGGATATTTTAAGTTTGATACTGCTGCATATTGGTTCTAGTTGAATTTTATCCTATTTATGATATCTCGGACTTAATTTTGCGACAAGGGACAGTTATGAGTTCTCTAATGTGCTGTGTGAAACCTATGTAGGGTGCTGGTGGTAGGCCCGGATTTGGACGCGGTGGTGGTGGATTTGGTGCCGGTTCTGCACCCTCTTTGGAATAGTCTGGTCTTGAACTGTGCGTGGCAAAAAAAAAATATTATGTAGCAAACAATCCACAATCTTAGACATTTGATGGGTTGAGAAGTATTTAGTTTTTTTGTCTACTTTTTATGATTAAATTATGTCCAACAATGCTGAATTTTATCCTTGCTGTTTTTTTGCCTAAATCTACTAGTTTTTTTCTTCTAAGATATATGATTAGAATAATCGTTCGATGGCAGTGAGTTTTTGGGTGGTCGTGGTGGTACTATTGTTCCTCACATGGGACGTTCATGTTTTTGGGCTTGTGTGAACTGAAAATTGTGACCCTCCAGAGAAAGCGGTGTTTTGTGTAACATGCTACAGTCTCAACGCCCCTGTGAGCTTGTCTTAACAATCATCTCACCTGTTACTGTTGCATACGTTGAGTAGTTTTCAATTTTACTTTGATTTTTGTTGTTGTAACCAATGATTCTTGGTATTAGGGTTAGATGAACATCCCAGTATGTTCCATTACATTTGTGGGGAACATAAGCCATCAGGTTAAAAATCTGAGAAATGTTTTCTTTGGCTTTGAACACCTGACCTGTGCTTTAGCATGGGTATAGTAATTTGGAAGAACTGCATTCCATATAAAATTATAAGATTGCAATCCATGTAAAATTTGATCTTGTTTTTCCTCGAGTTAAATTCTCATTTATTTTCCTTTGGGCTATTTATATCACCATCCAACAGAGCTGATCGCCAAGAGATTCAGTAAAAATTTGTCCAGACATTGCTATGATAAATTCCAATTCCTTTCATCAGGAGGCATCCTTTGCATCAAAGGTCCACTGAGAAATGAATTTACGTGTCCAGTAAGTTAAATTGTGGTAGCCTTTCAGGCTGTTGAGGACATCGGTTCGAATCTAAAGATAATGTCACACCGGGAGATGGTTATGCACCACGCAAAGCTTATGTGGAATTGTCTAGGCTTGAGTAAGGAATACGGTGACCTTGTTAAGCGGGATTGTAACAATGATGTCTAACCGTCAGGACTACTGCGGTTGGAATGGTGTCAGCGGGGACACGGTTGATATGTAGACTCGAGAGGAATGATGGTGTGCAGGAGGCCAATTTGATGTTGGCTATATATGCCTACCAACATGGTGGTCGTGGGGAAGGCGTGTAAGAGGGGAAATGATTTTGAGTTGAAGGTCGTCATCTGATCTCCCATGGAGATTGCAATATCGAGGAATTTATGGATAGACTGTCGGAGGTGAACCATTTCTTTGACTACATAGAGATATATGCAGACAAATGTGTAGTGGCCTGTTAGGGGCATGGGCTAGGTGGGATATGTTAGGTGGGATATGTTATAAGACGAGCATAGACGTGAAGGGAAGGGATGCATAACCTTAGAGCATCTCCAACCCTATTATCTTGTAATGTGATGTGATTTCTATGTGACATGAGCCACAATCCTAGATGACAATATTATATTCACACAACCATGAAGTAGAAAAGTCATCTCCAATACAAAAATATTGAGAAGGCAATAATTTTTTTTTTTTTCAACTTCCAAGACTTCTTCTCTCATTTTTTTTTAAATATTTTTATTCATAATTGATGATGTGGAGGTAAAATAATTGTCAAGTGTATTGTCTAGAACTAGACAACCAACTTCACAATATTTTTGTCATGTCAACTTTATAACTTATTTGACATTTGCATTGGCTCAAGACCAATTCAACTAAGGAAGCATCCAAAGAGGAGAGGGCGACCGAGAAGACTGATGAAGGTGCCTATTGCTAACATTTAGCTTCTCAAAGAACATCTCATGTACATCCTCAAGAATATCTTACTAAATATTGATATGTGTCAGATTGGACGAGGCTTTGATAAATCTTCTACTCTGGAATCATATTTGTTAATCAAGGTTCACAAAATACTTGACAAAACTTACCTACTGAACCACAACCCTCTATGATTTGATGCGAAGTTTGTAGCCAAACGGAAGAATAGGCAAGCGAGGGGCCTTCATATAGAACTTAGAAACAAGGTTTAAAAACTCAGCGGACACTGATACATATCAGTTACCTAGATTCTAGTTTGACCCAATCCTTTCGGAAAAATAATGTCATCGGCTGAAAGTAAAAGAAATAGGAGTGAGTCCATTTTTGTTCACCTATCAAAACTATATTCTTTTTTCCACTCAAGTGTTGTCACAAGTCAAAATATGAATCAAAACTATTTTGAATGTTTAAAATACCACTTCAAAGTGGTTTTAGGTTGCATAAAAATGACACATGACAACATTTAAATGGAATGATGAACATATATTCTAGATTTGGTAGGTGAACAAAAATAAATTCTAAGAGAAATTCCTGTCACAATATCTAATCTTTAGTACAAACGATTAGAATTCCAAGTTATGACTGCAGGATTTAATTCTTTCGGTAGTCGTACAAGCTGTAGAATTTTGATAGGTTTAAAAAGCTGTATAATTAATAAGTTTTAGTTTTAGTTTTTTTTACTTTCAATTTTGACAAAAATATATATTTGTAATTCATGTGGGGTTAACAGATAAGTAACCTCTTATAGTTTGTAATAAAACAAATTATGACGTTCATCCACTTGCTCGCTTCATGAATAGAGAGGAGGATCCACCTGTCATATAGTGACTTTATCAAATTTATCTGAATTAAAGTTTTACTTTAATTTTTTGATACAGCCATCTGAATCAAAATTCTATTTTTCAGGAGTAAAACTTTGATACAGATGGTTGTTTCAAAAAATAAATTGATAAAACCACTGTATGACAAGTGGGCCCTCATATATATATATATATATATATATATATATATATGGGTAAACGGAATATGAACAATAATATTCATTTTTTCAAGTACATCATGTACATGTGAATCAATATGAATGAATTTTTATATTCTATGTGCATCCACGTACACTAATACATTATATTTCTATTAATCCAGATGTGTATGACTCGTATAAAAAATTAAGCACTATTACTCATATTTCGTTTTACAACCATCTGTATCAAAGTTTTACTCCCCATCCACAGAGTGCAATGGAAGATCACTAACTTCCTGTTCACAAGTATGTTCACCCAAATGTAAACCACCAGCCTCTTCCCTTACCTAGCTTAGCGGATGTGGGGATAAACTCATCCCATCCCATCCCATCCCATCCCATCAATCAATCTAACTAATGAATTATATATGATCAACTAAATCTTTGGATGAGCATGAGTCCTTCAATGTGGTAGGAGGATTATCCCAGAACCAGTACTGACTTTACGAAGTGTTCTAGGTTTATTTTCAAAATAAAATTCCTATATATATATATATATATATATATATATATATATATATATATATATTTTAATAAAATTGACACCCTAAATTTATAGAGATCCTAGACAAAATTTTAAAACAGAATTCCCATATATAATATAAAAAATATATTAAAACTGAAATAAAAGTAAATTAAAAAAATATTGCCATAAAAAATTGAAGAACTAAGGACATCTAGTGTGCAAGTTTAACAAAACAACAAATACACCACAATTGTTTTGTGTTAAGAGAGGTCCATAATACATACTAGTTCTATTTTAAATACAAAATTATTAAAATATATATTTATGTTTAAATTGAATTTTTTTATCCTACTGGTCCGTGGGTCCTAGACGGTCATTCTGGCTGTCCTGGATCAGGATCGGCCTTGGATTATCTAAATCCGAAGTCTTATCGGTTTTACCCATGAACAGATCCTGAATATATGACCATTTGTTCTGCAACCAAATCTTTGTAAAAGATTGTTATGATACTAGGAGAAGGCAAAAATGTAACTTAATTTTCTAAATAATGCATAAAATTTCATGATTTATATAACCAAATGGTTGTTAGTCTCGGGACTTAATCAAAGATGGAAGAACCGAAAGTTGAACTCGAGATTAGGAGTTCACACAAGAGTTTTCTCACAAATATATCTCGATCCAACGAACAACTTATAATATTAATCTAATTACAACTTGCTGCAAAAATTACAATAATCAGAAAACAATCTCAGTTCTTCCTTGTAATCGCAGTTACAGACGGACAGAACTAGTTACAACTTCTCAGGAGAAAAGAAGAAGAGGAAGAAGATGAAGAGACTCTGCTTGTTGGGGTGATAAAGATCACCGATGCTAAAAGCAAGATTCGCCCACACGATCTACTTCCAGGAACCAGCAAGTTCACGAAGAACTTCTAGAACGCTCGCTGTTACCTCCTGCTTGGACTCGCACAAACTTTCTCGACTTTAATGGCGGCAGCAACAACTCTCTTCGTGTCCTGTATCTTGAAGTAAGTCCTCAATGGAGGCACGAAGAGAGTATTTATAGAGGAGCCAGACCGCCCATTAGTTACGGAACGATATGAACAAAATAACAACAAATCCCACAAAGATAGGCACAAATTAATTCAAATCCCACAAAAAATGGATCTAAATAACTGACAATATCTTTCCATAACCGTTCAAATATATCTGATAGCAGCGGCCATACGGGCAACCGCTTATGCGGCCGCTCATGCAGCATGCCAATGCTGATGTGCTAAGTGCGCCAACAAAGCGCCACTTTGCGCCCTTGAACCCGAGTCCGAGTCGCTAAGCCCCTTTGGGGCTTAGTGTCAGGCCCCGATCTCCCGCAGGAAAATCAGCCGTCCCCGCTATGCACTAATCATCGTACCAATGCTCCAGCCGGACGATCGCTTGACCCATCTGGGTGTGATGCCGCACGAGCGTAAGCCGCGCCCGTGCAAGGCCGTGGTCCATGTAGGCGATAAGAGGTCTAAGCCACAAAGTCGCACAGATTGTCCGAGTGCAGCAAAATTATAAACGCACATGTGATTGGTAACAAGTTCACAGAGTCATCAATAGCAGAAGCATTGAATAACACAAGTATAGAAGTAAAGAAACTCTTTATTGATATTGAACAAGTGTTACAGGCAGCGCTAGGCCGAGATTACAAGTCGCTCAAGCCTCTCTCTCTCTCTCTGAAACAGTAAAAGCATGCCAAGTGGCTACATTTGTGGAATGATACATAGGCGATATTCCAACATTATGTCTTGTATATGTGCTTCAGTTCTAGACGCAACGCTCCAAGGCTCCAGAGTGAACTCCACGCCTTAGCACGCACGAAGAGGGCATCCGCACCAGAAGAGGTTCTCTCGCACCCTGCAAGCAATCTGGTGGGTTATCAGTACATGAATGCACTAGTGGGGAGGCTTCTCGTCCGCTCGATAAATCCAAACACGTTATATAGGTTTCGTGCACCATCTATTTAGTTATCTTTCTAGTCTTACCTTATGATCAGTTTCATGGTATTTATGAAAAGCCTAACTCGTGTGGCAGTGCGCCGTGCGATATGAAGGAACATGACGAGACTTACCAACTTACCATTTGTCCTTCCCTGTCCAAGGCAAACCAAGTTAAATCAAGCGCGAGCATATATAATGAAGTCCAGGGCAATAACATAAGCAAGCAAAGTGTTGTGAACGAGGTTATATTTCGGGTGCACGAGTTACACGGATTATCAGGTGTGTTGCAAAAGATGTTGAAGTGTTCCATATATACAAGTGTGTTATACTCATGATCGTTCAGGTGTTTCAGATATTCTCGATGGCGATGCAATGACTCGCACGCGGGTTGCCGCTAAGCGATGATGACTTATCTATATGAACATGAGTCGCTGGCATAGCCATAAAGGACGAGTGTAGTACATGAAAGAAATAATATGCAATGCAAGGATCAGGAGTGCTACATGTCATTCCTTCCAAAATAGGCGACTACTTTAGTCTATGAGCGAGAATGGTGTAAATGATAGTTCACAGGCGCTACACGCCATCCTGCCCGAAACAGGTAGACTAACAGGTGTTCCGTCCGGATTGGATCGGCCCTAGTGCCCCGGAGACCGTCCACAGGAATAGAGATCCAAAAATCTTACTTGTTAACAAATTGTCCGTGACATGCAAGTCTTGGGTCATTCCATTTTTACAACTTGATATGATCATCCATGATTCTTGTTCTGAACGAGCATTGCTCCATGAGCTGTGATTCTTGATTTACTTGGCAGGATTCTCGTTCAGTATTCAACTTGCCTTGATGCATTCCCCTGGTTCGGGGATTGCCTTGGCGACCTAATGGTCCTGGATACTTGCAGGTTCATATTGCACGGAAGGACCATTTGATGGTCTTCTGGCTAACAATATGCATGCACGATATGCGATAGTGTTACTTGATTGTGGCATAGATTATGTGAAAAGCATTGAAATGAGGCAACTAGTACAAGTTAATATATTAGCAGGCAAGCATGCATTCATATGAAACATAAATATTTACGTTGGCACGGTCTAAGGGTAAAGCGAGGAGTAAAACCGTAAAGGAACATACCGAGCGATATAAATCTAGGAAGGCGCAGTGTAAACAAGTGAACAGTATACCACGAGGAGTATATATATTGTTCTACTTGAGGCATAGCGGGGTCTAGTTGCACGAGGCAAATGTAGCATGCAAGGGTCCATATATAAGCAAAGTTTTATTTTCATGTTCTAACACAAGTAATACAAGTTAGAATTATTCCCTTAGCTAGGTGCATTATATTCTTTATTAGCATCAGGGGTGATTCACCTAGCGACTAGCATGTGTCGTCCATATTTTAAGTGTGCTGGCTAAGCAAAGACAAGTTCATCGTTGCCACCCACCTTAATGATGGTTTGCCTCGGTCGAGCGATACTCCGAGCGAGCCTCTGAAAGCCTAAGTCCAAACTCCTGAAGGGCCAAGTCTGGAAATCCTTTTGTCTAAAATGAGTATTCTCGCTGAGCAAAGCGGGTCGGATCATTGCACTTTTGTCGTTTGAATCGGCTGTCCACTTGAGCGGAATGGGTCGTTACATTATACACCACTCAGAAAAAAGTCCTGTCCTCGAGACTTCCTGAGCGCAAGTCGTTCTATCGCATTATCGAATCTATTCCAAGCATAGCAATCGGTACCACTACCCATTCGAACACAATTTTCTATTCGTTCCTTATACTGTGTCGCGTATTTGCTGGGTCGGTCTCATTGAATGACTCTATCATTCAATCCAAGTTCTGACTCAGTCTCTATTGCGCCTAAGCGCTGTAAACCCCCTCACCCAAAATAGATATTTTGTGTATATTTTATATTATTATATTTAGATATTGAATTTCTTTAGAGTATTCTCTTAGTTAATTAGCAAATAAATTCTTGATATATTTACTTATATAAATATTTATTTAGAATCATTTTTAGGTTATTTTAGATTTTTGAAGATTTTTCTAGAATTTTTAGGTAATTAAAACATAGGGAACATAAATTTCTAGGACTTCTATGATTTACTTTGAGACCATACTTGCATGTTATTCCTACCAAATATTTATTTTATGTTAAAATATTTAATTATATTTTTTTATAATTTATTTAGAATTTTAAGAAATTTATTTAAAATTTTGAAATTAATTAGGATTCATTTGGTTATATATAGTCTTAATATTAGATAGATGCTAATTTAAGTGTTAATAGATATTAATAAGATTATATATAAATTATTTGTATTGTTTTTAATTCTATTTAAGATTATAAATTATTGAGATAAACTTAAACTCTATTTTTAAATTAATTCAAATCCTGAGCCTACTAGGAAAGCAACTTCATGCATATCCTATCCTTATTTAAACTGATCCTATTCATATTCAAATTAGCCAATCCTAGTCGTATTCAATTAAGTAGTCTCCACCATTATAAATACCTCATCCTTCATATTTTTCTTTCCCAAATTGACCTCTTTTTCATCAAAAAAGAGTCAAAATTTGTCATAAATTCAACCACATTTTCTAGTATGTTATGACGACTTAAAAAGACGATATCTTCTAGCTCCGGACTCCAAACGCGCTCCAGTTTTTTTGTTAGAACCATATCAAGGTTAGTTTTCTGAATATATAAATTATTTTAATAATTTCAGAATCTATTTTTCCAGAAAATTCTAAAAGTGTCAGTTGTCCGAAATAAGACGCGTTTTGGTATTTTCGAGATTTTGGGAGATCCCGAACTCAGAATTACAAACTGTTTGAAGTTTCGGAAAGATGACATGATGGACTTCCAGAAAAGTATTTTTACAGAATTTAAAATATAAGTTTATTCTACTGTAAAATTTGTGCAACGTAGACGTAAATAGGAAACCACCGAAAACTGTCATATGTGCGCCCTTGTGGCCATAACTCTTTACTGACTTGTGATTTTATGAAACCGTCTATTCCAATGTTTATGTAGCATTGAAATATATAGGATTCCATACAAAAATCTAAGATTTGAGTCGGTTGACTTTTTGGTCAACGAATTGCCTCGATTTGCGTGCCACGGATCACAAATCCTTAAAGTTGACTTTCTTTGGACCAAAATTAGAGCTTAACAATAAAATTAGATTATAATAAGATTAAAATACTATTTTAGATTATTTTATTCAGAATTAAAATAGATTAAAATGGAGGAACCTATTCATCCACTTTTGTAACCTAACTTATTTAATTTATGTGACGGGTAGATCGGACGACGCCTTGAGTTAGGACTTCATTCTTTTTCAGATCAGGCAAGATACCTTGCCAAATTGCTTACAGTATTTTGCATGCTTAGTATATTTCTGTATATTTATTGTATTTCTGTTTATTTATTGCATGTGTAGTTCCTTTCAGTCATTACTATATATTAGGTATGTTGACACACACTTGACACTTAGTATCATGAGAGGACAATCATTAGGCGTATGGGCTTTTAACCACTCTGATATACCGTAG
>JAYESA010000019.1:53468074-53668074 GCA_036927795.1 Iris macrosiphon | reverse complement strand
CAAGCACTAAATAAATATAAATATAATTAATTAAATACAAACCACTATTTATCAAATAAAAAAAAAAATCCTATTTTCTAGAATTGGGTAGTGACAAGTCTACCCTCAAAATAATTTCGTCCTCGAAATTAAAAGACGAAATTAGGACAGGAATGCAAGAAAAGAACCATACCTCAGGGCTCGAAGAGATAGGGGTATCGCTCGCGCATTTCATCCTCCCTCTCCCAGGTCGACTCCCCTGGAGAGTGATGCCTCCACGCGACGCGAACCAAGAGAATAGTCTGGTTCCTCAACACCTTCTCCCGCCGATCCAGAATCTCCACCGGCTGCTCTGGATAGCTAAGAGTAGGGCCCACCGCGATCTCCAAGTGATCCAATACGTGACTGGGATCCGCCACGTACCGTCTCAACTGCGACACGTGGATCACATCATGAACTTCCTCCAGCGTAGGCGGCAACTCAAGCCTATACGCCACGGCGCCGACCCTCTCGAGGACACGGAAGGGTCCAACGAAACGTGGGCTAAGCTTCCCGCCTCCACCGAAGCGAATAGTGCCCCGCGTCGGAGAAATCCTCAGGAACACCAGATCTCCAACCTAGCACAAACAAGGTCTCTGCACTTAGTCTAAAACAAGCAATCACAAGCAAACATAAGAACAAAATCTAGATTCTTAGCTATACCTCGAACTCCAAGGGTCTCCGGTGGCTATCGGCCCAATGCCGCTGCCTGTCCTGCGCCACCCGAAGTCTATCTCTAATGAGCTTGACCTTCTCTGCTGCATCAACCACCATCTTCGGGCCAAGCAAAGCTCTCTCACCTACATCATCCCATGACAACGGAGTGCGATACCTCCGTCCATACAACGCCTCAAAAGGTGACATCTCGATACTGGCTTGGTAGCTGTTGTTGTAAGCAAACTCTACCAAGTGCAAGTGATCCTCCCAAGAGCCTCTAAAATCCAAAACACAAGTCCGGAGCATGTCCTCAAGTGTCTGAATGGTCCTCTCTGACTGACCATCTGTCTGCGGGTGATACGCACTACTAAACTTGAGCTGGGTGCCCAAGCTAGCCTGCAGACTCCTCCAGAAATGCGAAGTAAAGCGACTGTCCCGATCTGATACTATGCTCACTGGAACTCCATACAGTCTGACTATCTGGCGCACATACATCTCTGCTAGTCTCTCTGTAGACGTACCCACTTTGAATGGTAGGAAGTGGGCCGATTTGGTCAACCTGTCCACGATGACCCAAATCGCATCCTTCCCGCCTGGAGAACGGGGAAGTCCAGAAACAAAATCCATGGTCACATGCTCCCATTTCCACTCCGGAATGGGTAACGACTAGAGTAATCCTCCTGGCCTCTGCCTCTCCGCCTTCACCTGCTGGCACACTAAGCATCGGGATACGAAGCGTGCTACCTCCCGCTTTATCCCGTACCACCATACATGTTGTCTCAGATCTCTATACATCTTGTTGGCACCTGGATGCATAGAATACTGGGATCGATGCGCCTCCTGGAGAATCTCCTCACGCAACGACCCACTCGGCACACACAACCTGGTACCGTGCCGCAATAAACCATCATCAGCAATGGTGAAGTCGTCTGCTAAACCCATCTGAACCTGCGCCCTGATGCTCCTCAGGGACTCGTCCTCAAACTGTGTAGCCCTGATCCGGTCTACCAACTCTGACTGAATCTGCAGTCCCCACATCTGCATCTCAACTCCAGGCACTATCACCTCAATGCCCAAGCTCTCTAGATCTGCCAGAAGATAACGATCTGTAGTCAGGCACATAGCTACCGGATACCTGCTTAATGCATCCGCAACTACGTTCGCCTTCCCTGGATGATACTGTAATGATATGTCAAAGTCTTTCATCAACTCCAACCATCTCCTCTGCCTCATATTCAGCTCTTTTTTGGGTAAACACATACTTCAAGCTCTTGTGGTCTGTGAAGATCTCCACACGCTCTCCGTATAAATAGTGTTTCCACAACTTCAGAGCAAAAATGACCGCTGCCAATTCCAAATCGTGGGTAGGGTAATTCTTCTCATGAGGACGTAATTGCCTGGAAGCATAGGCAATCACCCTCCCATTCTGCTGCAACACACAACCCAGTCCCTTCCCCGATGCATCACTATAGATAGTGAAACCTCCAGAACCTGATGGCAACATCAACATTGGAGCTGTCGTCAACCTCCTCTTCAGCTCATCAAAGGCGATCTGGCACTCCTCTGACCAAATAAACTCCACGTCCTTCCGAGTCAGCCTGGACAACGGCTCTGCAATCCGGGAAAAATCCTGAACAAATCTCCTGTAGTAGCCTGCCAGTCCCAAGAAACTCCTGACCTCGGCTACTGAACTCGGAGCACTCCATGCCTCAACTGCCACGATCTTTCTCGGATCCACCGAGATACCCTCTCCAGTCACCACATGACCAAGGAATTTAACCTTGTCAAGGAAGAACTCACACTTCGAGAGCTTTTCATAAAGCTTCTCCTTCCTGAGAGTCTCCAGCACTATCCTCAGATGCTCCTCGTGCTTCTCTGGGGTCTTCGAATACACCAAGATATCATCTATAAATACCACCACAAACCTGTCCAGATGCTGATGGAACACCTTGTTCATCAGATTCATGAACACTGCCGGGGCATTAGTCAACCCAAACGGCATCACCAAGAACTCATACTGTCCATATCTGGTCCGAAAAGCTATTTTCAGAATATCCTCCTTCCTGACCTTCACCTGGTGGTAGCCTGTCCTCAGATCAATCCTTGAAAACACCCTCGCTCCGCTCAACTGGTCAAATAGATCATCAATACGCGACGGCGGATACTTGTTCTTGATTGTGAGGCTGTTCAGAGCCCTGTAGTCGATACACATCCGTATCGACCCATCCTTCTTCGGCACAAAAAGTACCGGAGCACCCCACGGAGAAGAACTAGATCTGATAAATCCCTTGTCCTGAAGCTCATCCACCTGCTTCTTCAACTCTATCAGCTCACTGTTGCTGACTTTATAGACGTGCTGGGATATTGGCTCCGCGCCTGGCACCAAGTCTATAGAGAACTCCACATCTATGTCCGGAGGTAACCCTGGCAACTCCTCCGGAAAGACATCCATATACTCCTCTATCAGTGGATGTAGCGACCTCGGCTCTACCACCAGGGCTCCGCAGAAGACTCCCTCGGTCTGCTCCGCTGCTCCTCTGGCAAACTAAAACTCTGGCTCACCTGGCGGACTAAACAAAACTCTGCCTCCACGACAATATATACTAGCATAATGCGTACTCAACCAATCCATCCCGAGTACAATATCGTAGCTCGGAAGTGGCATTACGAGTAGGCACACACTCAACTCCCGGCCTCCCAAGGTAACTCTCCGGTCTCTGCAGACATCACGGACTAGGATGATACCACCCCCGGTCGTGATCTTGCAGAGTCTAGCTAAAGGTTCAGCAACAAGATGGTGTCTAACAGCAAAAGATACAGACACAAAGCTATGGGAAGCACCAGAATCAAATAAAGTAAGTGCTGGAATGGAATCAAGAAGAACAGAACCTGAGATAACGTCACCAACTGGCTCGGCCTCATCCACTGTCAGGGCAAAAGCTCGCCCCTGCTGTCCTCCTCGGTGCTGCTGCTGGTGCAGGGCGAACCTCTGCTGCTGAGTCTGCAAAGGCTGACCTCTCTGTTGCGCTGCAGGTGCTCTGGCTGGTGCCCTCTGAGCGGCTCCTCCGTCCTGAGCTGTACGGGCAAGCGCTGAAGGACAATCCTTCAGCTGGTGATCTGCTGCGCCACACAATAAACATCTGCCCAGCCTCTTTCTGCATATGTCCCATCCGTGCCCTGGCTTCCTACAGAAAGGGCAAACGATGGGCTGCCTCTGGCCCTGCTGCTGACCCTGCCTCTGCTGCTGGGGCGCCTGCCGGAAGGGCGCACGACCCTGACCCTGGTGCTGCTGGGTCTGCTGGAATGGCCTCTTGGTTGGGCCTGCACTGCTGCCTGCTACGGAAGTGTCTCTGCCCCTCTTCGTCTTCAGCTCCAAATCATCCTCAGCCCTCTGAGCGTCGCTGACAATCTGCTCGAAGGTCGCCTCGCGGTCGCTCCTAGTCAAGGACTTGACCGCCATGACCAAGCCCTTGCGGAACTTCCGCGCCTTCGCTGCCTCAGACAACCCCTCAACAAATCTGCCCAGACAGCAGAACTCCGCTGCATACTCGTCCACTAGCATACTCCCCTGGACGAGCGCCTCAAACTGACTCTCCAATGCACTGAGAGCTACGTCCGGGAAGAACTTCTCCTTGAAAAGCTTCTTGAAAGCCTCCCAAGTCAATCCCGGAACTGCTATCCGCGTATCCGTACGGAACCAAGTAAGGGCAAGGTCAAACATCTGGCTGCCCGCTGCCTCTATCTGCATGCTGGCTGGGATCATCGCCAGCCTGAAAATGCCCTCTATATGCTCGATCCAGTCGTCGGCGTACCGGATCCCCTCTGTGCCGCAGAACTCCTTAGGCCGCATCCTCTGAAAATCGATGATAGTACCCGGCCTAGGATACTGAGCCTGCTCTGGCTGTGGCTGGATCTGAGCCACTCTGTCGACCGCTGTCATAGCCACCTGATGAGCATTCTCAATGCCCATCCTCATAACATCTGCCTGGCGGTGCTGCGCATCCATCATCTCTCGGAAGAATGCGAATAACTGCGTAGCATCCACTGGCGCAGGCGGTGGTGGAGGAGGTACCACCGGGACAACTGGGATGGCTCTCGGATCAATGGGAGTAAGGGGATCTCCGAGAGAAACTGACGCTCCCTCAACCGCAGGAGTGGCGAGTGGAGCGGTAGCGGCTGCCGGAAGTCGAGCAGGTCGAGAGGTGGCAGACCTCTCGGTGGCAGCTGCTAGGACGGTGCGCTGAGATCTGGTCTTCGGAGGCATCCTGAACACAGATCAAAAGAAGTCAATATAGTGCAAGAAACGATATCATCAAAGAAGGACAGTAATATTGCAAAAGAAAATAATTTCAGGAAAAATTAAAGATAGCAAAAGGAAGCAGGAAGGGTCCTAGTTATGATTGAGCACACTCTCTCTCAGCCTCTCTCTTATATCCTATCGCAGGTTCGACCTGCATGGGCCACCACCAAAAACGTGTCACGACCCGCACCCGAAAATCGGGCATGAGCCGTGGGTACGTCGAGCCTACGCCGCAGAATCGGCGGTAGAACGCTGTAAAGGTCCGTTCTAGGTCAACCATATCTATCTATATCTCACAGAAAAATCCGGCATGACCTCTCCAAAAGGAGGGCAAAACCACGCAATATATATATATAAAATCCTCTCCCAAAGGAGGCAACCACGCAATATATATATATGAACTCTCAATCACAAAATCTAGGGAAAGAAATAAAGCACGATATGATATAAACAAAGAAACAGAACCAAGAGAGCAAGACAATCCAAAATAATACAGTCCAAGTCTACAAATAGCTACAACATCACACAGCGTCAAAAGAATAAGTACAGTCATCCAAAATACAAACCACTGGAAACAACCCAGGAAACCCACCTAGCTAACTAGGGTGCTATCGGTGTCTCCTCGGCGCACTCCTCCTCGATCACGGGGTCACAACAGTCGTCAACACCCGGCCCGTAGAACGTAGGGCAATAGTCCTCAGGATCCTCTGGAAAAAATATGCCCAGTCAGGACTGGAGCGAAGTACATAACTCTGAAAGCAACTCCAAATGCATGGTAAGGTGTATATGACGAGCAATAGAAAAGTAATCAAGATGCACAGGAAATAAATATATGCTGGAGCACAATAAGTAGCTGCAATGTAAACTGGAGAACGATACAAGTAGTGAAAAAGTAACTGCAGGTGAGAAACATGAATACTAGCTAAGTGCCTTGAGCACAAGTTCGTTATGTGATCGTCTTAGGTTGCACATAAAAAATACTAAGATAACTCCGTTATGCGTGAGTTGCATAACCGACATACACATGAATACTGTTTGGCTTTGATCACATAACCAACTCCTACTCCCCTCCCCCACTAATACCATTGGATCCAACCACAACACGCTACGTACATGATAATAGCTCGCGCACACGAAGGCGAGAGCACAAGAAGCACATGATAGCACATGAGAATCAATACCCGAAGCACATGATGAAATACACGTGATAGAGTACCCGCTGAACACGGTAAGGGGGATAGCATCTCATGACGGGATCCACTAGTACCAGCTCGTGTGACAATGTGTCAGAATCAAGTATTACAGTTCTAGAACAGGTGATATAAACGCTATCATGAAATGGAAACTATCAGAGGTAGGTACTCGCCTGATGTCCTGAGCAACTAATGAAGATCGAGATCCGGACCGGTGTCGCAGGGACCTAATGCGAAAAGCAAGGATTAAACAGGGTTCTAAGCATTTAAACTGATATAAAATAATTAAAAATAGGCTTCTAGGGCTATTCTAGGTCGAACGGGTCAAACCAGTGAAAATCGGATCAAAAAGTCAACCCGGGGTCCAAAAAGTCAACTCTAGGTCAAAACTAGGTCAAACGTTGACTTTTACGGTCAACGGGGACAATTATGGTCAAAGCTAGGTCAAACTAGGGTGCCCCTGAAATTCTAGGTCAAACTGAGCTCATTAAGCTACTAAACTCACAAACTCGCCTAATCGAGATACCGGGATACCCTCGGTATCCGATACCTCGCCCTAGGCCACGCACCCCGCCTAAACCCGCTAAAACCTAGGCTAGCACGCGTATATATATATATATATATATATATATATATATATATATATATATATATATATATAAACATACAAAAATTATTCCAAGACATTTTTTAGGCTAATGCTCAAATACCCCGCTCGAAACTCAATACCTTGAATATCTCAAGGTATCGAGATACCTCGGTATCTCAAGGTATTGAGGTTTCGCTCTAAAACCCTCTAACTAGCTATCTAGCTATTGATTATGCACCTAGTTATTAATCTAGGCTAGGTAATATATATATCTATCATATTTATATATATCTAAGTAGGTATCTACCTATATATATAGATATCCACACAAATATACCCAAATACCCAATACCTTACCTAACATAACATATATATATATATATATATATATATATATATATATATATATATATATATATATATATATATATATATATATATATATATATTACCTATCAAGATATCTATATATATATATATATAACTATAGGTATATAGATATCTATCTCTTAGATAGATAAAACTATCTATCTACCTATCTACCTATCTAGTATCTATCTATCTAAATACCTAGCTATCTATCTATTAATCTAGCCATCTATCTATGTATTTATCTTATCTACCTAACTATCTATCTATTGATATATCTACTTAGCTATCTACTTATCTATAGATCAATCTATCTCCTTATCTATTCCTCACCCTCTCCTTGCTATTCTAGCTGCTGCTGGGGCTTACCTGGGCTGCTATTGCTGCTCCATGCTACTGCTGATGCTGCTGCTCTTGCTGATGCTGCTGCTGCTGCAGCTCCCTGCTGCTGCTGCTGCAACTCCCTGCTGCACAGTGGCTGGAACCACTCCCCCCTCTAGCTACAAACGCACACACACACTCCTATATATATGCATATATATATCATCCTATATATATATACATACATATATATATATATATATATCTATCTATATATATATAACTAGATACATATATACACACACACCTATATATCTATATACTAACACACACTAACACACACACCTCCACACTCACAAACACACTAATACACACACACTCACACACAATAACACACACACACATAAATATATATACATAGCTACATGTATATATATACACTTAATATATATATATATATATCTACACACACTCTTAACTATATATATATATATACATACACCCAAAAAATATATATACATATATACACACACAAGCACACTTACACATATACATATATATATATATATATACACATAGACATATACACACACAAGCACATAGATCTAAATACACACATACATATATAAATATATATATATAAACACACATACATATATATATAAATATATATATATAGATACATATACACTAACACAACACAACACACAACAACACCCAAACCACACGCCCCACTCACGCCCAACGACCCCGACACTCACCAATACCCCAAAATATATAAAATATAACTCGAAAACTCTAGCACACACTCCCCGATACTAACCCGCACAAAGCCGAAACGAGAAAACCAAGTCGAAATGGCCGTTCGGTCATTTCGACGAACACGTGGTGCGCGGCTCGGAAAACCTCCTGAAACGCACACCAAACGAACTCGGAATTGGCCCAAAATTTATCCACGCACTCTACACGATGTCTAGATCCTAGAAAATGTGCCCTGCGTCGATTCTAGGCCCGTGGCGGAAACGCACACGCACTTAGAATCGGCGACGACGAAAAGCCCCAATTTCGCCCGAAATGCCCGTTTCTCCGCGATACGACTTTCCGTGTCCAAACGGAGACACGCACTCACCCTCTAGACACCCGACAATGTCTACTTAGGTCCATCTAACCTAGGGCATCACCCAAAATTGGGCCAAATTCGGATTCCACCCGAATTCGACACAAAACCTAATGTCAAAGTCTCTAAACTCACCCAAACTAGTTCCAACTTCCTCCTATGGGTAGGGTTAGGGTCTATGAAGGTTCTACAACACTAATTACACTACAAAAAAATAATTAGGAAGGAAAAAGTTAGGTTTTACCTCTTGGGAGTTGGAATCCCAAGGCCAAAGTCTCACAACCCCTAGAAATCACCTCCCTCAAGCTCCAAGCCACCAAAACTAGCCTCCACACAAAGTCTAGGCTCCACACATCTAGGTTAGAGAAAATGTAAGGTTAGGGTTAGCTTAAGGAAGAAGGAATGAAAGAAGAAAGAAGAAAAGTGAAGAGGAAACTCACCTTGGAGAAGAAGGAAGAAGGAAGAAGAAGTGGAGAAGAAGAAATGAAGAAGAAGAAGTGAAGAATGAAGAGGAATGAAGAAAGAGGGGGCTGCTGCTAGCTTCACACGGAAATGGTAGGTAGGGGGGGTCCGGCCACATGTAAAAAGGGGTTCTCCAAAGCTCCAAATGCCCAAAATACCCTCCCCTAAATTGGTTTTGGGTTTCGGGGTCCAAAAACACCCAAACTAGCTCCAAATCTCTCCAACTAACCTCCTAAAAATAAAATAATAAATCTAAGCCCTAAAATAATTCTCACAAGGGTGTGGGCTGGGTCGGACATGGGTCCAATAGGGTCGGACATGGGTCCAGGCTAGCCAAAACCCTAAAATAATCATTAAAAAAATATTACAAGCACTAAATAAATATAAATATAATTAATTAAATACAAACCACTATTTATCAAATAAAAATAAAAAAAACCCTATTTTCTAGAATTGGTTAGTGACACCATATATTGGAGTTGCCATATCCATATGGCTGACATGCTTACGTGTCCTAGTCCTACGTATTTTTTGGGACTGGGGCGTGACAAGCGCGGAACATATATCGCTTAACGCGGGGTATGTTATAATCCATCTTGAATGATGATCTAAGGCTGAGGCAACTTATACAAGTTGTTATACTTGTCCATGCGGGTATTCACTTGCACTAGCATTCGAGATCAGCATATCACGAGTCTGGATCGTGCACATATTCAAAGCATCCTTCAAACATATGCATGTCACCAACTTGGCGATAACGAAGTCTTAGTACTCGAGTTTCATATATCATTGAGTCTTGGATCATGCACACATTCAAGGCGTCCCTCAAACATATACATTCAACCAAACTTAGAGATAGTGAAATCGGACAAGCTACTTACAAAAATCTCAAGGGTTCTCGTTTATAAATCACAAGGATACTTCCGACAGGGTCAATCAAATTTCTAAGTCATTTTTATTCCAACTCAAATCAAGTATTTGCACTAGCCGTAAATCACGATCTATCCGATTCAACCGACTAACGTCCATTCGTTCAGGTCAAATATAGCACACACCTACCATTCCAAGTCTAACACTAAGTCTTGCTGCCCCAGTTCTTTGGCTTAGTTCAAGCAATGTTCTAAAGTCGGTCACACAAGTTTTTCACTCGGCACAAGGTTGTCTGCCTAATTGCTAGATCATCTCACAAGGTCATAGGTACAAGTTCAAGTACACGATACATCGTGCAAATTTGTTGCACGATGTTCGCCCCAATTCCTAAGGTCAAACCATTGTTCTTTTGTACAGAATATTCTACCCAAACTTGTTTCACTCAGATTTCTAAATATCGAGTACAAATTATCCCACTCTCATTAACACGTTCGTTTGTACATGGTTTGAGTTCGTTCAGTAAAATCTATGATATATCCAAGTTACAGGACAAGTCTAGCAATTCGTATAGTCTATCTCCTCAAACATGTTTGATAGTATCCATATATCTATTCCAAATCTAGAGCACCAAGCCAAGATTCAGTTCTAAACCTTTTGTTTATAACTACAAGTCGTCCAACAAGATTTATGTATCCGTTCATGAAACCATCAAGCATGATTTATTTCAGGTTCTAGGCTAACTTATCCATGTAATATTTTCTTCATTTATATTCCCAAATTCGTCTTATCGTGTCAAACCAAAAGTCAAGATGATCCATCAGTTATCACGCTCCGGTCTGCCGCAAGTTCGGTCAACCTCATTGGACGTGAGATCACCATGTCAACGCTCCCACTGGATAATCGTCCTAATCCAAACGTGACACATGTACGAGCATATAGTTACGCTTGTACAAGACAAAAACGTCGAACGTTATGGTTATCTTCGAAATGATTGAGACACCTTATCATTTTATTTTGCTCCATCCAAGTTATATATAAAATCCATCAAGTCATGTCCGTTCATGCCGTGATTATAATTCGTCTAGTAAAATAATTCAACTTCAATGTTACCGTTCGGTAAATCCATAGTCTACTTCTGGCATTCCTCAAGAAATTTAAGTTTCTAATATTCAAGCCCAAGTCTATCCACTTTTGATACATTCTATTCATCGAGTTTGTTTGAAATAATCATCGAACACATTCCCGTGAGTTCGATCATCCCCGTCGTACGTAAAATCACCATGCCGGCGCTCCCGTAGGATAATCGTTCTCGCTGGGACTAATTTCGAAGGTTATCGTTTCGAACTAGATTCAAGGTCGTTCTTCCAAACTCCAAGTCCAATCCGTTATCGCTTATCTCTTTCATCGAACCACAATATTCATTCTCGGGCTAACTTCTAAGCGATATTGTATTCAAGTTCATTCCGTTTGATTCAAATTCAAAATCGTTCGCACGATCATCCAAGTTTCCAATAAGTTTTTCTTAACCAAGATATCGATTTCCTTTCCACGAATCCCTATTCGATATAAGCCTTATCATTTGTTCAAAATATTCTTCCAATCGTTCAATCCGACTATCGCACAAGACTTATGAATCCGTTTGGATATTTCTAAATAATCCATACACCACTCGAAATTGAGTCACCTAATTAAATTTTCAATCGATGTTCGCATCAATCGCTAGCATATTCACCAAGTTTTTCTTAGAATTCCTGCACAATACTTAGCATCTTCTGATAAATCTTAGTCTCATATATATATTCCGTTGTTAGTCATCCAAGTAACCCATATTCGATTTGTATCTTCCGACACGAAATACCGTTAGAGATATTTCCCAAAATCCAAACACGATTCTCTATATTCGCCTAAGCGATAATCTGATAATATTTATATCGGTTGACATTCTAAGTCTGACTTATCCCTTATCTGAACGATATTCTAATCTCGTTGCAACTTAGCTTGCACCAAAGGGTTTTGGCGCACGATACTCAACACAACTTAGTCGAAAGGCTGTGCGCATAGTTAACCGTTCGAGCGATATTCTATTTCGCATACTAACCAGTTGGAAAATCCTGCATAGGTATTCGAGTTCACACATAACTTGCATATTCTAGGACGAGTCTATTCCCACAAAGCCTAACACAGGTCGGCACAAAGGCCTTCGTATCATAATTTTGTACAAGCAATCATATCATTTACATACACTTTTAAAAATATTTAGACTCATTGTTTAAAATATTCCATCTGGTCGACGAGAGAGAGTGTATGCACATAACCCACGAACAAGCTTTTGAAACTGAGAAAATTGAAACAAAGTCCAAAGGCGTAAAGCCATGCTCTAATACCAATATGTCATGCTCCGATCTCCCGCAGGAAAATCGGCCGTCCCCGCTAGGCACGAATCACAGTGCCAGCGCTCCCGCGGGATGATCGCTTGACCTATCTGGGCGTGATGCCGCACGAGCGTAAGCCACACCCGTGCAAGGCCGTGGTCTATACAGGCGATAAGAGGTCTAAGCCACAGAGTCGCACAGATTTTCCGAGTGCAGTAGAATTATAAATGCATAGGCGATTGGTAACAAGTTCACATAGTCGTCAATAGCGGAAGCATTGAATAACACAAGTATAGAAGTAAAGCAACTCTTTATTGATATTGAACAAGTATTACAGGCTATGCTAGGCCAAGATTGTAAGTCACTCAAGCCTCTCTCTCTCTCTCTGAAACAGTAAAAGTATGCCAAGTGGCTATATTTATAGAATGATACATATGCGATATTCTAACATTATGTCTTGTATATGTGCTTCAGTTCGGACGCAACGCTCCAAGGCTCCAGAGTGAACTCTACGCCTTAGCACGCACGAAGAGGGCATCCGCACCGAACAAGGTTCTCCCACACCCTGCAAGCAATTTGGTGGGTTATCAGTACATGAATGCACTGGTGGGGAGGCTTCTCGCCCGCTCGATAAATCCAAATACGTTATATAGGTTCTGTGCACCATCTATTTGGTTATATTTCTAGTCTTGCCTTAGGATCAGTTTTATGGCATTTATGAAAAGCCTAACTCGTGTGGCAGTGCGCCGTGCGATATAAAGGAATACGGTAAGACTTACCAACTTACCATTTGTCCTTCCCTGTCCAAGGCAAACCAAGTTAAATCAAGCGCGAGAATATATAATAAAGTCCAGGGCAATAACATAAGCAAGCAAAGTGTCATGAATGAGGTTATGTTTCGGGTGCACGAGTTACACGGATTATCAGGTGTGTTGTAGAAGATGTTAAAGTGTTCCATATATACAAGCGTGTTATACTCATGATCGTTCAGGTGTTTCAGATATTCTCGATGCGTTACAATGACTCGCACGCGGGTTGCCGCTAAGCGAGGATGACTTATCTATATGAACATAAGTCGCTGGCATAGGCATAAAGGACGGGTGTAGTACACAAAAGAAATGACATGCAATGCAAGGACCAGGAGCGCTACAGGTCATTCCTTCCGAAATAGGTGACTACTTTAGTCTATGAGCGAGAATGGCATGAAGGATAGTTCACAGGCGCTACACGCCATCCTGCCCAAAACAAGCAGACTAACAGGTGTTCCGTCCGGATCGGATCGGTCCAGTGCCCCGGAGACCGTCCGCAGGAACAGAGATCCAAAAATCTTACTTGTTAACAAGTTGTCCGCAACATGCAAGTCTTAGGTCATTTCATTTTCACAACCTGACATGATCATCCATGATTCTTGTTCTAAACGAGCATTGCTCCATGAGATATGATTCTTAATTTACTTGGCAGGATTCTCGTTCAGTGTTTAACTTGCCTTGATGTATTCTCCTGGCTCGGGGATTGCCTTGGCGACCTAACGGTCCCGGATACTTGCAGGTTCATATTGCACAGAAGGACCATTTGATGGTCTTCTGTCTAACAAGATGCATGCACGATACGTGATAGTGTTACTTGATTGTAGCATAGATTATGTGACAAGCATTGAAACGAGACAACTAGTACAAGTTAATATATTATCAGGCAAGCATTCATTCATATGAAACATAAACATTTACGTTGGCACGGTCTAAGGGTAAAGCGAGGAGTAAAACCGTAAAGGGACATACCGAGAGATATAAATCTAGGGACGTGCAGTGTAAATAAGTGAACAATATACCACGAGAAGTATATATATTATTCTACTTGAGGCATAGTGGGGTCTAGTTGCACAAGGCAAATGTAGCATGCAAGGGTCCATATATAAGCAAAGTTTTATTTTCATGTTCTAACACAAGCAATACAAGTTAGGATTATTCCCTTAGCTAGGTGCGTTGTATTTTTTATTAGCATGCAGGGGATGATTCACCTAGCGACTAGCATGTATCGTCCATATTTAAGTGTGCTGGCTAAGCAAAGACAAGTTCATCGTAGCCACCCACCTTAACGATGGTTCGCCTCGGTCGAGCGATACTCCGAGCGAGCCTCTGAAAGCCTAAGTCTAAACTCTTGAAGGGCCAAGTTTGGAAATCCTTTTGCCTAAAATGAGTATTCTCGCTGAGTAAAGCGGGTCGGGTTGTTTCACTTTTGCCGTTTGAATCTGCTGTCCGCTTGAGCGGAATGGGTCGTTACACTTTGCTCCTATGGAATAAATTTTAAGAGCATGACAAAAAGCATAAATGCTTTCATTGATGAGTTAATCTTTTTTTCTTCAAATAAAATACCCCCCATGTGCCCCACCATACCCCATGTGCACACCTCAACTCATACAAAATATTATATAGAGATATCCACTTGGTGGTGTAGCCAATATGGGACTACTTTTTTTTAGTCCAAAGGAAACAACACCAAAAATTCTCCGTATATCTCAATATATGGGTTAAGCGTTCCCCATAGTAACTGCCCATTATTTATTAGGATAGATGTCGCTTCGACTTGAATCTTTCCGCATGAGTTAAATAACAATATGATACAAAAATGGACTAGGCCTTGAATTCTGCACCATAGCTACAATTCTTTCCACTCACACAATAATATCAATTGTGCTTCCGGTTGTATATTAAAGGTCCTGTGCACGCCTGGTTTTGGTGTATGTATCTTGGGCGTCTAGAAGTTTACCCTCAAGAGATGGTCTGTATCTCTTTCCATGCACTCTAGGTGAGTTCTTTTAAAGAGTCCTTGGCATGAAGTCTTATACTTTCTTGCGGTGCTACTCTGCTATAACATGGCCCAAAGTTAATATCCTACCTCATTGTGGTATCATCCACTGTAGCATGAGGTCCCAGCCTCTTTGTAGTGCCAAACTACCCAGCATGAAGCCTTGCGCTTCCTTGCGGTGTTACGCCGCTGTGACATAGTTCACGTAGCCGAGGCTTTACCCTCTCTAGGTACCTCTAGGTGGTGTCACACCACTGTAATATGAGGTCATCGGCCTCTTTGTAGTGCTTCCTACCACTCTTTATTTTACAGCATTAGGCCACCTGCCTATATGCGGTGCTACGCCGCTGTGACATGTCTCACGAAGCCGAGGCATTACCCTATCAAGGAACCTTATGGTGGTATCACCCACTGTAGCATGAAGTCCTTCGCTCCTTTGTAGTGCTGTGCTACCGTGCTTCCTATAAGGCACGTCGGACACTCCAAATGTCCTAGAACTCATTAAGGCGTCTAAGCCATCCTCCCACAAAACTTTGTTCTACTCAGAGAACAAATAGTAGACAACAGTGGTTCTGGGTCCGTAACCCTTCAATATCTCAAATGACTACCCACTTGTCCTGATATTCTCCCAGTCAATGACCATTCTTTGAACTAAAAGCTTAATGTTTAGTAGATTTCTCTTTGAACTAATATCATAAAACTTTATGGTAGAATTACAAAGGCAGAATATCATAATATCTTCAAGCCTATTTTGATTGCTTTGTCCTCGACCAGCTGGCGCTTGAGACATTTGGTGAACGGATAGGCCAAATTTTTTTGACTCCAAACATCAATCATGAAAATGACCCCAGTCTTGATAAGATCGTTCACTTCCCTGTGCCTCAGCTACAAAATCCTCTTATTACCATTGAAGAGGTCATTTGATGCCACCTCTGTAGTCGCCTGGTTGTCACAGTATATCGGTACCGCCGGAATCTGTGCACCAACCAATAGAAGATCATGCATGAGCTCCCAAAGCCATTCAGCTTCCTCTGCTGCAGCTGCAGTGCATAGAACTCAGATTCCATCCAGGAATGAGAGAGCATTGTCTGCTTCTTTGACTTCCACGATATAACAGCTCCACCCATAGAAAAGATATATCCTATGGACCTTTCGCTCTCAACTTCTGAATACTAGCTTGCATCACTGAAGCCGTCCACTACTGTCAGATATCCGCTGTAGTATAATACATACTTCTGATTTCTCTTGAGATATCTCATCACTCTCTTCACAGCTTTCTGGTGCTTAATACCTGGATTGCTCGTGAATCGACTCAGCTCCCCACGACGAAAGCTATGTCAGGCCTTATGAAATTTGTTGCATACATCAAACTCCCAATTACGATTGAATACTCCAGCTGTCTGACACTTTCCCTAGGATTCAGCTTTAGCTTTTTGTCACACCTATACGGAGTATCAATCCCTGAAAGATCCCGATATCCATAGTATGTGAGCATCTTCTCAATATAATAAGACTGTGATAGCGCTACTCCAGTGTCCGTTCGGATAATCTTTATCCCCAAGATAATATCAGCTTTCCCTAAATCCTTCATATTGAACTTGGATGAGAGAAACTTCTTTGTCTCAGTTACACATGCTAGATCCGTACCCATAATCAATATGTCATCCACACATAGACAAACGATAACTCCTCTCCTGTCAGCGAACTTTGTATAAACACACTTGTCCGTCTCACTAACCCTGTAGCCGTTTGATATTATGACTTTATCAAACTTCTCATGCCACATCTTGGGAGCTTACTTCAGATTGTATAATAATTTTACCAACTTGCAGACTTTATCTTCAAGCCCTTTGATGATAAATCCTTCTGGTTGTTGCATGTAAATCTTTTTGGTCAACTCACCATTCAAGAATGCTGTTTTTACATCCATCTGTGTGTGTATAACTAGCTTGTGAATTGTATTTATAGCAATCAACATCTCGATGGTGGTCATCCATGCTACTAGAGCATATGTATCAAAATAGTCGATCCCCTACTTCTGAGAAAACCCTTTGGCTACCAGCCTTGCCTTGAACTTGTCAACAGTTCCATCGGCCTTAATCTTCTTCTTGAAGATCTATTTGCATCTGATTAGTTTAGCTCATTCAGGTAGATCGACCAACACCCAAGTGTTGTTGGAGGTTATTAAGTCATACTCATCATTAATAGCCTCCTTCCAGAAGACAGCGTATCTGGTCTTCATCTCCTCATCATAGGTAAGCGGATCTGTTTCCACATGATAGGTGACAAAATTATCTCCGAAGTCCTTCTGTCTTCTCACGCGCTTAGTTCTCGATTATGCGAATTCTGGTTCGTACGTTGTCTTTGGAATGACCACTTCTTCCTATACGCTTTCAATTTATTAAAGAACACCTATGACAAAATTTTTATTTATTTTGGGGCAACCGATTCAACCTAGTACTAAACTAGTTCAGATAGACAACCTAAGCCCTCACCCACACCCATGTGACTCATACAAAACACCACACACCCATTTTTCTCTCTACAACACACCAAATATTATTTTCTCACTCACCAAATCCTAATTCCCTTCATTGGAAAACCCCAAATTCCTAGGGACCTAAATATAAAACCTAGCCATGTGTCTAATCCCTAATGGATGATGTCTTGGAGTCATCCATGAGAAACAACCTAGTCGAACCTATCCACAATTGCATGCTACTATTCAATCCTCTCAATCCCTCTTCTTTCCTAGACCTTGATCTTTACCCCCCATTCATCTTCACCATCCATTCTTCTTTCTCTCCATAACTAAACCCTAGTGTGCAGCCACCCTTTCATTCATTCAGCCGCCATTACCACACCAACAGCCTTCATCATCATCATTATCTCCTCCTTATTCCCAATGGAAACCCTAACCCTAAGCTTCATTATCACCATCACCTCCCCCAACCACTATGGACACCACCATTCCTCACCACCATTATCTTCACCACCACTCTCATCCCCCTCACGATTGACCAACACCACCCGACCACCCTTATCAACTTCCCCCTTCCTCCATATCCTCCTTCCCCCTCTTCCTCTACTTTCCCTCGAGCCACCCCCACCTAGCTACAGCTGCTGTTGTCGCTGTTGCTTTCACTACTGTTGACGCTGCTAATTCTGCTGCTACTATTGCTGTTTATTACTGCTGTGGCTGTTGTGATTGACGCTCCGCTGACCGCCAACGTCCGACGACCTCCCCCCGAGCCCCCGACCTCCGGCGATTTACCCCTCCACCGTCTGAGCCACCGTCAGCCATCAAAGGATGGCCAGAGAAGCCGTCGAACTAACCCCCGTGCGATTCATAGCAGAAAGTCGATGTTTATGAACCCAACTTCGTGCAATGATTTCTTCCTAGTCTCTTAACCATTTTTCGAACCATCTTCGCTGGTATAATATCTATATAACCCTCTCCCAGTGTCTTTAAATAGTTTATTTAGTTTGTATTAGATTGGAAGTTATTTGATTTCCAAAATCAAGAAAAAAACATAATTTTTACACTTTCAAAACTGTCTCAAGTACCCATATTTCGAGATCGATATCTTCCAATTCAGTAAACTAAAACTTGTTTTTCCTTTTCAGGTGTAAAGCCTTTATAACCAGAATAATTTCCTTCAATTAGCTTTTTTATTTTGTATTAAAAACTAGTTTAATATTGTGTTAAACAGTTTTTTAAAATAATAAAAAACTTCGATACAGAGTTGGTCCCATCAAACCGGACAACCTCGTCGCGTACCGATTGCACTGAAAGGCGCGTAGGGTATTTTTTGACGTGTGGGCTTTGACAAAATTCAATTTGGCCGCGTGTCCATGACAAAATTGACTAGTATCAGTCAAATATTCTCGTATATTTTTGTAATATCCCAATTACTTTGTGCACGCGGGTATGATATTTTCCTATGCTTGTTACGAGGATCCTGAGGTTATAGCCAGAGAGGTTGAGCGTCGGGCCCAAGTGGGCCTGGATGGCCATATCGCCCGTTTCCATGAGCGGATAACAGAGTTATGCTCTGACCAGCAGCACCGGTAGATCTTTCTTTGCCTTTTTTTTCAACATATCTTTTTGTGCCTTTTGTTTTGGCTTTGGGACGGGGACTCCGGTAATCCTTCAGATGTAGTTTGCTTTTAGTTTCTCTTAGACGAAAAAAATAAAAGCTATTCCATTTATTATAATTATTTGTGTGAACTTTGGATATCGTACTAGAGGTAATGTGGACATAGTACAACATCGTAGTCTGTTAAGGACGTCCCACTTAAGGACTTTGGTGGACGTATTACTTCTTGCGTATGAGAGTGCAAGTAATAAATTAGAAACAAAATCCTATCAGAGGTGATATAGACGTGATAGATTTTGTGGACCCATTACTTCTTGCGCACTTGAGAACAAGTAATAGATTTGAGACAAGCCCTGCCAGAGATAATATGGACGTAACAGATTTTGTGGACTTAACACCGCTGACATACTTAGAGTTAAGTACGGGTGATAAGTTGAGATGACAATCGATATCAAAAGTAATATGGACGTGATAATCGATAGCCATACCCAGGATTTTTGTAGAAGAAAAAAGAAATGAGCCAGAGGTAATATGGACGTGGCTGTTTTCTTTAGATGGGGAACATGGACAGCTCATAGTTCAGAGGTAATATGGACGTGAACTATTTTTTTCCATCGAGGATATCCCACCGGAGGATCTTTGGTGGACTTATTATTTCTTGCGCACGAGAGTTCAAGTAATAATTTTAAGATAAAACCCTATCATAGGTGATATAGATGTGATAGATTTTATGGACCCATTACTTCTTGCGCACCTGAGTACAAGTAATAGGTTTGAGACAAGCCCTGCCAGATATAATATGGACGTGACAGGTTTTGTGGACTTACCACCGCTGACGTACTTAGATTTAAGTACGGGTGATAAGTTGATAACTGATATCCGAGGTAATGTGGACATGATCATCGATTGCTAAACCCGGAAGATTTTTTCAGAGGTAATATGGATATAACAAACTCTACTGGAGGATATAAGGATGATAGCTCAGAGGTGATGTGGACGTGAGCTAATCGATAGTCATATCCAGGATTTTTGTAGAAGAAAAAGAAAAAGAGCCAGAGGTAATATGGACGTGGATGTTTTCTTTGGATGGGGAACATGGGCAACTCATAGTTCAGAGATAATATGGACGTGAACTGTTTGCTTCCATCGAGGACATCCCACTGGGGGATCTTTGATGGACTTATTACTTCTTGCGCACGAGAGTGCAAGTAATAAGTTAGAGACGAAACCCTATCATAGGTGATATGAACGTGATAGGTTTTGTGGATCCATTACTTCTTGTACACCTGAGTACAAGTAATAGGTTTGAGACAAGCCCTGCTAGAGGTAATATGGACGTGACTTGTTTTGTGGGCTTAACAATGCTGGCGTACTTAGAGTTAAGTACGGATGATAAGTTGAGATGACAACCAATATCAGAGGTAATATGGATGTGATAATCGATAGCCAAACCCGGGAGGTTTGCTCAGAGGTAATATGGATATGGAAAACTCGGCCAAAAAAAAATGTTAGGACAATAATTCAGAGGTAATATAGATGTGAACCAATGTACGAGAAATTTACTGAGGAGTGGTTTGCTGAGTGTGCTCTATCCGGGAATGTAGATAGACCTGAGCGTTACTCCGCTGGAAAGATCGTTAGACCGATAGCTCAGAGGTAATATAGAAATGACTAGCGTCTAACGAGACTAGTTTTTTGAATGGTCCCTGTGGGAGTGTGAAGGTAGACTTGGGGGCTGCTCCGCCGGGAAGCTTTTGAGGATCCATTATCTGTTGCATATCCAAGAGTCCTATATACCGGTAATGGCTTATTGAGGAAGGGTAATGTCGTACATAAGCACTTGCTGGGGATGAACAACAAAAAGTAGGAATCCTGTACATCTTTGTTGTCCGGATAGGGATAGAGAGAAGTATAAGCCTAGCCTCGGACATAATATTTTTTAGAAACTTATTGTTGATGGGCATCATGAACAAGTCACTATTAGGTTTTTCCAGTTGGTAGGCGCTGTTGGAGAATACATATTCTACGCCGAATGGGCCTTCCCATTTGGGTTGGAACTTGCCGGCCGTCTTGTGGGTCATAACCATCGGACTTCTTACTGTCAAGATGAGGTCACCCACTTGGTAGGTCCTCTTCTTAACCCGTTTGTTGAAGTCTCCTGAGAGGCGCGCTTGGTACAGCTCAATGCGCTGTTGAGCTAAGAGGCATTTCTCGACGAGTGCTTCTAACTCCTGTAGCCGTCGGTGATAATTATCATCGACGGTTAGCCTGTTGGAGAGAGCCACTCAGAGCGAGGGAATTTGGACCTTGAGGGGAAGGGCTGCTTCTATCCCGCAAACCAAGAAGAATAGCGTGCTACCAGTCGGCGTCCAGACCGTTGTTCGATAAGCCCAGAGACATTCATCCAGCTTCTCATTTCAGTCGCACTTGTTGGATGACACAAATTTTTTGAGTATCTTTATGATGGTCTTGTTGAATGCTTCTTCTAGACCATTTGCTGCTGGGTTGTAGGCCATTGAGGCTATATTTTGAATTCGGTTTTTGTCACTAAACTGGTAAAAATATGACTTGCAAACTGTGGGCCATTGTCATGGATGATCCTTCGTGGAAAGCCGAAGTGGTATATAACGTGATGCTTGACGAAGCTGATCATATTTAATGTTTTGACTTCAGCGAGTGGTATGACTTCCATCCACTTGGAGAAGTAGTCGATAATAGCGAGGATAAACCGATATCCCTTAGACGAAGGTAGACATATTGGTCCTATGATGTCTATGTCCCAGGCTTCGAATGACCAAGATGCAACGACCGGGTGCAGAAACTCCGAGGGATGGTGGATAAAGTCTACGTAAATTTGGCATACTCGACACTTTCTTGCATAGTCAACACCCTCCGCTACCATTTTCGGCCAAAAGTAACCCATTCTCCAAAGACGGTTCTGTAGATTGGGTCCTGGCTGATGGACACTACATACCCCATCGTGAGCCTTGCGGAGAGCCTGCTTCGCTTCTGCATTCGATATGTATCGTAGAAAAATGCCATCGTAGGAACGACGATACATCATTTTGGTAGATGTATCGTAATAGAACCAGAGGGAACATATTCTGATGGAAGTGACTTCCTTTAGGTTCTCGAGAAGAATTTTATAGACTGCATAGTCGATGAATAAGAGTCTCCAGTCTTGAGAGTCTATGTTTGTCTCTATTGAGTAGCTCAGGCACAGACAGAGGTTGTTCTTCAAGCAGACCAGCTCTTGACCGACTATGGTGATCAGTTCATGAGTATTGGCGAGAATATCTAAAGAGACTGCGAGGCCAGCCAGGGCATCAGCCCTCGATATTTTGCAGTCGAGTGACGTGCTCTATAAAGAATGCCTTAAAGGTGGAGATAATGGCAAGTATGGCTTGGTGGTAGGGAATTAAGTCTTCATTTTGGACTTTGTACTCGTCGCGGACTTGATTGACTATTAATTTGGAGTCACCGTAGGCCTCTAACTAGTCAACTCTCACTTGTTTAGCGAGTTGGAGCCCAATGATGAGGGCGTTGTACTCTGCCAAATTATTGGAGCATGGCTCTGTAAAGGATTAAGCGCGGTCGATGACCAGATCGTGTGAAGAAATCAGTACTATCCTGACGCCAGCGACAATATCGCCTTTGGGCCATGTTCTTGAAGCACCGTCGAAGAACATTCGCAAAATGACTTCTGCACTTATGGTCATATTTGAGTCTGCTACCTCGTCTGGGATCTCCTCGTAGAGTTTTGAGGTTTTCGGTATAGGATGGGCTACAAGGAAATCTGCCAATGCTTGGACTTTGACAGCCTTTTACGGGACAAATATCATGTCGTATGGTGATAGCAGTATTGCCCATGTGGCTAGGAGAGATTTGAGCGCTTCGGGTTTAGTCATAAGGACCCTGAGAGGATTATCTCGCGAGATTACATGGATGGTCTGTCCTGCCATGTAATGTCGGGTCTTCTAAATGGCAAAGACTAGAGCGAGACACACTTTCTCGATGGGGTTGTACCTGTGCTCTGCGTCGGCTATTATTCTATTAATATAATAAATGGCCTGTTCGTGACCTGCATCGCTTGTCTGGGCTAGCAGAGCCCCGAGATAATAGATGGCATATTCATGATGTCCGGCCAGAACTGCCGTTGTTGTTGCTTGATTGGCTTAGCGTTCGACAAGATATTGAGTTTATAGACCACAATTTGGGAGTCTAATTCCGACATATCTTTGTAACTCCAAGCGAAGACATCGATGTATTCCCTGATGAGTTGTAGCAGGGATTCTCGATCCCATTCGTACAAACTTTTGCTGATAAAGATTGGTTTAGGGAAGGATTCGTCGCCCAGATCAATTTGTATGACTTCGTCCTCAATGGAAGGTTCTCGTTGTATGAACCATATCTCCCATCGTGTGTTTAGGCGTTGGGCCCATGGTTCTACTTTATAGAGTCCAGGTGGATCCTCGTCGTCTTTCTTAGGGTCGGCTGACACTATATTGGCAGACAATGTTTGTTTGAGCATCTTCCTGATATTGTTGTCAGAGTTCCAAGAGGAAGATTCTGAAGAGTGAGAGTGTAACTCATCTTCTTTATTCGAGCCTTTGGGGGTTGTAGGAGGCGTAACATATCCTAAGCCATGCTTGGTCTTATGGTAGTAATCATCGGACTTGCCTGTAGGAGCCTGCAGACGCAGAGGCAGTCGTCAACCTTTGTCGTAGTTCAAGCCCCTAGCGGGTTTCAGATCGTATCCCATCTTCTGGATGAGGTGCTTGGCTCGAGAGCTGTACCGATAAAGTAGCATCTTGTCGGTATCTGGTTCTGGGTCCAGTTCCTCTGGGTCGAAGGATTGAGGACTTTCTATTCTGCCGAAGATGATGAGTTTGTCTTCCTTCTTTCTTGATGGAACTATGAAGTAGGAGTTTTGACTGGGAATAATTTATTTGCTGTATAGGCGGTAATCACATGTGTATGCAAGTGCAGACCCAGACCGTGCTCAAAGGAATATAGTGTGTTGAGATGTGCAACATCCGAGTAGTTCAAAGATAGCCCTTTATTGATAAAATAAGGTATCTTGTCTTTCAAAATTACATCGTTGAGAGAAGGGATGTTAGCATGAGCAACTACGTACTCCTCTAATTTATCCTTCCCGAGATCTACCCCCAGTGCGAGCGACGGCTTTGGAGGTCTCATGTGCAGCTTTACCACTAGAGGTTCAAAAGTCATAATAGGTGCTGGATCTTCCTTTGGTGGTCGACTCGGTCTACGGAGGCGACCGACCAGAGGCTCAGGTACTTTCTTATACAGTTTCACCTTGAAGGAAGGAGCTGTGTCTGGAGCACGTGCTTTAAGATGGACTCTCAAGGGCTTGTCCGATGTTTTCCTAGTCTTTACCTCATCGTCGACATCATTGTCATCTTTATCTTGGTGGACTTGCTTGTAGAGGATCGAGTTAGAGTAGTAGGCCTCGACCCCTTTAAATGGGTCAACGTCGGCAAATTTCGTCTTGACGATGCCATAATTATCCACGTACTTCAAGCACTAGTGCAAGGTTGATGGCACGATCATATACTGATGTATCCATGGACGTTCCAACATGATATTGTAGGATACGTCTACGTCTATGACGTAGTAGATGACTTCTGTTTTTAAGTCGCCGATATGATATTTCAAGCGAATCTTTTCCAGAGGGTAGCTCCTACCAGCATTGAAGCCACTGATGGAAATATTGGTCGCTGTCAGGCGATGCATCGGGATGCCTAGAGTTCGAAGTATACTTCGCAAGATGATGCTGATTGACGAGCTAGGGTCGATGTGCATCCGGTCCACCTTGATGGCGTTGATATACCCTGTGTAGAGGATGATCGTGCCGATTGTTTTTCAAAAATATATCTTGTTGTGAGAACATGATATTGGGTATCACCTTCATCACATTATTGCAATGGGGACATGCGGCAGGATCCTCAACTGACGGCTTGACCTGCGCCAGGTAGGTGTCGGTGTTCTATAATGCCTCACTCAAAGCAACCCGAGTATCTTTGGAGAGTCGGAGAAGCTTGAATAGTGACAACTTCGCTGGAGTATTGGTGAGCTGTGCAAAGATATTGAAGTTGTAGGGCTTCTTTAGCCCCTGAGAAGTAATTTTGTGCAGCGGTTTGTCGAACCGAGTTTCTTTCTGCTTGGACTTATTCGATGCTGGAGGCTGGGATGGACCCAGATCAGATATGGTGATTGGGTACACACTATCATCGAGGATGTCGTACTCTCATTGGTACGCTATTCTTGACCTCGTTGTTCCTGCTATAGCTTCTTCTGAAGGGATATAAATCTTGTAGCAGGACATGAACTTCTTGCCCTTGGACTTGGTGGCGGAAGGTGCTGCCTGCTGCATCAAGTTTGGAGCAAGGTCGGGACTGACTCACATGACCTCCCCCTGTGATGTGGTGAGAGGTATCTGCACGACTGTTTGGTCACGAGCTGGCGAAAGATTGACAACCTCCATTGTTGCCCGGGGGATCGGGATTACTCCGTCTTGGGCTTCCGTCGCCGAAGAATTTTCGAACTGGAGAGATACCATGTTCGCGGTAACTATTTTGTCATCGAAGTCCAGAGTGAGGGTCTTGGTATCGAGCAACCGCTGGATGTACCGCTTCAGTGTGTAGCAGTCCCGCGTCGCATGATGTACGTAACGATGGTAGTGTCAGTACTTCAGATTATTCATCTCGGTTGACCCAACATGGCGCTTGACCTCGGGGAGCCGAAGCTTGTTTTCCTTTATTAGCACGTCAAAGATTGACATGACATTATTATCTTTGAAGGAATAGGTTTTCTTCGATTTTGGAGCCTCTGCTGGCTTTTGTTCTGGCTTCTTGGCTATATTGGCGACCAGATCCTGCTTTCCCTTGCCATCCCGAGCGTTATTGCCACTATTTTTGTTGTTGCTGTTGTGAGGGCATTTTCCCCTATCATCATCAACGGGGATCTGTATCCCCAGGAGACGGGCATCCTTCATCTTCTTCTCAGCACCTACAATATTTATGATGAACGTCGTCCAGTCTTTAAACTAAGAGTCGCCTATCCACAACCAAACTGTGGGAAAAAGATTCCTCCGACAGGTGTCCATCAGCGTGGACTCAGGGTTACCGGAGGATAACTTCAATGTTGCTTGTATGTACCTGCTCGATGTATTCCCGTATAGACTCTTTATTCCTTTGTGACATGTCTATTAACGAGGACATCATCATGTTATTTCCTCCGTCGTATAACTGAGCAAGAAAAATGCCTTTGAAGTCATCGAACAATAAAATATAGTTGTCCTGGAGGCTGCAGAACCAATCGAAGGCTATTCTAGATAATGCCCCGACAAAGAGCTTGGTTAAGAGAGCATCGTTGCGAGGTAGATATCCCGTTTGTAATACCCCGCAACTGCACGGTGCATTACGTTGAGTCAGATTGAATGAGGCAATAGCTGGTTACATTTTAATTTGTTGAATTTGGGAACAAGTATTGATTTGAGTTGGTTTCATGTGCAGATTATAAACGGAGTTCGATGGAATTAGATATTCGTTCAAAGCAGTACTGGGATAGCAGGATTGGAGCGATAATTCCATCTTTCTTAGTCCGATCGGTCGAATGATTTGGAGAACATGGCCTGCTCGCATGGTCATACCAATTGAGTAGATCGTACTTTGCATCGGACCACGGGTTCAAGGGATCGGCCGTATCGGCAAGGCATGATGCTTAACGAAATAAGACTTAATAAGTAGGCTTTGTCCCTTCTCCTCTACTCCTTTATGCATAATAATATGGAACACACGTAATGGCTTGAACACTTGGACTGGAACTTGAAAATCACTACACTGTGGGAGCATAGACTGTATGTCGTTTGGTTGGATATGATTTGTGGCTTAAGTTGGTTTTGCGTTGGGAAGTTGGAGCTTGAGTAGGCAGTTGGAGCTTGAGTGGATCATCTTGCTTGGAACATTGAGGCACTTCGGGCGGACGAGCGAGCGTGCATCCGTGCCACTGTCATGCAAAACGTGCAGTTGTGGTTCGAAATCGAACAACTGCATCGGTGAGGGTATTGTGCCACTGTTGGGGCATTGTGCCACAGAGTTTTCTGAGTGAAGGATGTTGCACCAATTGGAGCATTGTGTCAAAGCGGCATAGTGCCTATGGGGATAACTTGAGATGGTGCCTTGGGATATAAGTTGGAGAATGGTTATGGATACTTGGTTGGATTGAGGCTAGGATCGTTTGGTGGGACAAGAATGTTTGATTCTTTCGTCATACCTACTTGGTGTTTACATCGGTCAAGGACAACCTGTTGCCCACAGGGTTTGGTTTCCTCGAACGGGATAGGCTCTAGGGCATCGGGACCGTTCGACTATGGAGGAGACAATGGTAACGTGCCTTGGGCATGGTGCCGGCAGTTCGATACGACCAGGCGGGCTAGTTACCCAGTCTGGATCGGGTAGAACTGCAGTTGATCAGTCCTTTATGGCTTGGCCAGTGACTTCATATAGATAAGAGTTGGTTTGCTTTGGTTTAGTTTGTGCTTTTCGTGTAGGCGACGACCACCTTGCCTCGACAAGAGTGTGCATATCGATGATTGGATTAATAAGGCTTGGATTGAGGATGGATATTCAGGCTTGGATTATGGTTCGATAGGTTCACGCGTTGCTTGGGTTTGAGTATGACGGTTTGTATGCTAGTTTTCTTTTGAGTTGGATATATATCTGCTTGTATATTTTGTTTGAGTTGAATGCTTGCAATTTTAACCTGCTTTACAGTTTTTCTTAACATGTCATACTTTTGCCATGAAATAAATCTAGGATTCAAGTAGAAAGATCACCATATAACTGTTTGCATTCACTATTTTACTTAGTGTCGGTTTAGACGCGTGGGTTACCCCGCTTACCAGTACGACTGTGTACTGACCCACGTTTGTAGGCATTATTTTAGGTACGCAGGTGTAGTGGCGCTGCTTGGATATACGGGACAATGTATGAATGGTAAGTACCTTTGTGGGTAAGAGAAAGAGCAAGAGTGTGGCATTCTTCTTTGTGGCATTCTCCCTTGTGGTATTTTTATTGGACCCTATCGAGAGCTTCACTATGTATACTCTGATGTGTGCTTGGTACACAATACATAACTTTCACTGTAATTTGGTCATTTCGATGATAACTTTGATGTTGACAACATCGTCTTGTGCGAGCGCAACTCTAGGCTCATACGACATCACGTCCCGATGCGAATGATTATCCTACGGGAGTGCTGCAATATGGTGATTCACGTTCAGCTGGGACGATTGAGCTTGTGGGAGATTGGGGCATGACATATTATTATCAGAGCGCCAGGTTCATTTCCTCAGACTTGGTCCTTCGTTTCATCATAAACTCTAAATAGTTTCCGCGTGTTGTTTAGCTCTTGGCTCTACTCGGTGCCGCATTGGATATTTTATGTAATAAGTCTATATATTGCTGGTTGTGGGTGCATATTGTTTTTTGTTGCGTTGCTTTTATTAGTTTTTGGTAGATCGCTTAGTATCGTTGGACGTTGTTGCATTCGTGCAACAAGTTGTTGGCATTGTTGCATTTGTACAGCAAGTTGAGAGGCGTCGTTGCTTTGGTTTGGCTTGTCGTTTATGAGATTCTGGTTGCATCAGTAGAGCAGTTGGTTGGCAAGACGAGATTGGTTATGTGGCATATTGTGAGTAGAAGCATCAGATGAGAATGGATCGTTGCACGAGTTGGTCATGTAGCAAATGTGTTGGATGGAGTTTAATTTTTAGCTGGGTATATCACATAGAGCATTGGCTGAGTAGGTTTGATTTGGCTTGGGGATATCAGGATAGCGTTGCACGAGTCGCTCATACATAAAATATGAGGAACAGTTGGATATTGGATTGGATTACTTGGAAGAGATCGTTGCACGGGTTTCTCGTGTAGCAAAAATATCGGACGGTTTGAGAAATAGTTAAAAATATTAAGAATGGAATATGGTATACATTGCATAGCATGATTGATAAAAGAGTTAGATGGTTCATGCGTTGGCTGAGTTTAGTGTCAGACTTGAGTTAGGGATGGCAGGATCACGCATAAGGAATGGTTCGAACGGATCTTGGATCAGTGCAAAGAAGGGTGACGTGAGGAGTGACTTGATTCTGAGTGGTATATGGTATATCACATAGTTAAGTAGTATTGGAATATTTTGGATAGACATCAATAGAATTTTCGCAACGGATGCGGGTAACATGAATGTAAGTTGGTTGGTGCACGTCGGCTGAGTTAGAAAATAGAACATGGAGCAAGCAAATATTGAGTTATGATCGACAGGATCACCCCGGAATAGTCAGTTTGGAATAGACGTTCGTCGGCGTAGAGTAAGCACGAGATCGACTTATTTCCAAGAGGTATATGGTGTAATAGAATTTGACTCAGGTATTCTTCGAGACATTAGACTTGAGAAATCAAGAACGGACTTGTGCAAATAAAAGTATTGTTGGACTTGAGTGATGGACGAGAACAAAATCAACAATAAAAAAGTGTTTAGAATTTGAAGGATTGATGCAGACCAAGTATTGGAAACAGTTGAGATCGATCAGATAGAAAGCTGAATATCAGAGTTCGCTTGCACGATTTGGAAGTTCGGTGGAGCATTCATGGATGTAAAGAGAGAGAGAGAGAGTTGAGCATGAGGAACAAACAGTTGGGATACGCTTGAGCGAGCGATGGGTGAATCAAAGGATAGCGAGCATGAACTATAAATTTTGGCAACACAATGGAGTTGTTGGTTGAGTAATAAAACATGATCTGGTTTGTAGGGGAAATACAATGGATTCGTATGGACTTGAAGGATTTTGGATATTGGCGCTCGAGAAGTTGGACACATGGTTTAGCGAAAGTAAAATTGGAAAAATGGTGCAACGATGGTGGACGGATTCTCCGGAAGACATAAACAGGCATGAGGCAAGTCTAGTTGATGTTAAGTCAGGTTGGAAGTTAATACTTGCAGTACTAAGACGGATTGAGGCAACAAGTAAAGGCAATATGGATTTGAGATTTATGTTGAACCGTGCACGAGTCATTGAGAGTGTATGGACTAACCAAAACATAGAGAAAATTAAGATGGGCTAGGGAATGAAACGAGAGCAAGGACTGTGGCAGATGGACTTTTGAAGATAGCTAAATGAAAGAGCAATGTTGGAGCAAAATACTGTGCTACTCGAGCAAGTTGGACGTGCATGTAAACTCCCTCGATTTATTCTGTAGATAGTTAGGGTAGATTTAGAAAATTTTGGTTTTTGGTAGCAGATGTCGAGGTTTAGAGTAGAGATAAGTCTATCTGGTATTTAATTCAATTAATTAAAACCCTTGGCGCGCCCTATCATTGTTTGATTATTCGGAGCCCAATATCAGCCCATAAATTCCATCGGGCTATTGTACGTTTGACTTGACTCCAAATTAGGCATTGGACTTTTCCGTCGATCAAAATCAGCTTTTCGTTGTGCTCTAAATTAATTGCACAATTTGCCAAAACCCTAATCCATATTTAATTCCGTGTCGTACACTTGTGTCGTTACCCTAAAATTTGGGATAACAACTTAACCCGTTGAGCCGGACCAACTAAAGGGTCCAAGACTGACTCCAAGCCTCCACCATTTTTGGCCTTGCGTCATTTCCGGATTTTGACCCCAAGTGCCCCCAATTAATTTAAATTCGTGGGACACTTTATTTCTATTTAAATCAGGGATACCAACTTTGTAAATCATATTTTTAATCCTAAATTAATCCTAATGCCTTCCAAATTAAATTCGTGCCTAACGCACAACACCCTCTCACCATAAAAATTTCTAAACATATTTTTCTCCGCAATTTTTGTGTCATTTTATGTGTCCATGCAATTTTCCGAATTTACGGGATTAAGTTGCAATTATTGAATTGTGTGGCACCATCCTATTGGCCATGAACAAATGAGAGGGTCCCAAAATGGGGTCCCATTCACACCCATGCATTCACCCCTCATGAAGAAAACCCTCTTCTCTTTATGATCAATCTCAACCATTCATTTTGAATGGGTTGATCACACCCCTCCATCTCCTTCACACACACCCCTATAAAGTACCTCCTCACCCCACCCTCAACACAAAAACCAACCGGCCCTAATCCCAAGGGAAAACTCCTCTCTCTCTCCTCACTCCTTCATTTGTTCCCCATGCAAAGCTTCTCCTCCCTCCATTCTTATTCTTCTTCTTCTTCCTTTGTTTCTACTTCCTCCTGAAGACCGTCCGGTCGACCGACTCGGCTCTGGCCCGGCGCGTCGCCCTACTCCGGCCGCGGTGCAGCAGCCGCCTTCAGCAGTGGCCGACCGCCGCTGTGCATCAGCCCGACCGAGGCAGCTCCGGCTGCAGCTCCCACCGATAGCTGCTGTAAACTCCAGCCCCGCCAGACTGAGCAGCTTTACTGACCGCCTGCCGAAACTTCCCCAACCGCCCTGCAGTGCAATCCGGTCCAACCGTCCCGCAGCACTGTGCAGCGTTTCCTCCGCCGGCAATCGCTGACCGCTCCGACAGTGCAGCATCACCCGGACCTATTGCATCCCCCCCATCTCTCAAGTTCCCCTGTGGCCGACCCCGTGCCTGACCCGCAGCGGCTCCGGACCACCCCGCAGCGACTCCGGCCCGGCCGTGCGACTTCCTCGTCCGGCCAACCTCCCTGTCTACCACCACCATCACCACCAATACACTACCACCATCATCACCACCAATACACTACCACCCTCGGCCACCTTCTCCGGCCATACCCCGGCGATGCGTCGTTAAGGTCGACTCTCCTCCCTCTTGTGTTTTAATTCCAGAAATTAATAACAATTGTTAGAAATGATTTAATTATACAAGGATGTGTGAATGCTAGTTAGGGTTTTTATTATATAGTGTGGTCATATATGGTTAGTGTAGGAAGTACTTAATATGTGATTAGGGTTTAGTATTGACGATATTAATTGTTATGTTGATGTTTATATATGGGAAATGTTATCTAGGGTTGTGTTTCATAATGTTGATATATAAGGACTTGGTTATTAGTTAGGGCTTAAGTGTAGTGTGGTGTAATGAGCATGAGTTAATGATAAATCTTAGGATTTCTTTTTACTATTGAAATGGAAGTAAATACTTTTAAATTTAGTTTAGGAACTAAAATATGCTTTATTGAGTTAGAGGTTTAAATGCATCATGAAATTAGGGATATACACTAAGTAGAGATGCTAGGGTGTGATGTTGGGATTATGAATTAATACATACACTTTTGACTATGGTTGTTGTGCTTGCAATTAAACACTGAGGAGAAACGATGAATATTAATTATTGCTTGAGTTTGTGACGTCAATGCACATATAAACACCTGTGGAAATTGAGGATAGGATAAGGTTGTGATTAACCAAATATCATAATTGAGGATTGGGCCTGATGATATTATACAGGAGATTGATTTTGAGATAGGTATTTTTTGGATCAAGGATCAGAGATGGAGGACTGTAAAACTTATTATATAACTATTTGAGTTGGGTTTTAGTTTAGTTGTAGATGCGTATCGTTTCTCTGTCTGTCGTAAATAGATTATTGATTCTGGTTTGTAATTCATCTCTAGGTACTGCGGAACCTGAGGACTTGGACGCGATACCAGATCCCCGTCATCAGCAGCCGCACGCAGGCAAGTGTACCTTGCTACCCTATATTTCAGTTTACAGATATTGTTGTTCTTTATGTACTCATACGCGTATTTATGTTGACGTTCGATACTCCGTGTCCGGTTCAAAACTGGGTGTTGACATTCGACGTAACGACTTAGGCTAATTGCTAGATGCTTTACAGCACCTCGATGCACGTACCTGAGTACATCGATACTCCAGGACACACTCATACACTGTGATCGTGCTAGATTCCTGTTTCCTGATATTGACATCATGACCAGAGACTGGGACGACCTTAGGATCGTGTCTGTTGAGTTATTTCTGTGTGTCGAGACTGTAGTTAGAGGTTCAGGTTCAGCGTACAATCGTTGACTGCTTGGGAAGGGGAAGACAGTTACTAGACGTTTGGGCTACTCTGCACGCGCTTATATATGTAGTATTTTATAGTGATACCTGTATCTAGTGTAGCTGTTTCACCCGTGTGTCTCTGTGCTCGGAGCTACGGTCCGACCCGTGTGTCTCTGTGTTCGGAGCTACGGTTTTATATTAGAAAGCCCACGCGTCGAATATTGTCTTTAAACTGTGTCACACTAGTTGGTTATGATAGAGTACCCTGTCGTGCACTTGTACTTTCTGTTTACTTGGCATGTTATATTTTTGTACCTTATAACGTCCCTCTGAGGACCTGGTTCCCTGCCAGTTTTGCAGCATAGATGATTACAGAGCATTTGGAGTTGTTGTTGGAGTTGCATGTCTTGCGGGCATGGTACCAGGTACTCACATTATATCTACCGACATTGTAGTTATTTTACATTGTTTATTTCATCTGCTGTTATAGCCTAGTTTTTATAGACTCATACTTATTCTCGAGTCTATTCGAGTTAGTGTGTTATTGGGCGGCCGGCTCTAGTACATATAGCTCTTTCTTGTATACTGTTGTACATTGTGGATTGAGACATAGTGGTTTACATTTATGGGATATCTAGATAGTGCCCTTTTATATTACAGCTTATACGTATTCGAGTCAGACCAGAGTCTGGTCGAATGCGTAGCTGACGTATCACGTATTCCTGGTCCTACGTATTTTGGGACTGGGGCGTGACATATTTTTGTGGTGTCCCATGCAGGTTCGATTTAAATCGTCTTGGTCACCTGACTGTGCCATGCGAGCCTGCAAATTAGGAAAAGATATTATGATTGTTGAATAGGATCTCAATCCATAATCGATTTTAAAACTCTTTCTATGTGATTATCGCCCTTGGACTTCTACTTTGCATTCGTTCAATCTTCGTCAATATCGCTATCCTTGTTTCTTGTCCCCTATTGTTCGGGGAGACGAATGCTTGTGACTGATGACTTCCCTCCAGAAGAAGATCGAAGACCAGACGACAGGAGACAGAATTCGTATACCTTTCTCGGAGAAGATTGTTACCTTATCAGGATAGATTGATGGGTTCTTTGGATTCTAGAACTAGTGTGGAAGGTTGGCAAGAGAGTTGGACCTAGTAGTACCCTACCCATGCTTGAGGTAGCAGTGATCTTGGAAGTATTAAGAGCTAGAAGGATTATTGATCATGAACTAGAATAATTTATGGAAATATATAGCCTGATGATGGAAACTAGTGGTTGTATACGACAACAATGCTAGGAACGATGATTATGAGCTAGAGGAGATAAAATTTTAGGATCTCACTTGGAAGATAATGACCGGATTCCAGAAATTCTAGTATGTGCTTAAGTGATACCATCATTGTACTTGTGACTTGGAGAGATGAATAGCGAAAGGAAGAAATTCGAGGAATAAGATTTTAAGGAAAACCTTGAGGAGAAGAGAGATTATATATATGGCAAGAAAATTTTTCTTTTCTTTTGAGGATAGATATTGAAAACAGAACGGGAGAAATTAGTATGAGAATTAGTCCAGACTATGACATTATCCTAGACATGGATAGGTTGAGCCAATACCACGCAACGCTTGATTGCCGTCGTGGTTGTGCCACCTTTAGACCACCGGATTACCCTGAGTTTGAGTTTTTAGAGAGCCTGGAAGCATGGTGCCCACCTACCTTTGAGGCACACATTGCAGAAGGGGAACCAGTGTACCCCGCATTATACTAGAGTTTGAGGATATGATTCTAGAGAATCTTTTCGACCTTCCACCTGACAGAGAGATAGAATTTGCTATAGAGTTGACTCCAAGAGCGGAGCCAATTATTTTCTCGTCTTCAGACTAGCACCGGAAGAGTTGGTTGAGTTGAAGGTCCATAGTAGAGGATCACTTAGACAAGAGTTTCAGTCGGGCTAGTGTTTCTCCATGGGGAAATACCCATCTTAAATGTGCCGAAGAGAGACGAGACGGTACAATTGAATCAGCTAAGTGGCGTATGCATTCTAGAAGATCGATCTCAGATCCGGTTATCATCAGATCAAGGTACGGAAAGAGGATATCCAGAAGACGGCCTTTCGGACGAAGTATGGCCACTATGAGTTGTTAGTCATGCCGTTTGGTTTAACCAACGCGCCAGCAGTATTTATGTGTTTGAGGAACAATGTCTTCCACCAGTACTTGGATAAGTTCGTAGTGGTATTTATAGACGACATCTTGATATATTCTAAGAGCCAGGAGGAGCATGAGAGGCATCTCAGGATCGTGTTGGAGACGCTGAGACATGAGAGGCTGTACGCCAAACTCAGCAAATGTGAGTTCTGCTTGGATAGAGTACCATTTCTGAGACACATAATCACCGGGGATGGACTATCAGTTGACCCGGAGAAGATAGCTGCAGTAGAGACCTGGCCTACCCCTACATCAGTTACGGAGGTTAGAAGCTTCCTCAGAATTGCCGGATATTATCGGAGGTTCGTGGAAAACTTTTCGAGGATAGCTGCGTCTATGATGCGACTGACGCGTAAAGGCGAAGAGTTTATCTGGACCGATGAGTGTCAGGCGGCTTTCGATGAGCTGAAGAAGCGTTTGATATCAGCACCGATTTTGACACTACCTTCCGGATCAGGAGGATTTGTAGTGTACAGTGATGCGTCAGGGAGCAGATTGGGATATGTACTGATGCAACACGGCAAAGTGATAGCCTACGCATCGAGACAACTGAGAGTTCATGAGAAGAACTATCCGACACACGACTTGGAGCTAGCTGCAGTAATAATTGTACTAAAGCTATGGAGACATTACCTTTATGGTGAGCGTGTTGAGATTTATACAGATCATAAAAGCCTGAAGTACGTCTACACGCAGAAGGAGCTCAACATGAGGCAAAGACGTTGGCTAGAGTTGATGACAGATTATGACATTGATTTACATACCACCCTGGCAAGACGAATGTCGTAGCAGATGCCTTAAGCAGGAAGCCCATGGCATACTTTTTGACGACGCAGCGACAGTTGCTAGAGGATCTCCAGGAGCTTGGAATAGAGATCGTATTGCCAGGCATGGATGGACAGATGGCCAGTCCTGAGGTTCAGTCTACTTTGATTGAGAGGATCAAGGCAGCATTGCCTACAGATGCGAGATTTCGACGTCTGCAAGAGAGAACAGAAGCCGACATGCAGACGAGACTCAGGATTCATGAGGACAGAATATTGAGGTGCGGAGATCGCCTATATGTTCCGAGTGGCGAGCTACGCCAAGAGTTGATGACTGAGGCTCATAGCTCAATTTATTCCATTCATCCCGGGGGTACGAAGATGTACCGAGACTTGAGACAGCATTTCTGGTGGCATGGGATGAAGAGGAAAATTGTAAGATTTGTGGCGAAGTATTTAGTTTGTCAGCAAGTCAAGGCTGAACATCAGAGGACTGCAGGATTATTGCAGCCACTTCCCATTCCCGAGTAGAAGTGGGAACACATTACCATGGACTTCATCACAGGATTCCCGCGGAGCCCTAGCGGGAAGGATGCAGTTTGGGTTGTCGTAGACAGACTCACCAAGTCTACACATTTCTTGCCCTTTAGAGTTGGGCAATCCACAGAGATACTAGCTGACATGTATATGAGGCAGATAGTACGATTACATGGAGTGCCTGTCAGCATCGTATGGGATCGTGATTTCAGATTTATGTCACATTTTTGGCAGAGTATACAGGAGAGCCTAGGAACTCGTCTCAAGTTCAGCACTGCATATCATCCATAGACTGATGGTCAGTCAGAGCGCACGATACATATATTAGAGGATATGTTGAGAGCGTGCATGATTAATTTTGGAGGATCTTGGGAGAGCCACCTACACTTGGTGGAATTCTTCTACAATAACAGTTACCAGGCCAGCATACATATGGCACCTTATGAGGCACTGTACGACAGAAAATGTAGGTCGCCAGTTCGTTGGAGTGACGTGGGAGAGCGTCAGATACTTGGTCCAGAGTTGGTGACACAGACAGTGGAAAAGGTCAAGCAGATTCTGAGCCACCTGCGTGTAGCGCAGGACAGACAGAAATATTGGACAGATGCGCACTACAAACCATTGGAGTTCAAGGAAGGTGACCATGTATTTTTGAAGATATCGCCTACTCGTGGTACCATCAGATTCGGAGGCAGAGGCAAGCTGAGTTTGAGGTACATCGGACCTTTTAACATCTTGGAACGAGTTGGCGAAGTGGCTTACAGTCTTGCATTGCCTCTATCATTATAAGGAGTGCATGACGTATTTCATATATCACAGTTGAGAAGATATGTCCCAGACCCTAGCCACGTGCTTGATCATTCAGAGATTACAGTCGGGCCCAGTCTGTCTTGCGTAGAGCAGCCAGTTGAGATTCTCGATCACAGCGAGAAGAATTTGAGAGGGCAGACTATTCGACTGGTTAGAGTTGCCTGAAAGCACCATTTACCAGGCGAGTCTACTTGGAGCGTGAGGATTCTATTCGGCAGCGATTCCCCTACTTATTTGAGGAGCAAGGTACGAATTTACGTACGACATTTGATTACCTGTTGCTTTAAAATTCTTTTAGATATTATCGTGCTTTACTTTTAATTCCGGGGACGAAATTTTTCTAAGTTGGGAAGACTGTAAACCTCCTCGATTTATTCTGTAGATAGTTAGGGTAGATTTAGAAAATTTTGGTTTTTGGTAGCATATGTCGAGGTTTAGAGTAGAGATAAGTCTATCTGGTATTTAATTCAATTAATTAAAACCCTTGGCGCGCCCTATCATTGTTTGATTATTCGGAGCCCAATATCAGCTCATAAATTCCATCGGGCTATTGTATGTTTGACTTGACTCGCCAAATTAGGCACTGGACTTTCCCGTCGATCAAAATTAGCTTTTCGTTGTGCTCTAATTTAATTGCACAATTTGCCAAAACCCTAATCCATATTTAATTCCGTGTCGGACACTTGTGTCGTTACCCTAAAATTTGGGATACCAACTTAACCCGTTGAGCCGGACCAACTAAAGGGTCCAAGACTGACTCCAAGCCCCCACCATTTTTAGCCTTTGCGTCATTTCCGGATTTTGACCCCAAGTGCCCCCAATTAATTTAAATTCGTGGGACACTTTATTTCTATTTAAATCGGGGATACCAACTTTGTAAATCCTATTTTTAATCCTAAATTAATCCCAATGCCTTCCAAATTAAATCCGTGTCTAACGCACAACACCCTCTCACCATAAAAATTGCTAAACATATTTTTCTCCATAATTTTTGTGTCATTTTATGTGTCCATGCAATTTTATGAATTTACGGGATTAAGTTGCAATTATTGAATTGTGTGGCACCATCCTATTGGCCATGAACAAATAAGAGGGTCCCAAAATGGGGTCCCATTCACACCTATGCATTCACCCCTCATGAAGAAAACCCTCTTCTCTTCATGATCAATCTCAACAATTCATTTTGAATGGGTTGATCACACCCCTCCATCTCCTTCACACACACCCCTATAAAGTACCTCCTCACCCCACCCTCAACACAAAAACCAACCGGCCCTAATCCCAAGGGAAAAACTCCTCTCTCTCTCCTCACTCCTTCATTTATTCCCCATGCAAAGCTTCTCCTCCCTCCATTCTTATTTTTCTTCTTCTTCCTTTGTTTCTACTTCCTCATGAAGACCGTCCGGCCGACCGACTCGGCTCCAGCCCGGCGGGCCGCCCTACTCCGGCCGAGGTGCAGCAGCCGCCCTCCACAGTGGCCGACCGTCGCTGTGTATCAGCCCGACCGAGGCAGCTCCGGCTGCGGCTCCCACCGATAGCTGCTGTAAACTCCAGCCCCGCCAGACTGAGCAGCTTTCTCGACCGCCTGCCGGAACTTCCTCGACCGCCCTGCAGTGCAATCCGGTCCAGCCGTCCTACAGCACTGTGCAGCGTTTCCCCCGCCGGCAATCGCTGACCGCTCCGGCAGTGCAGCATCACCCCGGACCTATTGCATCCCCCCATCTCTCAAGTTCCCCTGTGGCCGACCCCGTGCCTGACCCGCAGGGCTCCGGACCACCCCGCAGAGACTCCGGCCCGGCCGTGCGACTTCCCCGTCCGGCCAACCTCCCTGTCTACCACCATCATCACCACCAATACACTACCACCATCATCACCACCAATACACTACCACCCTCGGCCACCTTCTTCGGCCATACCCCGGCGATGCGTCGTTAAGGTCGACTCTCCTCCCTCTTGTGTTTTAATTCCAGAAATTAATAACAATTGTTAGAAATGATTTAATTATACAAGGATGTGTGAATGCTAGTTAGGGTTGTTATTATATTGTGTGGCTATATAGAGTTTGTGTAGGAAGTACTTAATATGTGATTAGGGTTTAGTATTGACGATATTAATTATTGTGTTAATGTTTATATATGGGAAATGTTATCTAGGGTTGTGTTTCGTAATGTTGATATATAAGGACTTGGTTATTAGTTAGGGCTTAAGTGTAGTGTGGTGTAATGAGCATGAGTTAATGACAAATCTTAGGATTTCTTTTTACTATGGAAATGGAAGTAAATACTTTTAAATTTAGTTTAGGAACTAAAATATGCTTTATTGAGTTAGAGGTTTGAATGCATCATGAAATTAGGGATATACACTAAGTAGAGATGCTAGGGTGTGATGTTGGGATTATGAATTAATACATACACTTTTGACTATGGTTGTTGTGCTTGAAATTAAACACTGAGGAGAAACGATGAATATTAATTATTGCTTGAGTTTGTGACGTCAACGCACATGTAAACACCTGTGGAAATTGAGGATAGGATAAGGTTGTGATTAACCAAATATCATAATTGAGGATTGGGCCTGATGATATTATACAGGAGATTGATTTTGAGATAGGTATTATTCGGATCAAGGATCAGAGATGGAGGACTGTAAAACTTATTATATAACTATTTGAGTTGGGTTTTAGTTTAGTTGTAGATGCGTGTTATTTCCCTGTCTGTCGTAAATAGATTATTGATTCTGGTTTCCAATTCATCTCTAGGTACTGCGGGACCTGAGGACTTGGACGCGGTACCAGATCCCCGTCATCAGCAGCCGCACGCAGGCAAGTGTACCTTGCTATCCTGTATTTCAGTTTACAGATATTGTTGTTCTTTATGTACTCGTACGCGTATTTATGCTGACGTTCGATACTCTGTGTCCGGTTCACAACTGGGTGTTGACATTCGACGTAACGACTTAGGTTAATTGCTAGATGCTTCACAGCACCTCGATGCACGTACCTGAGTACATCGATACCCCAAGACACACTCATACACTGTGATCGTGCCAGATTCCTGTTTCCTGATATTGACATCATGACCAAAGACTGGGACGACCTCAGGGTCGCGTCTGTTGAGTTATTTTTGTGTGTCGAGACTGTAGTTAGAGGTTCAGGTTCAGCGCACAATCGTTGACCGCTTGGGAAAGGGAAGACAGTTACTAGACATTTGGGCTACTCTGCACGCGCTTATATATGTAGTATTTTGTAGTGATACCTGTATCTAGTGTAGCTGTTTCACCCGTGTGTCTCTGTGCTCGGAGCTACGGTCCGACCCGTGTGTCTCTGTGTTAGGAGCTACGGTTTTATATTAGAAAGCCCACGCATCAAATATTGTCTTTAAACTGTGTCACACTAGTTGGTTATGATAGAGTACCCTGTCGTGCACTTGTACTTTCTGTTTACTTGGCATGTTATATTTCTGTACCTTATAACGTCCCTCTGAGGACCTGGTTCCCTGCCAGTTTTGCAGCATAGATGATTACAGAGCATTTGGAGTTGCTGTTGGAGTTGCATGTCTTGCGGGCATGGTACCAGGTACTCATATTATATCTACCGACATTGTAGTTATTTTACATTGTTTATTTCATCTGCTGTTATAGCCTAGTTTTTATAGACTCATACTTATTCTCGAGTCTATTCGAGTTAGTGTGTTATTGGGCGGCCGACTCTAGCACATATAGCTCTTTCTTGTATACTGTTGTACATTGTGGATTGAGACATAGTGGTTTACATTTATGGGATATCTAGATAGTGCCCTTTTATATTACAGCTTATACGTATTCGAGTCAGACCAGAGTCTGGTCGAATGCGTAGCTGGCGTATCACGTATTCCTGGTCCTACGTATTTTGGGACTGGGGCGTGACATTGCACTATGAAACATGGCATACATATAAGAATTAGAGCAAGTCTTTGGTTTCAGAAATCGTTGCAAGTGGTATTGCGATAAGTCGAACATGGCAGTTCAGAAAATTTGATGAATTTAGGACATAAAGGTGGAATGATGGAAGACACTTTCAATGAGCGCAGTTCTCAATTTGTGGCTTGGATATATAGTAAGACTGTAGGTGGTTAAGCAGCATTTGGTTGACAAATTCGTCAGAGGTAGTGCATAAAGTGCTCGTATTCGAAAGTTCGTTCGGATAGAATTATTGGATTATGGCTCAGATTTACAGAGGAGATATAGCATGGTTCATAGTAACTGTCCATCGTGATGACTTACAATTATCGAACGTAGCTTCGGGACAACTGACCCTAGCGACTTGACCGCCAGATCAGAAATGGATATTGTAGACTCATAGAACGACCCTTGCGGTAGCGCATATAGGAATGTGTAAACCCCCTCACCCAAAATATGTATTTTGTGTGTATTTTATATTATTATATTTATTATAGATTATTTTAAATATTAAATTACTTTAGAGTATTCTCTTACTTAATTAGAAAATAAATTTCTTAGTATATTTACTTATGTAAATATTTATTTAGAATCATTTTTAGGTTATTTTAGATTTTTGGAGATTTTTCTAGAATTTTTATGTAATTAAAATATTGGGAATATAAATTTTTAGGACTTTCATAATTTGCTATGAGATTATACTTGCATATTGTTCCTACCAAATATTTATTTTAGGTTAAAATATTTAATTATATTTTTTTGTAATTTATTTAGAATTTTAAGAAATTTATTTAGATTTTTGAAATTATTCAGGATTTATTTGGATATATATAGTCTTAATATTAGATAGCTGCTAATTTAGTGTTAATAGATATTAATAAGATTATATATAAATTATTTGTATTATCTTTAATTCTATTTAAGATTATAAATTATTGAGATAAACTCAAACTCTATTTTAAATTAATTCAAATCCCGAGCCTACCAGAAAAGTAACTTTATGCATATCCTATCCTTATTTAAACTGATCATAATCATATCCAAATTAGCCAATCCTAGTCGTATTCAATTAAGTAGTGTCTAACATTATAAATACCTCATCTTTCATATTTTTTTTCCCCAAAACTCCTCTCTTTTTCGTCCAAAAACAGTCAAAATTCGTCATAAATTCAGCCTCATTTTCTAGTAGTTATGACGACTTAAAAAGACGATATCTCCTAGCTCCGGACTCCAAACGCGCTCCAATTTTTTTTTGTTAGAACCATATCAAGGTTAGTTTTCTGAATATATAAATTATTTTAGTAATTTCAGAACCTATTTTTCCAGAATATTATGAAAGTGTCAGTTGTCCAAAATCAGACGTATTTCCGTATTTTTGAGATTTCGGGAGATCCCGAATTCGGAATTACGAACCATTTATAGTTTCAAAAAGTTGACATGATAAAATTGCATAAAATTATATTTCCATAATTTAATATATAAGTTTTACTTACTGTAAAATTCGTGCAACGTAGAGGTAAATAGAAAACCACAAAAAATTATTATTTGTGCACCCTTGTGGACATAACTCTTTACCGACTTGTGATTTTATGAAACCATCAATTTCGGTGTTTATATTGCAATGAAATCTATAGAATTCTACACACAAATCAAGGATTTGAGTCGGTTGACTTTTTTGTCAACAGATTGTCTCGATTTGTGTACCACGGATCACAAATCCGTAAAGTTGACTTTCTTTGGACCAAAATTAGGATTTAACAATAAAATTAGATTATAATAAGATTAAAATACTATTTTAGGTTATTTTATTCAGAATTAAAATAGATTAAAATGGTGGAAACTATTCACCCACTTTTGTAACCTAACTTGTTTAATTTATGTGACGGGTAGATCAGACGATGCCTTGAGTTGGAACTTTGCAGCTTTCTTGCCAGACAAGTATACCTTGCCAAATTATTTACAGTATTTTGCATGCTATTTATATTTCTGTATATTCATTATATTTATGTATATTCATTGCATGTGTAGTTTCGTTCAGTCATTACTATATATTAGATATGTTGACATACACATGACACTTAGTATCATGAGAGGACAATCATTAGGCGTATGGGCTTTAATCACTCTGGTAAACCGTAGTATCTAGCTCGCACTACGGGAGTGTGTCGCGCTGGTCGCTACCCCCGCGGTATATCGATTTCTGGAGTCACACGCTGGTCGCTACCCCCGTGGTATGTCGATTTCTGATGTTCTAGACGGGTGTGTGAGTTGTGAGGATTAGATCGAGTAGACTACCCTCGCCCATACGTCGAAAAGTTATCCTCATTTGTATTCATATAGATTGTCTTGTATATCGTACTTATATATTTTCAAACATTATGCATGTTTACTGTATTCAATTGGCTTGCTTCTATATATCTTGTTATGTCCCTCTGAGGACCTGGTCCCTTGCCAGGTATAGACAACCAGGAGTACCCACAAAAGTACGGACTCGGACCTGACGCATTATTTTCTGCCAAGGAGACCTTACCCACTGAGCATCATTAATTATCTCTAACGATGGATACTTTATTCTGACACTCTTCTATCATCACCTTATTTTATATAGGAGATTTTACTCTTCTCTCTCATTTTAGTTTGATATAGTCATTGGTAGTGGATTTGTCTCCACCCGACTATCATTATTGGATTATTTAGACTCTTTATTCTAGCTTAGTTATTTACTTTCTATGACTTGTCGTGTGGATGAGATTAGTATTTCTGTGACTTGTGACAATAAATATATACCACTTATGAGTATTATTCATATTACAGCGTACGTGTGTATTATGGTATCCATATATTGGAGTTGTCATATACATATGACTGGCATGCTTACGTGTTCCTAGTCCTACGTATTTTAGGACTGGAACATGACAGAATGCGTCGAGGGTGGATGTGAGTGGTGTATATTGGAGATTGACTTAAGTGACTGAGTGTTAGATTTAAGAGATCCTTGGGATAGCCTTCAGCTGAAGATGCAGCCGGAAGATCGAAACGATGGTGGAAATGGCCTAAGTCAACTGATGAGATTCAGAGTCGCAAATTTTTGAAGATGGCATCACCTCTGACTTGTCGTGCCCCGAAAGGGAATATCATTCATATGAATTGACGACTGTGAAACTAGATTGCGAAGTTAAAGCAGCGGCTCGTTCAGATCAAATCATTGCAATACTAGAAAGGACAGATGTGTCTCAGATCTACAAGATATATCAGAACTTAGTCTGGGATGCGTGCTCGTACAGAAGGCGAAGGTGATATCCTATGCTTCGAGGCAGTGGAAGCAGCGCGACGAACTATTCCATCCGCGACCTAAAAATTATGGCGAGTGTGTCCACGTTGAAATCGTGGCGACACTATCCCTATGGCGTGGCGGCAAAATCTTCATGGATCACATGAACCTCAATATAGATGTTCACCCAGTGAGGTATTGGAATTGAGGAAGTGGTGTTAGGTTGAGCTGATCTAAGAGCATAGTTTGATATTTGGGTAAGTCTCCAAGTTGGGATAGTATCAGTTGTGATGATCGTTTGGAGCAAGAGATAATATTTAGAGATAGTGCTTGCAGAACATTGTGCGGTTAGAGTCATGCTAGAGTTTTGTTGGTTGAGTTTGGATGATGCTAGTGTGAATTCAGAAATAGTTGGATGGATTGAGTTGGAACTTGAATTGATTCGAGTCAGATGGGAAGATCGTCACTGGAAAATTATCGTATTTAAGAATAGTGCTTGTGCGAATGAGTTATGGAATGAATGTCAGGATTGGTTCAATTGGGAGTAAAGCGAATGAATACCTCAGGCATAAAGATACCCTTGTAACTTGTTCAAATTCGCTATCGCTAAGCTCAGCTAAAATGCATGTATTTCAGGGACGTCTTAAATATGTGTATGATCTAAAACTAAGCGTATGAGAAATTTATATTGAGCTGCAAGGAGGATGTAGGAATATGGAATTTGTGCGAGCGTTCAGTGTGAGCGAGATGCTGAGTCTCGATCAATAGAATGTGAGTTGCGTGGAGCAGAGTTATGAATTAGGCAAGCTACATGTGATAAGGAATGTATACTGGTTTGGTTCAAGGACGAACCTGATTCTAAGTGGTATATTATGTAATGTTCCACAACCGCACGGTGCATTATGCTGAGTCGGATTGAATGAGGCAATAGCTGGTTATATTTTAATTTGTTGGATTTGGAAACAAGTATTGATTTGAGTTGGTTTCATGTGCAGATCACAAATGGAGTTCGATGGAATCAAATGTTCGTTCAGAGCAGTATTATGATAGCAGGATTGGAGCGATAATGCCGTCTTACTTAGTCCGATCGGTCGGATGATTTGGAGAGCACGACCTGCTCGCACGGTCATACCAATTGAGTAGATCGTGCTTTGCATTGGACCACGGGTTTAAGGGATCGGCCGTATCGGCAAGGCATGGTGCTTAACGGAATCAGACTTAGTGAGTGGGCTCTGTCCCTTCTCCTCTACTCCTTCATACCTAATAATATGGAACACACATAATGGCTTGAATACTTGGACTGGAACTTGAAAATTACTACACTGTGGCGTGCATAGAGTGTACATCGTTTGGTTGGATATGATTTGTGGCTTGAGTTGGTTTTGCGTTGGGTAGTTGGAGCTTGAGTAGGCAGTTGGAGCTTGAGTAGATCATCTTGGTTGGAATATCGAGGCACTTTGGGTGGGCGAGCGTGCATCCGTGCATGAGTATCAGTTGGGCGCTTTGTCATACAAAGCATGCAGTTATGGTTCAAAGCCGGACAACTGCATCGGTGAGGGCATTGTGCCATTGTTGGGGCTTTGTGCCACAGAGTTTTTGAAGCGAAGGGTGTTGCACCAATTGGAGCATTGTGTCGAAGCAGCATTGTAAAACCCCTAATCCTAAAAACCGTAATAAGTATTTAATTAATTATTTAATTGATTTGTAGTAATTATTAGCTAAATAGAAGAAATAGAATTTATTGAATTTTTATTTTAGGTGTTTGTGCATTTAAGGGATTTTTGGAGCAATTATAATTTTTTTCGTAATTTATTCCATATAGGAGACCTTGTGGACAGTTGATGGAGTAATTGTATGCTCTAAGATTAATTTCTAGAATTATATATATATATATATATATATATATATAGTTTAATAGAAATAAGAAAAGAATAGAAAAAGAATAGAGAAAAAGAAAAGAAAAAAAAGAAAAAGAAAAGAAAATCTAATTAAATTAACTAAATCCTAACCCCTAAGTTTTCCCCAGCAACAAAGCCTAAGCTAACATTACACAGCAGCAGTAAACATCCTAACCCGTAACCCGCAAATACCCATGTGCTACTCTGCCGCTCCCTCGCTACCTATATCTATAAATACTATTCTACTAAACCCTAACCATAAACCTAGATCTTCCTCATCCCTCTTCATTAACACCTCGACCGCCGCCGCCGTCAGAGCTCAGCGCCGCCCACCGCTTGCCGCGTCCACGACAACGCCGCGCGCGACAGATTTTGACAACAGCGAAGCTATGTTCATGCTTCGTTTCCTGCGCCTACGCTCAACCAAACTCGACCTCGTCTTCACCGGTACATTCATGACTTAATCCTCTTCCATATCTGTGTGTTAGTTGACCTCGAACATCGCATAAACCTAGGCGAAAATAGCGACCAAGTTGACGAAAAATGATAACTTTTGGGAACGCAGAAAACTACGGTAACTACCTATGTTCACGGACTCGTATCTTCCACCACAGAGATCCAAATTTGATTTTTCTTATTGGTATGCGAAGATCACCTAACATAGTTTAATTTTTGTTATTTACAATAATTTATTACTTGTTGTGTGTAGAATTAAATTAGATGGAAAATCCCGAAAACCTATTTTTTCTAAATTCTAGAAATTTTGATACGCAGCGTGCCCCGCCAAACGGGACCGTCCCGTCATGTACCAAGTGTACCAAAAGGTGCGCACAGTATACCCGGACGTGTGGGTTTTCGCAGAAACTGATTTGGACGCGTGTGCACGTCGGAATCAGCCCGTGTCCGCGGAAAATCCTCCGTGTCGTAACTTTTATAAAAGCCTGCGCATTTAGTGCACGCTCGTCAGAATGAGACAAAACTTGCGCCACTGGACTCGTGGTAACGTGCTGGTCCTGTGACCCAATTTTCATACAATTCTGAGACAGTTGACCAAGTCACCAATTGGCGGGCTCCACGGTTGACTTTTTGGACGAAATTGTGTTCGGCTCACCGGAATTCATATTTGGACATACCGTTGAGTTCATACTGACATTTAGAGTTCATTTAACTTATAATTTGTCCTATTTAGAGACCGTTATCCCTGGCACACTTTTCAGTGCAAAATGGCCCACATATGGAGTCTACTTTGATCAAAAATTACCGTTTTGCCCCTGTGTCCAAATTGGACGAAAGGGTAGTATTTTCTAGCTATTTCGCTTATTCTGGGAATGTTGGTGATATTTATTTCAGCATCGGGAGACGTTCATTCTGAGACCGTAGCCTCTGATCCTGTGTATTTGACATCTGGACGTTACATTTTGCAGCTTCTTGCCAGACAAGTATATCTTACCATTGTACTATTATTCATATTTTATATGTTGCATGCATCTTTATTTTCTGTCATTAGTTCATATATTTTAACTGCTATATATAAAATGCGCGTCCAAGGAGACTTGGGTGCAACGACGGTGTCGTCGTGATTATTTTTATTATGTATATGCATTGACCTTGTTTATGAGACTGCCCCATTATCATGTAGCATCATTAGGTTTCATTGGTCGTGACACAGCTATTACACGAGTTGTGAGTCTCATATAGATCACGGACTGCGTGACAGGTCTGGCCTTCTGTAAGTATGGGCCGTGCGTTAGGGATAACTGCTGTTAGAAACTTTGTATGCTAGTAGACCTGACAGTTATTAGAGGTATTATCGTGTCATGGAGGTGACATACTTAGAGCATGGGGTGGGGAGAACAACAAGTAAGGCATTTGGACTCCTTTGCACTTTTTTCCTTGTGCGCCCGGATTCTCCGCCGGAGAAACGGGTGGTGATGACCACTATATATTATATATTATCAGGCGGTCTCTGGCGTTCAAAAGATGACATGCTTTGTAGGCCCCTGGATCTCCAAGAGAACCATGCCAATCCTATTTTTAGCCAGATAGCCCACTTGGTGGAAAGTTGTTCTCAAACTGCATTCACTTAGACAGTTAGGCGACCCATTGGATATTTATTTCAGTACTTTATTGGCATGCTTCTATGTATCTTGTTATGTCCCTCTGAGGACCTGGTCCCTTTTCAGGTGTAGATATTCATGAGTATTCGCAGGAGCGCAGATCCGGACTGGTAATTATATTTGCGAGAAGGTCTTCTCTTCGAGCCCCGTGATTGTTAGCTGGTATTCTTATATTGTGTTGCTGTGTTATACTTATTTATTCTAGTTCGGTAGTAGATTTATTTCTGTCCGACTATCCTCTTAGATACTTTATATTGAATCTAGTTTCATAGATATTGGTTATTTATTTATATATAATTCTGTGGATGTGATTTAGATTGTACCCTGTGACTTGTGATAAATTTATACCACTTGTGGATTGATATTCATAATACAGCGTACATATAAGTTATGGTTTCCATATATTGGAGTTGCCATATCCATGCGGCTGGTATGCTTACGTGTCCTAGTCCTACATATTTTGGGTCTGGGGCATGACAGGCATAGTGCCTATGGGGATAACTTGAGATGGTGCCTTGGGATATAAGTTGGAGAATGGTTATGGATAGTTGGTTGGATTGAGGCGAGGATTGTTTGGTGGGGCGAGAATGCTTGATTCTCTCGTTATACCTACTTGGTGTTTGCATCGGTCACGGATAACCTGTTGTTCACAGGGTTTGATTTCCTCGAACGGAATAGGCTCCGGGGCATCGGGACCGTTCGACCATGGAGGAGATAATGGTAACGAGCCTTGGGCGCGGTGCCGACAGTTCGATACGACCAGACGGGTTAGCTACCCAGTCTGGATCGGGTAGAACTACAGTTGATCAGTCTTTTATGGATTGGCCAGTGACATCATATAGATAAGATTTGGTTTGCTTTGCTTTGTGCTTTTCGTATAGGCGACGACCACCTTGCCTCAACAAGAGTGTGCATATCGATGATTGGATTAATAAGGCTTGGATTGAGGATGGATTGTAGAAGCATGAAAAATATGCTGTAGAGTTATACGCAGTATTTCAGTGCTGGACGGCATAAAACATGACTTCAGAGCCATCGGCATACAATAAGAGTTCATCGCTAGTACAGCGTAAAATATAAGCTCCAGGACAATCCGCGTAATGCAGTATTTCCAGGCTACTTCGGCGTAAAAAGGTTGTTATATCGCCACTTTGGCGTAATACCTGCTCATTTTTAATGCGGTGGGAAGTTGTACGGGAAACGCTTCGTATTCCTCGAATGAACCTGTCAGATCATGCAGTGAACCTGACTCCTGACAACGAGTACTGCACAACTATCCAGACGACGGTTGTAATGATGGTGCGGCACAGAGACCCAAACCGTCGTTTAGTGATATTTCTCTGATACATAGTACTTTTATGCATATAAGGGAATACGCTGCCTAGTTTTATACAGGCAGATGTGAGCTTTTACGCTCAGCAGAAGACAAAATAAACTGCCACGTCAAAAGCTGCTCTTCGTACAGAGCTCGAGGCACGTCTCTGCATTTAATGCTCAGAATGGGGGCAGATCTCTGCATTTAATGCACGAGATTTGGTTCTATTTTCAAAGACAGGGTGAGTCATGATTACGGCTAATACGTCCATATCATCACCTCTACATATTACGCCATCAGGCTATTTCCAGCTATAGGAGCACGCTGTACGCTATCTACTTGAAACACGCCGCCTGGCTATTTTCAGCTATAAGGAGTACGCCGTTGCTATCTCCTCGGAATACGCCAACTCAAGCTATTTGGTCCAGAATACGCTCAAGACCTCATTCAAGGAAGGAAGATCGACTATCTTTTACGCTAGCTACCTATCCATGCAGCAACAGGCTTCTACGCCTACCTGGCTTCTACGCCAATTTGATAATTATTTGGCTTCTACGCCATGGTGACAGTTATTGGCTTCTACGCCAACCTTTTCTACACAAGGGGCAGTTACCTACGTGGTTGCATGCCATGATCTTCGAAGCAGTTATACGCATTATCTCATCATGGGATACACGTCACACGCAGATTCAGAAGATCATTTATACGTGGGTGGCAGTTATTATAACCATCACGTAAAAAGTGCCATACTCTTCACTATCCGGCTTCTACGCCGACTGGACGATTACTGTCACTAAAACCCTATAAATAGAGACCCCTATTGACAGAGGTCCAGGGTCGAAAATTTGGAGAATAGAAGTCAGAGGGTCGGAACAAGGTCATAAATTCCAAGGTCGGAGATTGATTTTTTTGAGAGAGAAGAATCCAGAGCACAGACAGAGGGCAGTGATCGACGATTTTGGCATCAAGCATCCACTCCCCTTTTGCAATCTTTGAAGCATCTCCTTCTTCTACAGCACTTCTTCATCATCGTGTGGTCCAAGGGACAAAGTGATCGACCGCAGATCAGACTCCTATAGCAATATTTACCCAGATTAAATTTTGTACTTAATATCCTCGCATAGGATTAATAATACTTCTTGTTTGTAAACATAAGAAAGGGTTTCATATAAACCTAGTTTTATTTCTTCCGTTTATTATCAAACACAAGATGGCGACTCTGCTGGGGACCTCTTTTTATCTGACGAGAAAGAAATTGCTCAACATGATGCAGTATCAGTAGGATCAATGAAGAAGACCTTGGTCGTCCAGTTCGATCAGTCAGCCTACGAAGACATGCTTCGAGCAGGGGGTAGCTCTCATTCCCTCTCCGTCCAAGATAACAGGAAATTGTGTAAGGTGTGGATGCCTCGGACATCCCCTACCATTCCTGTCGACTCTTTGGTTTCTTCGACCAACAAGGTTGTAGCTTCGCAACCTCCGCGCTCTGCGCATAAAACTCTGTCTCCCGCCTGTGACGTGGCAGACAAAACTTTTGGCAATGCCTCAGTGCTAGTCCAGAAGTCTACTCCGTGCCCTGCACGTAAAATTCAGTCTCCGTCTGTGACGTGGCAGACAAAACTTCTAGTGATACCTCAGTGCTAGTCCAGAAGTCTACTCTGCGCTCTGCGCGTAAAATTCAATCTTCCGTCCGGGACGTGGCATACAAGATTTCTGATAATGCCTCAGCGCCAAATCAGAAATTTTAAACGCGCTCTGCGCGTAAAAATGCATCTGCCCTCCGCGGAAAAATAGATGGTCCCTGCAATCTACGCAAGGAAAAATAAGTGGCAGACTTCTCAACTTCTAAGCCTTTACGCCAGCAAGAGAAGAATTTTCCCGCTATCCAGATTACGCGAGAAGCGGATGGCCGATTGAGGACCTCATCGATTTTACGCCAGCCTGAGCAGAGCTCCAAATTACGCCAGGTTAAGCCCCTCAGCGTAAAGAAAGCCCGGTTTGCGGAGCGACACACTCCTCGAGGATTATCTGCTACTCAGATGGCTGAATTGCTGTACATAGGTGGCAGGGAAAAAGTCATGGTTCCCAATATCCGTATGCCAACTGATGTAAACAAGAGGAATAAGCCTTCTTCTTCTTCTTCTGTAAATCCTCCTGACTTGCGTGAATATCTGATCCAAAAGCGCAAGGATAGGAGATCTTCCAGCATGTCTATTATGCCTCCTAGAGAGCACTATTATAATAGTCATAGAATTGTAGTTAATTATTGCTGTTCTGAAGCAAAACGGTTGGTTTTCGACCGGTTGAACTACTCTCTGCCTTTACAGGAAGAAGAACCTACATACGCATCAGTGAACATGGCTTCACATGTTCCTAGAGGAAGGTCGAATTTAAGACGTCATCCCTCTAGAACTCCAAGCCAAAGGAGATTCAACAAACTCCTTGAGAACAATGAAGCTGGGGTGTTCCGAAATACCCGTTCGAGGTCACGACAATCGGCTTCATATTCTTCTGATTCTGACACTGGGGGTCGCCAGTTTCCCGAATTAGATGCTGAAAGTATAGAGTCATTCTCTACAGAGACCTATACCAACCCTTTAATGACATCCAGAGAAATGAGAGTCTATGCCATTGAAGATGAACGCGAAAAGACTTCCTCGTCAGGAAGTGCTGAGCAACGCGTCGCTGTGCTAGAGACATCTCTGAAAGAGATACAGTCCATGATGGAGAATATGCACCAGATGATGCTGACTCAACATACAGCTGCTATAGCTCAAGCATCGGTCCCTCCGACTCAGATACGTGTGGGGGTGGACTTACCACCATCCAATACGAATCAGGAGCCTGATCAAGATCAGGAGTCAACATCCCCTCCACTTCTTAATTCGGAGAATGTAATGCCTCCTGTTGGAGTTGCAATATAACCAACCTCTCATTACTTCGCAGTTGTCACGACCCGCACCCGGAATTGGGGCACGAGTACGTGGGTACGTCCAGCCTACGCCGCAGCATCGGTGGTAGAACGCTGTCGAGGTCTTGATGCTATCTAGCCAATCTCACACAAGCATCCAATCTCCATAAAGAGGTACGGATGACACAAATAAGATGAACACATACTCAATCACCGGATTACAGCACGATAAGATAGCGAACAAAAATTAAATACAACACAAGTCAAAAATAATTATCCAACTCAACAATATCCAAGTCTCATCAAAAAAATGCCGGAGACAAATCCGGTACCAAATAGTCTGCTAAAAGAACTAACTAGAAGATTAGTGATTCCGGCTAGACCTCCCGGAATCACAACTAAACTATCAAGCCCAAGTTGCAGCTACTCACCATATGGTCCATAAAGTGTCGGACAGCGGTCCTCTAAGGCATAGTCTGGAAAAATGTTTCCAGTCAGGAAGGAGCAAAGTACAAATCTCAAATAACAGTTCCATTTAATTGATAAGGACTATAAAGTAATAAACATGTGATGCTAGCTACTGAGAAGATAGTGAAATAAATGCAATGGCAATTAAAGAGAGACATACAATATAAAGAGACAGGCAATAGGCAATATGGTACAGTCAGTGCATGTATGAAAATAAAAAGAACAAGGAACAATATCATATACGGGTGATGTAGTATATGATTTAAATAGAGAACTGTAATCTATTCTAAGTGTTTGAAATAGTAGTTTCAAAATGTGATCGGCTTGGGAACATGTACGATAGCTATAGGGCCTGGCTAATCATGAGTGAAGAGCATGATTAACACTTACATTGTTCTATACTGTATAAAGGGTATGATCACATTTTTTACTAACTACTTTCCCGCCCCCAACTAATAATGTGGATCCAACCATGACACGTCACGATACACGAGCAAGTCCAATCTATCATGTACGATGTCTAATATACATATCATGTACAATGTCAATACGATAATTAATGTAATATCTCATGACTGCAGATCCAAGCTATACTAGTCCGTGTAGCACAGTGTCAAGAATTCAGATGTAACATTTCATGATTATTGAACTTATAGAAATTATCAAGGAATTGAAAATTATCAGAGAATGTACTTGCCTTGGGTCCTTAGCTGGTGAATACCGAGGTCCTGTTCCAGAGTATCCCCTGGGTGAACCAACAGTCCTAAAGACATATAATAACAATACAATATTTGCATCAGAAGCTATACTAACACACAACAAAACTAACTCAGGGGCTATGCCAGGTATGTTACTGGTCAACTAGGGTCATCTAGTAGGGATACATATATACATATTATACTATACCAATTGAACAATAAAGATATATATATATTTATACCAAAATAGTACGTATACTATTACATTTTATATACCAAAATACGTATATATCATATATGTGCAAAAGTACATTTTTAGAATATACATATATATATTGTCAACATCATTCTTAAACATACTAATATTAATTCACCAAATTAATTTTATACCATATAAAATACCCAATATACATACATATACATATGCATTAATTAAATACATATTTATACAATTAATTATACATACTTAATTATACAATTTATTTAAATACATACTATACTCATACAATTAAATAAAAAATAAATAATATACATATTCATGTTTGAATACATACATTACCAATTTATGATTACATATATATACTAATAAAATATTTCATATATCATTTATATATATATATATATATATATATATATACATTAATACATACATATACTAATATATATATATACTATGCTTATACATGTTTAACATTTAATAAAAAATAAATACTACACATGTACATATATTAAATTATACATTACTAAAGTATTTATATACTATACATACTCATGTATTAACATTAATTAAATAACTATTTTACATATACATATCTTTATATATATACTCATACGTATATATGTATGTATGTATGTATATATATATATATATATATATATATATATATATATATATATATATATATATATATATATAAAGAAGGAAGAGGGAGAAGAAGAAAGAACTCACTGTGATGGAGTCGGCCGACCACCTGACCGGGGAGGATGGCCGGACTCTCGCCGGAGGAAGAGTTGGCCGGCGGTGGGAGTAATCAGGCCAGCGGAGGAAGCGGGGTGTGAGGCTGAGAAACTCGCCGGAGACTAGGCTGGAGTGGAGGAGTCGAGGTGTGGTAGATAGTTGGCTGCCGGAGTAACAGCAGGGAGGGGAGTCGGGTGGAGCTCGCCTGGGGTTGTCGGACGCTCGCGGTGGAGGAGTGGGGCTCGGTCGCCGGAGCAGGTCGGGAAGGGGAGGGGAGTAGTGGTGATGGTGGATTCAGACGGAGTGGGAAGCTCGTGAGGGGGCCGCCGGAGTGTAGAGGTGAGGGGGTTGGCCGCCGGGCCGGAGGGGGATGAGCAGCGGGAAGGTCTGCCGGGGGTCGAGAACGTGGTGGTGGGGTGTTGTTGATGATGGTGGTGGTTGGAGTAGGTTGCAGCCGGAGTTCACAGCGGGGTCGTAGGTGCAGCCGTCGGGTTGGCCGCCGGGGCTGGGCAACGGCCGCCGGAGTGAACAGGGCCGCCGGGAAACAGTAGGTGAAGGGGGTTTGAGAGGGTGAGGTTTTCCCCCCTTCACAATTTCAAATTCAAGAAATGAAAGAAGGAGAAGAAGAAGAAGAAGAAAAAAGAGAAGAAGAAAAGAAAAGAGTTTTCATACGTTGGAGAGAGGAATGTGGGGGTTTGTGAGGAGGTGGGAAAACCTAGGTTTTCTAGGGATTTGGGTTTGATGGGACATGACATTATATAGGGAGAGAGAGTGTATGAATTTAAGGGTGGTGATTGACCCCCTTTAAATGAGTGGTCCAGATTGGTCATGGAGAATTTCATGTGGGAATGAGGGTGAGAGGCTAATTAAATATTATTAGGCTCCCTCATTGTTTTAAACAAATGAGGTATTGACAAAAATACAAATTTGCAAATTACCCCCCCTTAAATTTGGGTATTTGCACAGACACATAAAATAACGAAAATTTGGCGGGCGATTCGGTGTCCGGTGTTTGGTAGGGTCAGGGGGCGCTGTAAGTTTGGTACGGGCTCAATTAGCAGGGCGCTGGAATTAAATTGGAATTTCAGAATCGGTTAAACTAGTATCCTCAATTTAATTAGAAATAAATGTAAGTTGTGTTCTAAAATTAATTAGGCTACATGGGGCCAAAATTAGGTCAGGTCATCAATACCAATAATGAAGAAGACTCAGAACATAATATTATCCTAATTTGGGCCGCACGAAAAATAGGTCAAGATTGTCTCCAATTTCGATTGGAACGCACAACGATACAAAAATAGGAATTTATTAAATAACGTTCGCGATGATTTTTGTGCGGCTAGAAAAAATGCACAGAGAGCATAATTATGAGTTGCAAAAATAGCAGAATGGAAGGCGGGCATGTCTAGGGCAAGATTGTAAAATTTGTTGGAAGACAAAAGTCAGGATAGCGCTCCAAATCTCGAAGCAAAGGAAATGCGCAATAATTAATTAAAATACGGTAATTAATTATAATCTCCAATAAATAAATTCTAGATAAAACAATTAAATATCGAATTCCATAATTCGGACATGTGTTCATCTACTGGGCTTCTAGGTCAAGTCTGCTAGCTCAAAACAAATGAACACTGTAATAATTATATACTTAATTACACATCACATAATTATTTAAATTAAATATACTTTCATGCAATTACTTAATTGTAACTACAATAATATTAAATATTATAAAAAGTCAAAAATACCCCAGTTTTCGGAATGTGGTAGTGACAAGTCTACCCTCCTTAAAAGAATTTCGTCCTCGAAATTTAAAATCCTCATAGTAGCGTTTATCATACACATTATCATTTCCCTCAAATTTAAATTCATCAATCACGAAATCAGTTAATAATCCACAATGTCCTCTCACAATTTTTTTTTCAAAATTTTTTAATTATTTGCATTCCTGGAAAAATTCTCGAAATAGAATCAAAGTCCATTTTTATCAAAAATTTCCTGAATTTTTTTTTTAGTTAATAATTCAATACTCGGAATTTAATATCCACTCCTCTAATTTAATTTTTATCAATGCACAATTATAAAATGTAATCTCGTCTCACAAGTTTGAATTTAAATATTTATCCATCAAAATTTTTATTTCTCGATTTCCTTAAAATACTCAACAATGCGATACTTAAGGATTCTCCAAATGCAACATCAAAATATAAAATTCTAAAATTCATAACTTGCAATCAAATAAATATATTAATAATCTCCCAAAATTTCCAAATTTTTATAACCAATTTAATCATGTCAAAATTTTCCTGGAATTAATAAATCATAAATTCTGCCATGTAAATTCTTGGCCCTTTATTTAAATCAATATTTATCCTCTAATTTTAATCATCTTGTCTCTCTTGTCAAGTCATAACTCCTTCATGAATTTTCGTCATGGTCAAACCCCAATAATCATGGTCCAAGAAAAATCTTTCCTACAATCATACAACATACAACCCAAGGGGAATATGTACGGTCATAGTGTCTTTTGTCATGGTATTTCAGTCTCTGTATCAGGGTGTACAACTAACTATATTATAACAAGGAAATCATGCACACAACTATTGTACTAAGGAATCAATCAATCAATCAATCAAATAGGGAGGGACAGAAGGAAGGAAAGAACAGAACCTGCTAACACATTACCTGCAGTATCGGTCTCCTCGACCGTCATCGCAAATGCCCCGTCCTGCTGGGGTGGTTCCCTTTGCGGGTGCTGAGCAATATACGATTCCACAGGTAGCCTAACTGGATCTCTATAATCTGAAGCTGCACGCTGGCCGGGAAGATAAGGGGCTAGAAGACAATCCCTTACTCGATGTCCCGCAGCGCCGCAGTGCAAACAAAGTCCTAGCCTCGTTCTACAGCTCTCCCAAAGGTGACCTGGCTTTTTACAGAAATGACAAGTCTGCTGTGTCTCTCTCGGAGGCTGTTGCTGATTCTGCTGAACACGGACTGGTGTCTGGTACCGTTGTTGATACTGATACGCCCATGGATGTTGCTGGATAGGAACTGGTGCTAGGTACTGCGGTGGATGCTGAAATGTCCATGGTTGTTGCTGAATATGAAATGGTACTTGGTACTGCTGTTGGTGCTGAATACGGGGATGCTTGGCTGGTCCTGTGCTACCATTCGTATATCCAAAAGTATTGTGACTCCTCTTAGGCCTGAGATCCAGATCCTCTTCTGCAATCTGGTCATCCATCAAGATAGCCTCAAAGGTAGCGGTACGACGACCAGAAGTGCGTGACCTAATCTCTCTCGTCAGCCCCTTTCTAAATTTCTGGGCTCGATTTCCTGGGTCCCGAATCATAGACGATGCAAAATGGCTCAATCTACAAAATTCTACAGCGTACTCGTCGACCGACATGTTTCCTTGAACCAAGTCATGAAACTGACTTTCCAAGGTTCCCAATGCCACGTCGGGAAAGAACTTCTCCTTGAAGAGTTCCTTGAAGGTCTCCCAAGTAAGTCCTTGCGCAGTAATTCTCGGCTCTATGCGATACCACGTGAGTGCGATATCGAACATCTGACTGCCAGCGGCTTCTATCTGTAAGTTTTCCGGAATCTGGGTCAATCGCAGGCTCCTCTTTATATCCTCTAGCCAGTCGTCAGCGTAGAGTATCCCTTCGGTGCCTTTAAACTCTCGAGGCATCATCCTCTTAAAATCTACTATAGTGCCTGATCTCTGCTGCTGGCCAGGAAACTGCTGGTACTGTGCTACTCTCTCCAAAGCTTGGAGAGTCACTTGATGAGCATTCTCCATGTTTTCTCTCATCAGCTCGGTTTGTGCCTGGTGCGCTTCTGCTTGCACCCTCTGAGCCTCAGCTTGAACTCGCTGAGCGTCTGCCGTCACTCTCTGGGCATCTACCATGTCCTGGATCAAGGTAAACATCTGCGCCCCGTCAATGGGCAAACCTCCGGGGATCGGAGTCGGTGGAGGAGGAAGGTTGTCCGTCACAGCTGCGGCTATCCTCTGAACAGGTGGGGGAGGAGGATCCCCGAAAAGTGCAGAAACTCCTACATGCATCGGAGATGTAGGAGGAACTACGGCTGTCTGTCCCTCAGATGGAGAGGTGGCAGACCCCTCTAAAGCTGGTGTTCCCGCTCTCATAGATCGTGTCTGCGGCGACATCCTGAAGACAGATCCCAAAGAATCAATTTAGGCAAAAATGCGATATCATCAAGGAAGGACAGTACAGTTCTAAAGAAGCAACATTCAAGATAAATAGATTGAAAGAAAAAATCCTAGTTGTGATTGCACAGGTCAAAGATACATCCAAGGTCTGATACCTCTATCCCTCTAAGTACCACAGTTCTATCACAAGCACACTCACTGCTAGCTTCCTTACCTACTGCAATCGCTGATACTAGTTATCCTTGTCACTCAAGTGCATATCAATTACAATACACCATACTAAGTACTGCTCTTTCTAATACAACCCTAGATGGACGCCCAAGTCAGTTGGCAGTGAGATCTCAATCATGCTCAAGTCAACAGATCCTTACACATGCATCCCATCTACTTATATACTAATATATCTCTTCCACTATAAGATTTTTATCCTCAAAATAAATTCCTCAAAATAACTCCTCGAATAAATTTTAAAGTAAAATGCATATACTTTCCTCAAGATCAATTATCTAAATACTGGAGTGAAAAACTTAATCACAAAAATCCTTACAGACTTGTCTAGGTTCATTGAATCGAATCTGGATCCTCAAAAATAAAATTTTAATAAGATAATATCTCAATTTCTCAAAATTCAAAAATGCAATTCATTTTCAATCTTCAAATTATAATTTAAATCCATATCTAGTAGTCCAAGAGCCCTAGTGTCATCTTTTCTCACTGTCCTCATCGACGTATCATCAAATAATACCATAAATCAGTCTGCAAATTCATTTTGATACAAAATCAAACCCTACCATGAAACCTAAATCCTAATTTAATACCTGATCAACAATCAACAAGTGAAATGGACGGAACAAGGGAACGATTTTAAATTGAAAGTTTTAACAAGATTCTCGGGGGTCATCCCAGGAATCTCTCAAGGAATTGTGATTGAGTACTCGCTCTCGTCCTAGTATCCTATGTCCTAGATCCTATCGCAGGTATGCAATAGTGTAACAAAGATGCCACACTACTACGACATCGCACAACTCGCAGGTTCGAGACCTGCATGGGCTACCACTAAAAACGTGTCACAACCCGCACCCAAAATTGGGGCACGAGTACGTGGGTACGTCCAGCCTACGCCACAGCATCGGCGGTAGAACGCTGTCGAGGTCTTGATACTATCTAGCCAATCTCACACAAGCATCCAATCTTCATAAAGAGGTACGGATGATACAAATAAGATGAACACATACTCAATCACAGGATTACAGCACGATAAGATAGCGAACAAAAATTAAATACAACACAAGTCATAAATAATTATCCAACTCAACAATATCCAAGTCTCATCAAAAAAATGCCGGAGACAAATCCGGTACCAAATAGTCTGCTAAAAGAACTAACTAGAAGATTAGTGATTCCGGCTAGACCTCCCGGAATCACAACTAAACTATCAAGCCCAAGTTGTAGCTACTCACCATATGGTCCATAAAGTGTCGGACAGCGGTCCTCTAAGGCATAGTCTGGAAAAATGTTTCCAGTCAGGAAGGAGCAAAGTACAAATCTTAAATAACAGTTCCATTTAATTGATAAGGACTATAAAGTAATAAACATGTGATGCTAGCTACTGAGAAGATAGTGAAATAAATGCAATGGCAATTAAAGAGAGACAGGCAATATAAAGAGACAGGCAATAGGCAATATGGTACAGTCAGTGCATGTATGAAAATAAAAAGAACAAGGAACAGTATCATATATGGGTGATGTAGTATATGATTTAAATAGAGAACTGTAATCTATTCTAAGTGTTTGAAATAGTAGTTTCAAAATATGATCGGCTTGGAAACATGTACGATAGCTATAGGGCCTGGCTAATCATGAGTGAAGAGCATGATTAACACTTACATTGTTCTATATTGTATAAAGGGTATGATCACATTTCTTACTAACTACTTCCCCGCCCCCAACTAGTAATGTGGATCCAACCATGACACGTCACGATACACGAGCAAGTCCAATCTATCATGTACGATGTCTAATATACATGTCGTGTACAATGTCAATACGATAATCAATGTAACATCTCATGACTGCAGATCCAAGCTATACTAGTCCGTGTAGCACAGTGTCAAGGATTCAGATGTAACATTTCATGATGATTGAACTTATAGAAATTATCAAGGAATTAAAAATTATCATAGAATGTACTTGCCTTGGGTCCTTAGCTGGTGAATACCGAGGTCCTGTTCCAGAGTATCCCCTGGGTGAACCAACAGTCCTAAAGACATATAATAACAATACAATATTTGCATCAGAAGCTATACTAACACACAACAAAACTAACTCAGGGGCTATGCCAGGTATGTTACTGGTCAACTAGGGTCATCTAGTAGGGATACATATATACATATTATACTATACCAATTGAACAATAAATATATATATATATTTATACCAAAATAGTACGTATACTATTACATTTTATATACCAAAATACGTATATATCATATATGTGCAAAAGTACATTTTTAGAATATACATATATATATATATATATTGTCAACATCATTCTTAAACATACTAATATTAATTCACCAAATTAATTTTATACCATATAAAAATACCCAATATACATACATATACATATGCATTAATTAAATACATATTTATACAATTAATTATACATACTTAATTATACAATTTATTTAAATACATACTATACTCATACAATTAAATAAAAAATAAATAATATACATATTCATATTTGAATACATACATTACCAATTTATGATTACATATATATACTAATAAAACATTTCATATATCATTTATATATATATACATTAATACATACATATACTAATATATATATATATATATACTACGCTTATACATGTTTAACATTTAATAAAAAATAAATACTACACATGTACATATATTAAATTATACATTACTAAAGTATTTATATACTATACATACTCATGTATTAACATTAATTGAATAACTATTTTACATATACATATCTTTATATATATACTCATACGTATATATGTATGTATATATATATATATATATATATATATATATATATATATATATATATATATATATATATATATATATATATATATAAAGAAGGAAGAGGGAGAAGAAGAAAGAACTCACTGTGATGGGGTCGGCCGGCCGCCTGACCGGGGAGGATGGCCGAACTCTCGCCGGAGGAAGAGTTGACCGGCAGTGGGAGTAATCAGGCCAGCGGAGGAAGCGGGGTGTGAGGCTGAGAAACTCGCCGGAGACTAGGCTGGAGTGGAGGAGTCGAGGTGTGGTAGATAGTTGGCTGCCGGAGTAGCAGCAGGGAGGGGAGTCGGGTGGAGCTCGCCTGGGGTTGCCGGACGCTCCCGGTGGAGGAGTGGGGCTCGGTCGCTGGAGCAGGTCGGGAAGGGGAGGGGAGTAGTGGTGATGGTGGATTCAGACGGAGTGGGGAGCTCATGAGGGGGCCGCCGGAGTGTAGAGGTGAGGGGGTTGGCCGCCGGGCCGGAGGGGGATGAGCAGCGGGAAGGTCTGCCGGGGGTCGGGAACGTGGTGGTGGGGTGTTGTTGATGATGGTGGTGGTTGGAGTGGGATGCAGCCGGAGTTCACAGCGGGGTCGTAGGTGCAGCCGTCGGGTTGGCCGTCGGGGCTGGGTAACGGCCGCCGGAGTGAACTGGGCCGCCGGGAAATAGTAGGTGAAGGGGGTTTGAGAGGGTGAGGTTTTCCCCCCTTCACAATTTCAAATTCAAGAAATGAAAGAAGGAGAAGAAGAAGGGAAGAAGAAGAAGAAGAAGAAGAAAAAAGAGAAGAAGAAAAGAAAAGAGTTTTCATACGTTGGAGAGAGGAATGTGGGGGTTTGTGAGGAGGTGGGAAAACCTAGGTTTTCTAGGGATTAGGGTTTGATGGGACATGACATTATATAGGGAGAGAGAGTGTGTGAATTTAAGGGTGGTGATTGACCCCCTTTAAATGAGTGGTCCAGATTGGTCATGGAGAATTTCATGTGGGAATGAGGGTGAGAGGCTAATTAAATATTATTAGGCGCTCTCATTATTTTAAACAAATGAGGTGTTGACAAAAATACAAATTTGCAAATTACCCCCCCTTAAATTTGGGTATTTGCACAGACACATAAAATAACAAAAATTTGGCCGGCGATTCGGTGTCCGGTGTTTTATAGGGTCAGGGGGCGCTGTAAGTTTGGTACGGGCTCAATTAGCAGGGCGCTGGAATTAAATTAGGATTTCAGAATCGGTTAAACTAGTATCCTCAATTTAATTAGAAATAAATGTAAGTTGTGTTCTAAAATTAATTAGGAGTACATGGGGCCAAAATCAGGTCAGGTCATCAATACCAATAAAGAAGAAGACTCAGAACAGAATATTACCCTAATTTGGGCCGCACGAAAAATAGGTCAAGATTGTCTCCAATTTCGATTGGAACGCACAACGATACAAAAATAGGAATTTATTAAATAACGTCCGCGACGATTTTTGTGCGGCTAGAAAAAATGCACAGAGAGCATAATTATGAGTTACAAAAATAGCAGAATGGAAGGCGGGCATGTCTAGGGCAAGATTGTGAAATTTGTTGGAAGACAAAAGTCAGGATAGCGCTCCAAATCTCGAAGCAAAGAAAATGCACAATAATTAATTAAAATACGGTAATTAATTACAATATCCAATAAATAAATTCTAGATAAAACAATTAAATACCGAATTCCATAATTCGGACAGGCGTTCATCTACTGGGCTTCTAGGTCAAGTCTGCTAGCTCAAAACAAATAAATACTGTAATAATTATATATTTAATTACACATCATATAATTATTTAAATTAAATATACTATCATGCAATTACTTAATTGTAACTACAATAATATTAAATATTGTAAAAAGTCAAAAATACCCCTATTTTCGGAATATGCACCAGATGATGCTGACTCAACATACAGCTGCTATAGCTCAAGCATCGGTCCCTCCGACTCAGATACGTGTGGGGGTGGACTTACCACCATCCAATACGAATCAGGAGCCTGATCTAGATCAGGAGTCAACATCCCCTCCACTTCCTAATTCGGAGAATGTATTGCCTCCTGTTGGAGTTGCAATATAACCAACCTCTCATTACTTCGCAGTCCCTCTACCGGCTGAAGATCCGATGCAGACAGTGCGGAAATTGAAAGCCCAATTTGATGCCTTAAAACATAAGGATCAGCTAAAGAAATTGGGAATCAACCAGCCTTACCCAGCTATCTGGGATGAAGTCCCTTTCCCTCCTAAGTACAAACCACAGACTATGGCTTTGTTTGAGGGAAAGACATCACCGAGCCAGTACATGAACTACTTCAGTATGATGACGATGTTATTGCAAGGGAATGACGCCCTTCTTACTCGAGTGTTCAAAGGCTGTCTCTCGGGAGTGGCTTATCAGTGGTACCGTAGTCTTGCGGACAACTGCATTACTTCCTTTGAAGATTTTAAGACTTTATTCTTTGCACGATTCTACGAAGGAGGGATGGACATGTCCATGTCCTCTCTCATCGAAGTAAAGCAGAAGGAGAAAGAGAACGTTCGCACTTTCATCGAACATTTTCGTCAAGCCACTTTGCAAATGCCTCATGGAGTTCCAGACTCAGCATTGGTGGATATTTGCAGGAAGAATCTTCTTCCAGTGATCTCGGTGTTCACAGGACCATATCAGTTCCATGATTGGCCCTCGTTCATCATCTCAAAGGTAGCCGCCGAAGACAACAGTCGGAAGGTGCGTAATAATAGAATTATAATATCTACCTCTGATAGAGGCAAGAAGTCATCCTCCAACAGCGACCATCCTCGTAGTTCCAAAGCAAAAGAAGCTCTGGCGATCAATACGTCCAGGCAAAGGACTGTGGCAACCACACAGACAAAACCTGGGACTTCTAGGCCCATTGAAGTGTACTCATTTGACGACGACGATATTCCGAGCATATTCGAGTGTCTCGTCAAAAGCAGCAAGATTACCCTCCCTGAGGTGAAGCGGCCTAATGAAGTCGGCAGTACCAATAACCCCAAGTACTGCATTTTCTATAGGTACATACATCATCCCACAAAGGCGTGTTATGTACTAAAGAGGAAAATCCAGGAGTTGATCGATGCTAAGGCCATCACTCTGCGCAACAGCGAGAAGACGGTCACAGCCAACATGATCTCTCTTCAATTTGACAATCTGCCTCCTCAAGAAGTTTCGGATGGTGTTGTACCTATTTTCCGGACAACGATGAACATCGTTAATCTCCCTCCAGCCAGGGGTCAAAATTATGACCTGGTACCCCTGACTACCCAGCGCGGCGAGATTATGTGAATTCATCCAGATCTGGTGTCAGAGATCGAGGAAGAGACTCAAGCTGCTAAGGCTAAGTCCAAAAAGAACTCGAAGCATAAACCATGTCATATGGTTGCTATATCCTCGACATCAGAAGAAGAGGTATTGGCTACTGGAACCCGTTCAGGGAAAGCATACCTCAAGGACTATGGAGGAAGTCAGGAAGATGCATCGACAGACGCTTCAGCTGCCAAGCCTTCAGAACCTGAATCCGTCGTACCAGAGGCAGGTCCTTCGAGACTAACTTCGGCGGACAAGGACAAGCAAAAAGAGGTGCGCTTTGATAAACCTTTGAAGAACATTCAAAATAAAGGTTTGGAGAAGCCATATAACTTCGACATCCTGGCCCAGTTGGCTAATACACCAGCCAGATTGTCCATATTTGAACTACTCAGGCTCTCCAAAGACACTCGTCAAGCCCTGAGTGAAGCATTAATGCAGGCGAATGCATACTTGACCCAGCTCAAGTCCCCTGATGAAGAACTAGTGGCATGTCCTCAATGCCATAGTGTGATGGAGGTGGTCCCGAATATCACTTTCACTCAAGATGACATGCTGTTGAAACACAACAAGCATGACAGACCCCTCTATTACACCGGATATGTCGGTTCCATGGAGGTCGATCGGATTCACATAGATCCAGGATCATCGATCAGTATCATTCTTCATAGTCTTCTCAGACCGCTGAGGATTCCTACCAGCGAATTGACTTACACCACCACTACAATCGTGGGCTTCAACGCCAGGAAAAGTAAGCCGTTGGGGAAGATTCGTCTGAGGATCCAGATTGACGACCTTAGATCAGTGGCTACATGCTATGTCATTGATTCAGAGGTGTCCTACAATATTCTGCTAGGCAGACCATGGATCCACGATTATAATATCGTTCCTTCAACTCTACATCAATGCTTCAAATATGTAAATGCCCAAGGAACAGTACAAACGGAGTTTCCTGATCTTAACCCGTTTAAAGGAGTAGAATCCTACTACTCTGATGCCATGTTGTACACCCAAGACTACATGGAGGAGGTGTCAGGCAAGACAGATGAGGAATCCTACCGGGAGCCAGAAGAACCTTCTGCCGAGCAACCTCTGTCAATCAAGGTGAAAGGGTGAACTACTCGTCCGAAAGTCATGGAACCCATGGCTATCCACCTGAACAAAACCAAGTCAGGACAAGGAGGTGATCCTCTAGTGATCACTTTGAACCAGAAGCCTCCACCTTTGGTCATCAACCTCCGACGAAACAAGCAGCCAACTGATGTAAATATAACCAGGAACGTGGTTTCTGACGATAATAAAGATCCTCTTTTCCAGTACATTGATGCTCAAATTCTAAATCAGGAATCCTCTTCCCATAACGATTTAGAACCTATAGCACAAAGATTCTTGAAAGCTATAGATTTTTATCATCCGTATGTGTGGGAAGTAGCGTCACCATCTAATGTCATCACGACATATGGGCCACAAGAGGATTCTATCTTTATTGTCCCGCCTACTCGCAGCAGTTAGCATCTAATAGTCTTCGGTCGCATGCGCAATGAACCGACTGTACCAGAAGATTCTTCCAATGACGATGGTGGAAAAATGCAGGTTCAAAGATATAGCCCACAAGCTTTGAAGATTATGCAAAGTATGGGTTATGACTTGAAGCTGGAACCAGGCCTCAACTACGGGAAAGGCAGGCGAATGCCGTTGCACGGTGATCCCTACTGTCAACGAACTCGTTTTGGGTTAGGGTATACCACCTCCCTTGCAACTTCTGAGTCAAATGAGGATATCTTTTCTCAAGATAGTTCGTCGTCCTCTGGCTCACCTGATGATCTCGAACGAGCATTGTCAGTAAATATGGTATTAACAGATTCCCTCGAAGCAGACGAACAAGAATCTGAACCGTTTGAGAATGACTCTTGGGCTCAGCAAATGGATACGCAATGGGAACTCCAGTTCGAGCAGAGAGAACCTCCCCCTGAAGATAAAGTTATCCAAATCGACGTTGGGGATGAACTTTCGCCAAAGCCGATATTTATCAGTAACAATCTTTCCAAAGAAGAAAGGGAAGAAATAATCCAGCTGATAAGAGAATATATCGATGTCTTTGCGTGGAATTATGAGGATATGCCAGGTCTTAATCCAAAAGTGGCTACTCATAAACTCAACATATTGCCCAATTCGAAGCCTATGAAGCAACATCAACGCCGGTTTCGTCCGGATATGATGGATGCCATCGAAGCTGAAATTAAGAAGTTGATAGCCTGTGGCTTCATTCGGGAAGAACAACATCCTGACTGGGTCGCCAATGTTGTCCCAGTCATGAAAAAAAGTGGGAAAGTACGTGTCTGCATCGATTACCGAGATCTGAATGCAGCCTGCCCCAAGGATGAATTTTCTCTTCCCATTACAGATGTCATGATCGATAATACATGCAGTTTTGAACGCATGTCTTTCATGGACGGATTTTTAGGATACAACCAAATCAAGATGCATCCTGAAGACGAGAAGCATACTGCCTTCCGGATACCATTGGGGGTATATTGATACACGGTCATGCCCTTCGGACTGAAGAATGCCGGGGCTACATACCAACGAGCTATGAGTAACATATTCCACGAGCATTTACGCAAAACAGTAGAATATTATGTAGACGATATAGCTGTCAAAAGTCGCTGCAAGGATCATCACATCCAAGACCTGAAGATAATGTTCGAGTTGATGTGCCAACATTAATTCAAAATGAATCCTACAAAGTCCTTTCTGGGTGTATCCAGTGTCAAATTCCTGGGATTTGTCATTACCGCCAAAGGCATTCAAGTGGACCCCGATAAAGTCAAGGCCATCTTAGAAATACGACTACCCCGCAATCTGAGAGAACTCAGGGGATTTCAAGGTCGTCTAGCTTATATCAGGAGATTCATATCCAATCTCTCTGGAAGGTGTCAGCCTTTTTCTCGTCTCATGAAGAAAGGTGTATCCTTCGTATGGGACGAAGCCTGTCATCAAGCGTTTAATGATATCAAATGCTACCTCATTAATCCTTCAGTTCTGGTGCCTCCCATCATAGGAAGACCATTCTTGCTGTATGTTCGAGCAATTGATCATTCTCTGGTAGCTCTCCTTGCACAGAAGAACGATGAGGGTCATGAACATGATATCTACTATTTAAGCAGGATGATGGTCGGAGCTGAACACCGGTACAATCCAGTAGAAAAGGAATGTTTGGCCCTAATGTTCGCCATTCAGAAAATGCGACAATATGTCACAGGCCAGACTATTCATATCATCTCCAGGATTAATCCTGTTCGGGTGTTGATGAATAAGCCAAGTGTTCTTAATTCCTGACTCGCGACTTGGGCGATGTTATTAACACCGTATGATATGGTGTACGTCCCTCAGAAGTCCACAACCCGCTACCCTTGAACATGAATCTTGGGGACCTGGCTGTGGCTCTCCAGAGACAGGTTGACAATGATCTCTTGCCTGAGCGATAACAAAAGATCACCGAGCAGACTCCTTCCTTCTTGTTGAGTCAGATCAACTCGGAGGAGATCCCTGCTAGAGACGTGAAGCACTTCTTCAAGAAGTTGTACTTCTTGTTTGGTGATGCACTGTAATCTTCTCAGCCCGAGATGGGAACGAATAGGTAGAATTGGTCTTTCATATTATGCGAGACAGAGACAACATTGCATTATAGTTACGAGATGTTCACGTCATACTTGAGACTTGTACATTGGCATTAGACGGGGAGGACAATTAGTAGGCGTATGGGACACCCACATCAGTAACCATAATATCCTGAGGAACTATAAAAATTGATGACCTCTATATATATGCAAGCTCCGCGTTCTTCGGAACATTATGGTTTTATATATCAGATGCTGCGTCCTTCGAAAAGTTATGGTTTTATATATTCAGATGCCGCGTTCTTCGGAACGTTATGATTTTATATATCAGATGTTGCGTTCTATGAACGTTATGGATTTTATAAATGCATAGTGCCCCGGATATGAGGGACATATGTGGCATATATTAGCTAGTTATGACGATTGATGAATTATATCAGCATATGTCTAGCCCACACATTCCCATACGTACTAAAGTTGTCCTCAAATTGTATTTATTTAGGAGGATAGTTCAACCTGATTTACTTCACTTAGTATTTACATTATGACATGTACTTTTTGTATCTTGTTACGTCTCTCCGAGGACCTTGTTCCTTTCCAGGTTATTTGAGCAGGTTTTATGATGCTTGAATCTAGTGGAGTATTGGACATCTTTGCAGGTATCATTATATCTTTCAGCTATTACAGTCAGGTACTACTTTCTATTTTGATTCTGATTTTATAGCCTAATATTTATAGGCATATATTGTTCTCTTGGCCTATTCGAACGGATGTAATATTGGGCTACAGACTAATGATGCGTATCGTTCCTTCTTGAGATTTATGTATCGTGGATTGAGATTTAGTTTAGTTGTTGGATGTTAGAAATAGATATATTTAGCATGATCACTTGACCGTGGATAGTGTAAGTGTACTTCACCGGGTCCATTAAATTGGAAAACCCTACGGAGTCGTAACAGCTTGCCATTGCCACGTGTCTGGTCCTATATGTTTTGGGACTGGGGCGTGACAGTTGCAATCGCCTGAACAGTAACATCTTCACCCTCCAGAATAATAGGCTCATGATATGTCAACATGTACTCCACATCTACGAGTTGGAGATTAAGACTGACCTTTCTCTTCTAGACGTTGTAATGCTCCCCGTCCAACTTCTCAAGTTTGTTAAAACTTATGTTGAGAAGACTTGCACGGTTGTTCTCCATCTTACTCAGATCTTGCTTTGAGATTGTTAGTCTCGGAACTTAATCAAAGATGGAAGAACCGAAAGTTAAAATTGAGATCAGGAGTTCACACAAGAGTTTTCTCACTGATATGTCTCAATCCAACGAAGAACCTATAATATTAATCTGATTACAACTTGCTGTAGAAATTATAATAATCAGAAAATAATCTCAGTTCTTTCTTGAAATCGTAGTTGTAGATGGACATAACTAGTTACAACTTCTCAAGAGAAAAGAAGAAGAGGAGGAAGAAGAGACTCTGCTTTCTGCGGTGATGAAGATCACCGATGCTCAAAGCAATATTCGTCCCATATGATATGCTTCCAGGATCCAGCAAGTTCACAAAGAACTTCTGGAATGCTCGCTGTCACCTCCTGCTTGGACTCGCACAAACTTCCTGGACTTTATTGGTGGCAACAACAACTCTCTTCATATCCTTATCTCGAAGTAAGTCCTCAATGGAGGCACGAAGAGAGTATTTATAGAGGAGCCATACCGCCCATTAGTTATGGAAAGATAGGAACAAAATAACAACAAATCCCACACAGATAGGCACGGATTAATTCAAATCCCACAAAAAATGGATTTGAATAACTGACCATATCTTTCCATAACCGTTCAAATATATCAAATAGCAGCGGTCATGCAGGCAACCGCTCATGCAACAACGAATAATCGAGCGCATGATGTGCAAAATGCGCCAACAAAGTGCCACTTTGCGCCATTGAGCTCGAGTCCGAGTCTCGTTGAGGAGTTAATCATTTTTCCTCCTAATAAAACATCCACACATGGCACCCATGTACCCCACCACACCCTATGTGCACACCTCAACTCATACAAAGTATTATATAGAGATACCCACTTGGTGGTGTATCCAATGTGGGACTATTTTTCTTAGTCTAAAGGAAACAACACAAACAATGGTAGCATGCATCCTCATTATTTTTGGCTACCTAATGCTCAACAAATTTGTATATATTGTATCATTTACGCACATTTACAAATTAACAACCAGATACTAGGTAGAATTTAATAAAGCGATGAGTTTCAACTTGTAACTCAACCTTTATGACAATAGGAAGATGCTCCTATTGGACTAATTTCAAATAAATATCATATATTTTCTTCTTCATGTTTTACAAGTTTTTATTCAAAATTATAAAAATTAGAACATTTTAACTATTATAATTAGCAACTAAATATACTAAACTTTTCTCTTTTGTAACTTAGTACCCTACACTTAAAGATGCAATCTAACTTGGATTAAAAGGATTAATCTGAATTCCATTATAGTCGGATATGTATATATTCTTTTCACATCAGGTAGGTCAATCTAGATTTAAATTTAGGGCAACACTATGCCTACAACCAAAATGCTTACTACCTTCCTACTATTCGCCACATGGCCGGCTTCCATTGGAAGAGGGAAGGGATAGGTGGGGCCGGGTGGGACCCATATAGCGGAGAGAGAGAGAGGTTGTAAGCATTTGGTTGTAAACTTAGCATTTTTCTTAGATTTAGTTTCGCTAGTGCATCGCAATTCACGTATTTATACGAATTCCACCACATATTTTGGGATACCAATCCGAATATGTAATACTTATAAAAAAGATATTAATATATCAATAATACTATTCTAACTTCTAACAGAAAAGAATGCTCAATTTAGGACTAAACCTTTTATATTAAAGGTATATAACAATACTTAAACATAAGTTAATTAACGATAAATTATAGGAAAGTCTCTTAATATTTTAAAGTTTTTAGATTATCCCCTATCGTTGATTTTTTTAGACTACACTCCTACCATCCATTTTAAGTAATTTTCGTTACTTAAGTTGCATTTGCAACGCACATGTTTCACGTTTCAGTACCGAAATACGGAGACGGACATGGCGAGCTCCTCCGTACAAGGTATAGAACATCGTACGACGGTCACGGCTGTAACTAGACAAGGGGGTGCATACTATAAGCAAGTCACTTAGGGTCACATAGAACATCTAATATCTCAATCAATTAAATGATGATAGTAAACATAGAATATATATGACAAGGAAGTAAGGCGTCCCAAATGGCCTGCCAAAATATTCTAGAAACCAGCTGTACAAAATGAGAAGCTGTCGGAGTAGCAAAAGTACATCACCATGATCAGCTATAGTCTGATTAATTACAATCATGTAAGAAGACTAAATGTCCAGATTTACGGCTAACAAGTGCCAGTGGCTAAACACCCAAAAAAGTAAAATGTGCAATAACGAGTCGTGATCAAGAAACCCACTTGTCTCCCTCAACGGTCATCCGCCTGGTGCGGGCCATTGTTCAGGGGAAAGTATGCTTGATCCTCGGGTGCTGGCTCTAAACCTGGCCATGCAAAACCAGTGAGGTTAGACCCAAAATAGTAAGTACCACAAAGGAAGCACGAATAAAAAAACTAAACCAGGAAGACTATATATATATATATATATATATATATATATATATAGCCCTGTCTCATAGTTTTGGTTCATAGCCTATCGTGATACAACAATCTAACCCTACAACCAAACAAGAACAAGAACAAGAACAAGGGTTAGACCATCGCACCATGATAGTCCATGTCCCTAAACTATTTAACATAATGTATAATGCACAATCTAGTTCAGTTACATAATCGGTCAATCACTTGTATGGCTTATTAGGTGGAGTCTCGGTTATCCCAGAAATATTATGCATATGATAGGAATGCTCAGGTCGAGCCATATTTTAGCAGGGGCTAACCGAGCCATGAATCGCCGCGTAGCACATAGTAGTATGTACCGGTTCCTTGGAAGGCCACAGTGCTAAGATCGCATAGAACACATAGTACAATATAATAATCGGATATTGCCATCCCCTAATAAGAATTTAAACAATATTCATGGGGGTCAGCCTTCACTCGCCATATGATTGAGGGTGGCTAGTTAAGCACGATCTCGGGATTTTGTCCCTCCAAATTGTCTACATATTTTAGTTGCTTAATTAACCCTATGATTAGCTAGAATCACATAGAGTGGTCAGATGTTATTCCCCTTATATGTCATACCATAGTATAGATACGCTAGATACGAATCCACTTTGTCACTTGGTAGTTCAATTTGGATTCACTCCAGCATGATGCAACAATCAACACAAATCCTAGCCACGCTTGGTTATTAACCAACTATCATGTCCATGCTGGAGGAATTGTATTATATCACATGTCGCATAGCACGTAGGTACACCTCGGTATAAAATATGCAACCTAATCATGTAGGAACACTTAGCATGTAGGAACACATAGCACATAGTAAGTGTATTAGCACGGATACCAATAGTTGAGTCAAGTCACCAATCATTGGTAAATCACATGACTTCTAGCACATAACAACACATAGGTTGAGTCAGGCACATAGGTAGTCATAGGCACTTGGCCGCATAGTCTATTTCTACTCATAGTCGAGTTAAGCATATAGTCAGGTACAACACATGGTCACTTAGTTATCATGCATTTACAATCATTTATAAACGCATAGAATCACAAAATCCAATAAAATATCCAAACTAAGAAAAATAATAAAATATGCACATGGGGCCTCATAAGAACCAGGGACGCATGTGATCAATGTCACATAGGTCAATGCCGCATAGAGGTCGGTGCCGCATAGGGGTCCAGTCCACATAAGAGTCAGGCCCCATAGGTCAAGGCAAAGTCTACTCCTTGGGACAAGTGTCGAGTGATGTGCATTAAATGCGTGTTAGTGAAGTGACTGAAGTGATGTATGTGACAAACCATAAAGTGTGTCAGAGAAAAGACAAAATCATAAAAAAATGTGCAAGGACGAAGCAGAGTTATGCGTCAAAAGAGAAGATGTACATAGTGCCAATGCTGCATAAGTCTACTTGCCGCATGCTCTGCTTATCGCATAGATGTCTCTTGGACATAGCAAATTTATCATTCGTTCAGCAAGTGAAACACAAGGAGTTCTATCACTTAGGATTTTTCCAAGCACTTAGCTTCAGAATACTTTGTGTAATAATCAGTCATGCATCCAATAAGATGGACACATGCTGGAAGGTATATGCGGCACAGAGCTCAGGCCGCATAGAACTTAGGTCGTATAGCACTCTCTGTCGCATACGGTGCTGTCCGCATGAGCACTTCGTCTTCTCCAGACAGTAAGTTCAGCCATGGCAGAAAAACTCCAAAAACTGAAAATTTATTTTCTCCATAAAAACTTTATTTCAACTCCGAATCAAGTGAACCAAAAGCCAAAATGCTCGAAATAAAGTGCTCCATCAACCACAAAAACTATTTTTTATTATAAAATACCATGTTTTAATAGATCAAAAAAAATAATTTGGAACCCATGAAAACCCTTAACTAAAATGTAGATATACTAAATTTTATCCATCGAAACCGAAAACTACAAATATTAAAAGTGCTTAGAATCATAATGTACACATATTAGACTAACAAAAAGAAAGAAAATAGCAAGAATAAAAATCTAGGGTTTCTCCATGTCATGCAAGGTGTACTTGCCTAGAAATGAAATAAAAAGGGGAGAATAAAGAATGAGGGAAGAGAGAGAAAAAAGTTAGCTTATATAGCTAGGGTTGAGATTTGGACCATGGGTTTAACTCATGACCAACCAACCCAACAATTAAACCAAGAGCCAAGTGAACCAAAAAATTGGTTTAGTCTCCATGACATGCAACCTAATTAACTATGCAAGAAATAATATAAGCAGAAAAAATAATATGTTCCAAATACGTATATCAGGAACGAAGGGTGACAACATGATTACTTCTTATGACCAAATTGTCTGTGGCCTCATCCTAAACTAACACCCTCTTTGTTCTCTCCATCCTCCTATCTTGTCCTCCTTCGAGGTGTGCCTCCTTTGTTCTCAATCGTAAGACAAAAAATATCTTTTCTCTAAAAGTCCTTCATATCTCTTTATTTTCCTCTACTACACTGATTTGCCTTATTTCTATCATAATCTCTTCTCCCTTGTGATTCTTGGTAAATCAACTATTTTATTGGTAAAGCTAAAGTCATCGGGCTCTCCTTGTTTTGCACTTGTAGCTATCATAATGGGAATTATGTTAATTCCAAAAGTCCCTAATCTTCTGATGTATGCTCATGTTACATGAATATTTTTAAGTTCACAATTTTTAAAACCCTAACTCTATTTTGTGAAGTTCTAAAAGACCCAACTTTCAAATATAAAATTAAAAAAGAAGAAGAAGTAAAGAATAACATGTAATTCATGAACATAAATTCAGCTAAAATTGACTTAGGGTTCCTGGGAATCAAATGAAGATGGTAGCTTTTGTAGAGAACAAAAAAAAGGAAGGAGAAATGGTGTTTGAAAGAGAGGGTTGGCCTGTTCTTGCGAGATTACAAAGGAAAGAGTCGAGGTGTATAATGGGCCAGGCGGTCCGGAACTCGGTTCGGACTCGACCCAGTCAACGCCGGTCTGGGTCGGCCGGGGCCCAGTCAACAGACTATCCCGATATGGCCCATATGTCTAGCTGGTTTGGATTGGCTCTGAAGAAGCGACCCAAAAATCCGGCCCGACCCGGTCCAGTGGTCCGGTCAAAGCCCGGTCCAGGCCCGGTTGGCCTAGTCAGCACCCCCTGTGTGTGTGTGTGTATATATATATATATATTAATTTGGGGATAAATGACCAAACTATCACTATTATAAACGTTATAGTGAACGTTGGAGGGCTATTTTCATAAAAAAACTTCTCCTACTGCCATTATATTATTTGGGGGTATTTTTACCAAAATATCCCCGTTTTAAGGACTGTTTTATATCCGTTTGAGAGATATTTTGGTCATTTTGTTAAAAATAACCAAAATACCCTTATAACAATTATATTTTAGGATATTAGAGGTAATTTGGCACCCAAAAAATTTGTATAAATAGGAAATAATTTATCAAAATTAATCACAACAATTTTTTTTCCCTTTCTTGCAATATTTAGAAGCAAACAAATTTCTGAAGCCTGAAGTAGTAACTTTCTGGAGCATGAAGTTACAATTTTTTTGGAGCATAAAGTGCAATTTTCTGGAGGCTTCAACTTGTGCACATTTTTTTTAGAGGCTTCAAGTTGACGTTTCAAGTAATTTTTAATTTTAAAAAAATAGTTTTCTTCTCTCTCTCTCTCTCTCTCTCTTGTTAGAAAAATAAATTCTTCTATTTTCTTATTATTTTTTCTAATTATTTCTAAAAATATGGATGGTACCGGTTCTAACTAGCCTTATCAAGGTGGTTCCGAACATGCTTACAATTATTATACTAATTTTTATGAAAATAATCATGTCCCAGATTTTATGCCACTGGCACAAATGTTATCTCCGGAAGTATGACTACTAATGTTACAAATAGAAACAAAAAAAATTAGTTTTTTGGAAATTTTATGAGAAATTATATGTTACCGATACTGATAGCACATCGATTTTAGATCCAAAAGATCAAAAACTAATAGCTAAAGGTGCACAATGCAAGAAATGCAGCAAAAATTTTAAATAAAAAAATGATGGCATGGATACTTAAAGGACACTATGAAAGTTGTTATGACAATGCCACATTGCATGCTAGACAAACCCAGCTAAGAAACACTCCTCAAGAATCTTCTATAGGTATCTTTATTTATTCTTGCTGTTCGTAACAAAACTGAGTTAAAAAATATATTATTTGTGATGAACAACCTTTTATATTTGGTGAGAGTGAATCATATTATGATTATGTAAGTAGTACTCTTAATCCTTGTTTCACTACGGTTTCTAGATCTGCTACTAGAGCAGAAGCTGTCAAAATCTTTGAAAAAAAATGCAGCTTTAAAAAAAAGTTTTATAAATATTAGTAAATTTGTGTTACTTCTGATATATAGACTAGTAAAAATAATTACCCTTATATTTGTATCACGACATATTATTTTGATGCAAAATAAGTTTTGCAAAAATGAATTATTTGTCTACGACCTTTGAAATTTTTACATACTGGCGCTGCAATCGGTGGAGCTATAATACAATTTTTACGTGAATATGATATTCATAATAGTTTTTTTTTAAATTTCTTTTGCCAATGCTGGTAATAACATTTCTTCTATTAATACTTTAAAATCATAATTTTTGCCTATAGTAGAAGGACGACTTTTTATGTAAGATATACTTGTCATATGATAAATTTAATTGTACAAGGATGCCTTCAATTCTTTCAAGCAAATTTAGAAAATATTATATCATGTTTAATTAGTTTGAACACTTTTGCAAGTAGACACCAAGATTTTAAAACGTTATATGCACAATATGGTATGACTTTTAGGAGATTTGTTAAGGATGCACCACATAGATGGAATTCTACTTATTTAATATTAAAATCTTTTATTAAATTTAAAGATGTTATTACACATTATTGTAATGTTAATACAAGTTTTGATTTTTAAGTAACTAAAAATGATTGGTTAGTTGCTAGTTTAATTTATGAATTTTTAGAACTATTTTACAATGCTACATGCATTTTATCTGGAGTTTATTATCCAACTTCTCATTTAGCTTTAACAAAAATATTAACATGTCTCATTTATTTTCTAAACATAGAAATGCTCCTGGTTTTGATTATGTTGTTTCAAAAATAAAAATAAAAATTCTAAAATTTTGGTTTGATATTACTCTTCTATATTGTTTGGCTTCGATTTTTGATCATAAGATTAAATTAGATAGTGTATTTACATTGTTAGAAGATTTTAATGACAATATGAATGTTAAGGTATGTAGCTTAAAGGTAGAAATTAAAGAAGTTTTAGATACTTTAATTACTTTATAAAAAAAAAGTTGTATTGAGCCGATCCGGTATAACCGTTCATGGTAGTAGTAGCTCTGGTATAATGTCTAAGTTATTCCATGCTAAAAGTATACTGCTAAGAAAGAAACAAAAACAATCTTCCCTGACAACTTAAGAATTGTCGTTGTATTTAAATTCTTATGAAGAGATGAAAATGATTCTGGATCGTATATTTCAATTTTAGAATGGTGAAAAAGACACGAAAAAAATGTATCCTATACTTTCTTCAATAACACGTTGTCACGCACAATATTTTGTGGCCCTCCGAGATTATTTGCATAACCCTTCTCTACTAGGGCTTTTGTGGGAAGCTTCCAGAATCCTCCAGCACATGATGGAATAATCTCCACATCTTTTCATTCTAGAGGCTTCCTTTTTAGTTATTTGTCATTAAAAATAATGTATAAAATATTCTTAGTATATAGAATAATTTTTAGAATATTTCTTAGAATAATTCCTGGAATATTCTCATTCCAGAAGCTTTTTGTAAGCCTTAGAGGCACTATAAATAAGGGGGAGGCTCATTTGCTTCTCACCACCCAAGTGGTTGTAAACTCTAATATAATAAAATTTTTAATATTCTAATCTATCTCTTTTGCTCCATATTTTCTTATTCTCATCTTAACAATCTAGCTATGTTCGTTTGGAGAAGGCTTTTACGGGTCTTCGAGGAGGAAGTTCATGCGTCGCATGGAGCAAGGTGTAGCAAAAATACTAAGTCCGTGACAAGTGGTATCAGAGCCATGTTGGTTGGTGCCATATCAGCATCCGAGAGCGTCCAAGAGAGGCCCGCGTCGCCTAAGGAGAGGAGCATCAAGATCAACAAGAAAGGCAAGAGCAAGGAACCTATGACAGAGCGTACCATACCGATCTTGCAGAACGCCTCAAGATTTTGGAGACGGGTTCGAGGGACATAGGGATGCACATGGGTTCCATGGAGCAAAGCAACACAAGGCTAGATGAGTTCTACAATGGGCTGGAGAGTGACATCGCTTCATCCATGGAAATATTCTGGGAACAAATCCAAGAGATCCGATCAACACTTGAGGAGTAGCTCAAGACACATCTTGTGGAGATTAAGGACTTGCGCATGAAGGTCCGAAGCTACGAGGTGCGAAAGACCTTGGTCGAGAGTTATGGAGAACTCAAGACAAAAGATGCCATTTTGGAGAAGGCTGTTGCGAATGGTGGACCTTCGAGTAGGGAGGCACCGAGAAGAAAGATCCTTGAGCCAAAATTCTTTAGTGGGGTACGAGATGCCAAAGAAGTGAAGAACTTCTTGTGGAACATGGAGCGATACTTCAAGATGTTACACATCGAGGATGAGGCCGAGAAGGTAAATATTGCTTCACTATATTTTACAGATGATGCTATGTTGTGGTGGCATCGTAGGTGCGTGAAAATAGAGAAGGGTTTGTGCTCGATTGAGACTTAGGATGATCTCAAGAAGGAGTTCAAGTCTTAGTTCTATCCGAAGAACGTGGAGTTCGCAGCAAGGCAGAGCTTGCGACAACCTAAGAAAACCTGAACATCAAAGGGTACGTTGCGGAATTCACATGTTTGATGCTCGCGATATCTAGTATGGACGAGAAGGATCACTTGTTCATCTTCCTCGATGGACTTCAACCGTGAGAGAATCAAGAATTACAATGACAGATGATGCAAGACTTGAATGCTGTCGTGGCAGCAACTGAGAGGCTCGTCGAGTATAGGAGGAACGACAACGATGCCGAGGCTAAGCCAAAGACCACCAAGAAGAATGGTGGGGGAGATCTCTCCTAAAGAAGGTTTATTCGAAGGAAAGAAGCGTGAAAATGCTCAATCTGAACGGATAGTTTCGTGCTTCATATGTGGAAAAAATTGCTATTCTTGGAATTGCCAGAACAGGAGCAAACGTGTCAATGTCGTCCAAAATGAGGAGGTGGAGGATGAGGAGTACGAAGTGGGAGCTCACATGGGAGCGTTGTGCTTACTCAACGCCGTTAAGGCCAAGTCCGTTATATCAAAGACTCTAAGCATTGGTTGATAACAGGCGCCACTTATATGTATCCAGACTCCGTTCAGAAAATACCAAATCAATAATGGTAATATATGCACGATTACCACTTGTATCATAGACAATTCTTATACTTATTATAGGGAGAGGTTATCTGAAACTGCCGTGCTAACCAGTATGATGAATACATCATATAGTTTAGTTTGGGGGAAGGCATGAAACGAATTACAAAAAAGTAGTAGCAAAAAGAAGTGGTACCTTCATCTCGGGCGTGTAGGTTCGTCGCTTGGGTCTAGCATCGAAAAAAGATTCAAGAAAGATAAAGGCGGTCAACTCGTCCCGTGCATGGGATAGCCAATGGAGTTCGCATGGAGTGGGACATTGGTCGGGTAGTGCCAATTTTATCACTATAATATTAAATGACTTCAAGATGATACTTGGCATGGATTTCCTAATCGCAGCGAAGATGGTTCAATGCCACACTTATGAGTCATTAGCTTTATGGAGGAAGGCTCGTTGTGCATGGTGGGTTTTGTACGAGGTGAGTCATCAAAGGAGAAAGTTGTCTCTGTCATTCAGCTCAAGGAGGGTATCAAAAGGGAGATGGCCTACTTAGCGGTGCTCGAGATGAAGGAGGACTTCAAGGTGGAAGATCTTTCAAGCGAGACCAATGATGTTGCAAGGGACAATCCTGAGAATTCACTTTCACAGAGGGAGGTGGATCTTGCTACCAAGCTGGGCCAGGGTCAGGAGAATCATGTCATCGACTGAGAGGAGACAGATGCGACAAAGATAAGTGTACGACAACAGAGTGACTCATGCAAGGAGTCACTCGAGGATTGTGGTAGACTTTTGGGTTGATAGAGTCGCAATAGGACTCGCATGCATGGAGGTATGGAGGACTATGTGCGCCCACGAGACGAGGGGGATCGATGACCTGATAGCCTGTTCGAGTCTCTTTATGTACCAAGGAGGATACAGAACATGAAAAAAGACGATGCGGTGAGCCAGTTTGCTTTCGATCTTGAGGAAAAGATAGGCAAGCTTGGGGAGGGCAAGAAGAAAAGAGAAGGTACGATATGAGACGACTATGATTGCGGGAGTGGAAGTCGTCCGTAGACTTAATGCACCTGTCAACGAGGGCGTCGACGGAACATGTGGGGGGGGGGGAATGTCACACACACAATATTTTGTGGCCCACTGAGATTATTTGCATAACCCTTCTCTGCCAGGGGTTTTGTAGGAAGCTTCCAGAATCCTCCAACACATAATAAAATAATTTCTATATCTTTCCATTATAGAGGCTTCTTTTTTTTAGTTATTTGGCATTAAGAATAATGTATAAAATATTATTATGATATAAAATATTTTCTAGAATATTTTTTAGAATAATTCCTGGAATATTCTCATTCGAGAAGCTTCTTGTAAGCCTTATAGGCACTATAAATAAGGGGGGGGGGGTGGCGCTCATTTGCTGCTCAATAACCAAAAGTTGTAAACTTTCTTTAGTATAATAAAGTTTTTAATATTCCAACCTCTCTCTCTCTTTCTCTGTTGCTCCATATTTTCTTATTCTTACCTTAGCGATCTAGCTAAGCGGTTAGTGAAGGCTTGTTCGGTCTTCGAGGAGGAAGTTTGTGTGCCGCACGAAGGGAGGTGTAGGCAAAACACTAAGTCCGTGACAATGTAATCTTCTAATGGTCCCGTTGTCCACTGTAGCATTGAAATCTTGTTTTAGTGTATGTTCAAGGATGCTAAGCAAGAAGAGGAGCATTATGCTGCCAGATATTTTGGAAGTCTGCGTCTGCGTTCGAGATTGGGTTCGTGCGAAAAAATGAATTCAACACTTGAGAGATAAAAGTGCCGACATCAATGAGCTGAACTTTCATTCTTTTACTTTAGACGATGCTACTGGAGAGAACTGAGCAGTAAATCTGAACGGAAGACGACGATGGAAAACAAAAGAAAAGACTTGTACATATTATTACAAATTTTATGGAAATAAAATCTCAAATTTTTTTGTTAGTTATAAAATAATGTTATATTAGATTTTAATTATAATGACATTAATAAAATTATTTGATTTTTTTCCTTCTCAAAATTTTTTTTTTGTGATTTTTTTAATATATAAATCGGGCCGTTCCTGAACCCTCCCTGAAACGGCCCTAACCCAGGCCGCGGTTAGGTCCGCTACCTACCGATTCATGGGTCCGGACTAGGTTTACCCTTCTTCCTTCCGGTACGGACTAATCCGACCAAAATCGATCAAATCTAGCTCCGGGTCGGCTGACTCGATAGACACCTTGAGGAAAGAGCTCGGAAAGAAACAATTTATTAGGAGGAAAGTTATGAAAGGTGCATTACGGAGTTGACTTACAACAGAGGAAAGAGACGAACAACAAAGGAGGGCAGGGGAGGAGGATGGTGGAAAGAAGGAAGTGGAATTTAGGTTTAAGACGAGGGTAGAGACAATTTGGCTATAAAATGTACTTATGTGCCATTCATATGTCACTTAAGTGAAGGAAAAGTTACATTCATACGTCACTTAAGTGAAGAAAAAGTCGAACTCGAGTTACTTTCTTGGTTACTGAGAAGAGGCATAAAAATCCTGATTGAGTGGCAGAAAGACATGCAACACACTATAACCTGAGCATTATGTCGGACATCTCAGAAAAAAAAAAGTGAAGAAAAATATTTAGAAACTTAAGAACTTAGAGGTTATATGTAATTTAACCATAGGGAATAATCTAAAAACTTAAGAACTTAGAGGTTATATGTAATTTAACCATTAGGTCTTGATTTTTCTTTCCGGTGTTTGAAAATATCAAGAAAATTGGAAGAAAAAGTAAATACTAAAGGTGAAAAAGTAATTCCTCAGTTAGATGGAGGAAACCATTTTTCTGTCTAATTTTTTTTTCAATTAATTTTTATTTCTCCTCGAATTTTTTGGTTTTCAAATATGAAAAAATAATCACTTTCTTTTTTTGGACCCGTGATTCTCCGAACCAAACAAAACCCCAACTAAACCTATATGAAGGAGATCCTGGTTTCTGCAAAAACCCTATTATATCACATCCGTATCAATATTAGTCGTTTGTATTCATTTCTTTTCATATCTAATTACAATAATTTAGGGCAGGAACATCCCAAAAATCAAAGTTTATGGAATTTAGTTACAAATTAGACTTAATCATAGGTATTAAAAAAGAAAAGAAAAAAGAGAAAAAGGATTCCCACACCCCCCCCCCCCCACCCCCGGCAAGATGCGGCGCACATTCCATCCCTGACACGTGGGCCATGGCCCCCAAATATAAAAATCCCACAAACAGACTCCTGACCGCCACCAAAATCCACAGCCGGCCCCTAGTGCAGAAAGAAAGAAAAGGAACGATGCACGCGAAGAGCGACTCGGAGGTGCTGAGCTCGGCCGCGTCGACGGAGCCGTCCTCCCCGCGGCGCCCGGCCTACTACGTCCAGTCCCCCTCCCGCGACGGGGAGAAGACCACCACCGCCGCCGCCTCCTCCTTCCACTCCAGCCCGTCCCGATCCCCTCCCCACTCCTCCCGGGAGACCGCCTCCTCCCGCTTCTCCTCCTCGCGCAAGACCTCTAGGAAGCACCACCACCACCGCCGGATCGACGTCATCGAGGAGGAAGGGCTGCTCGACGACGAGGGCTACGAGAGGGGCCTCCCCAGGAAGTGCTACTTCCCGGTCTTCGTGCTCGGCTTCGTCCTGCTCTTCTCCTTCTTCTCGCTCATTCTTTGGGGGACCAGCCGCTCGCAGAAGCCGGAGATCACAATGAAGGTGAGTTGTTCTTTTCTTTCTTCTTCTTCTTCTTCTTCAGAAATTTGCATATTAAGCATCAAACTTCTCTAAAATTGCACCAACAGACAGCATCAAGTTTAGTAAAATTGTGATCTGAGTCCTCCCAATACGTCCTTCAAATGGACTTTTTTTTTTTTGGCATTTATATTTATTAGCATCCTTAAACTTTCCTTCCCCTTAATTCGTCCGCCTAATTAAGAATGTGAAGGATACTCTATTTAGAAGAGGGCGTTTTTTTTAACATAATTGTTAACAAATAAATTTTCTTATGCACAATTTGGGCTAACGGATGGATTTTTTTTTTTGTGATAAAATTTTAGTGACGAAAATTGTATTTTCAATGACAAAATTGGACTTTTAGCGACGATTTTTTTATTACCTATCGTCGCATGCGAATTTTTTTAAACCGTGAATCGTGTAATAGCCCTTTCAGATGGTCGGTTTGGGTCTCAAAAATGCAAATTGTATAAACTTTATGCTCTGACCGCAATATTAATAAACTTTGATGCTAAATATGCAATTTTCTGTTCTTCTTTTTTCTTTCTCCTCTGGTGAGAATTTTTAGAATCAGAGATTGACCCACGTGTTATTTTGGGATAGGGATACGGAAATGAACCTCCTTCGTGAATTTTGATGCATTAGAAAAATGCAAGTGTTCGATGCAGAATTTGATAGATTTAGTGAATGGAAGGTGTTTGATTGAAGAATTTTTAGAATGTGAGATCTACCCATGTGTTATTTTGTTATGGGGATTCGGAAATGAGCCTATTTATTTATTTATTTATTTATTTATTATTATTATTATTATTATTATTATTTTGGATTTTGATGATGCATTTGGCAAATGCAAGTTTTAGATGCAGAACGGAGAGTTTTAGTGAATGGAACGTGTTTGATCGAAGAACTTTTAGAATCTGAGATGTATTAGTTATGTTATTTTGAGATGGGGATTCGGAAATGGGCTTCCTTTTCTGGATTTTGAGGTGTTTGCTACTTGAGAGTTGTAGTGAATGGTAGGTGTTTGTTGAGTGAAGAATTTTTTTTAGAACTGATACCTATCGTGTTTCTCTAGAGATCGCAAGCTTGAATAATCAAAATCTTGAATTATCCGTCATCTTGAAGAATCTTTTCTCTCCTAGAATGGACTTCCAGGTAAGGGGTCTTATACCAAGGATGAAGATACTTCAAGATGTTGGTGTGTGTCTACTCATTGCTACAATAGTTTATACCATGGCAAAGTCCACTCCATGGCTATGCTAGTTTATTGTGGCGGCAAGCTTGCAAGTAGAAACCGGATAATGCACAATTTTGATGGAGCATAGCATTTCAACAAATTGTTATGGTGCAAAGTAGTGAACACTTGCTTTTCCTCTAAACAAATAGTTGATCGTTAAACGAGTTAAACATATTGTAGTTTTCTGTCCTTGGAACATTTTTGTGGAAACTTATGGTTTGAAATGCGAATGAGTCTCCTTGTTGAATTTGAACAGAGTATCACATTTGAGAATTTCATCATCCAAGCTGGGACCGATGCTTCTCTTGTCCCCACTGAGATGGCCACACTCAACTCTACGCTCAAGTTCTCTTTCAGAAACAAGGGTTCTTTCTTTGGAGTTCATGTGACATCAACCCAGCTTGACCTCGCCTACTATCAACTCACATTGGCTAGTGGAAATGTAAGTAGAACCTGCCCTTATTCTCTGCATTTGACTAGTTTATTTTGTCGATGACAATGGACTAAGATCTTGATTTTTTTGCTTCATAGATCCATGAGTTTTATCAGTCAAGGAAGAGCCAGAGGAATCTTAATGTAGTCGTAACGGGGAATAGGATCCCCCTCTATGGAGGAGGAGCTAGCCTGATTAGTATCCGTGGGAAGACTAACACCACAGTTCCTCCAGTGCCTCTGAATCTCGGTTTCACTGTGAGAGCCAGAGCTTATGTTCTGGGAAAGTTGGTGAAGCCAAAGTTCTATGTCATTGTCCAGTGCTCAGTTAAAATGGATCAGACCAAGCTCAACAAGCCAGTGCCTCTCAAGAACAAATGCCAAGTCAATTGACAGCTTTCAGATCTTCAGAGGAAGGGGAACAACTGGAGATGATTGGGGATTCAGTGAGTTATTGAATGAGAATAAGGAGATAAGGGTGGCAATAAAGTGCGCTGTTTCTTTCCATTTTCATGACTTTCCTTGAGGAGGGTTAGTTTTTTGGTCTTGGAGCAAGGTATCAGCAATTAAAGCAGTCATGTGGCTTGTAAGTATTCTATTTCATTATATGTGTAGTATATTCGTATAGTTTATAATGCAATGGATCATGAATGTTGCTATCTTTTTTACGGAATCCTATAAATTTTTGTGTTTAGTGTATTCATAAGCTAATTGGGGATTCTTGTTGAAAATATACATCTCTAGTACTAGTGATTGGAAGCTTAATTGGCTCATGGAGTGGCCTCTTCACATGTGCTGTTTGTGGACTTGTGATGAATGTCATATTTTGCTGTCTTTGTCAAGATTATTAGTACATTTCAAGCTACATGTTGTCATCCATTGTAGTTTGTTTGGATCCTTTCCTCTTAAGGACCATAAGACCATACCCTCACTAACATTAACAAAAATCCTATCTTTTTTTTAAAAACTTCTATCCATCTATCCATGTTTGTTAAGTCCTGTCTCTAGTTCCAGTGATTCTTTCAACTAATATATATTATTGTTCCTTCTTACCGAAACATCTATTGATTTATGTTGTTGATGTCCAAATTACCTAAGACGATTTTCTTTTATCTTTGTCTTGACGTCATCTCATACTTCCTACTAATACGTTAATTTTCTTATTCTATCTTTCAATGTATTATGACTTATCCATCTTAGCATTCTCATTTCTACAACTATAATTTTCTGGACATGTTGTTTCTTAATTGCCTAATACTTATCAATGATCTTATGTAACTAAAAAAAAAAAACCTTCCCTTTTTCGAGCCGATGACGACCTATCTATCTGCAACCAACGACCCGATCAACTCCTATCCCCTTTCTTCTACTCCACACCCTCGAGATAAGCCAAGGGCGGCTACACGCAATGACTAGTCACACATTCCTTCGCAGGGACATGTGACATGGCCACATGTGTACAAGAGTAAAATTTTTCTATGATATTGTTGAAAAATAGCTTAAATAAGGATTTGTTGTAGATATAATTTAAATATATTTTAATTAAAATTTGTTATAAATATGTATATATTTTAATTAGGATTTGTTGTAGATATACGTGTATGTAGTTAGATAATATAAGATAGTTATTAAGCTATTAGTTAGAATTTTTTTTTTTTCTAATTTTTTAATTACACGAGGATATACATGCGGTATAGACGGCTCATTTTGATTCGTTTTCGAGCCTCTTTATAATACTAGAAATTATTGTGCTTTTAATTTGAAAAAAAAAATCACTAAATAACTTTTGAAAAAACTTTTGTTGAAGTTTTTTTTACACGATATCTTAGGAATTTGATACCCATTGGCTAAAGAAATTTAAAAAAAAATAAAATTAGAAATAATTAAATAAATGGCAGAGACCAACCATGCAAAGGTTCTAACGATAACCTGGGATTTCATCCAATTTAGTCCTACGGTATTGAGCTTAACATACATGCAAAGATGTTCTGATCACTGTCACATGTTTTTACTTTTGACATATTGAAGGTTAGGTTTGAAGCAAGGTATAATATATGTCCTCTTAAATCAGGCATGTGGGATCGCTCTGTTTGATCATGTGTGTAGTATATAGTTTGAAGAACAATGAGTTCTGCTAACTTCCTTTGTCACATTGCGTAAATTATACATAAGCTAATTGGTATTCATATTAATTTATAGTTCAAAGAGAATGGGATTTTCACATGTGCTCTTTCGTGCTAGGAGTAGTAACTATTAGCCTTGTCCTGCTGTAGTATTTGTCTGAGTTCACTAGTTTTGTTTCTAACATCAGATGGTGTGGTTTATAGCTAGCTTGCTGTAATTGAGTGTGTCCATAATCCTTCTGGAACCAAACTTTGACTCCTCAAAACAATTCCTAACTAATCTGATACTGATGGAGACAAACTACAAACATATCTTACAGGTTCTGTATCCTATAAAATTGAGTAACCGTCTCTGTAGCCGGTTGTCTGAAATAGCTGCACTTTCGGAATGCGTCACTATCTAGTACGCTACCTGATATCTGAACGTCGCTGAACATTGCTACAGAGTATCAGAATGTCTCTACCTGGACATGTAGCATCCTCTAGCAACGTAAGAAGACATCACTAAACGGATAAAGAAAACGTCGCCAGATGTTGCTGATTTTGCGACATGGCATGTCTTTATTGGAGTTGCTACAATATGTTGCCAATTAAGCGACGGTAGACAACGTCGTTGACACATAACTAAATTGACGACGTATTAACGATGTTGTATAAACACGTCAATTGGCGATGTATCAAATGTTGTATATACGTCCAAACGACAACCACCAACGATGAATTTTGGATCTGCGACTAGCTAATACGTGACTCTCGCTGCACGTCATCGATGATGTTGCTAAATGATTTTAGCTACAGTTGGAGTTATAGGGCGGTCTATGCATGCTCCGCGGTCTACTCATCTGTAGGTAGTTGAAAGAATTCTTCGATACTTGAAGACTGGAAAGGGAATTCTTTTTCCAAAAAAAAAAAACTCACAACTTAGTGTTGAGTTATGATTGGGCCGGATCCGATATACGCTTTAATTCTAGCTACTGTTCCTTTGTTGTAGACAATCTTGTCGCTTGGTGAAGTAAGAAGCATACTGTATGTACAAGATCCAGCATCGATGCCGAATATAGAAGATCGTGTCTAAACTATTGTCGAAGGAATGTGGTTGAAGAGACCGTTGTTCGAGTTGAATCTCTCCCTTGAATTGTTCTTTTGCTTATATTGTGATAACAAGGCGAGAATCAAGTATATCAAGTGATTCAGTTCAACATGATAGGAAACACATTGGGATTCATAGTTTTGAGTGTCTACATATGTAACTCTCAACATATTTTTACCACTCTTAAGGAATTTTGGTGCAATGATAGGGACTCGAACCGAGGTTAATCACCATCTCCTTTGTACCAATTGAAGCCCTAGCAACCTCCGACGGCCGTTCTGATCGCTGGCCTACCACCTCTATTTATTTGGTTGGGTTGGGTGTTATTACAGGTGATCCTGGACCAGTACTTTGCTGTATTCCTCCCTCAACCTCCAACCCCAACCACACAATGGCATAGAAAAGAGTTCATTCCAATTGTTACAAAAACATTCAAACACTGCTGAAGATACTTGATTAAGTACAAATTATGTATCACGACCTGACTGCTAGAAGCTAATTCTGATTGTTTTTCTTGTATAGGTAAGATTAATTCTGATTGTTGATACCTAATAAGCGATGATCGGGTCTTCCATGCACGTCATAACCCAACCATTGGTTTTTAATTTGTGCTTTGACCGTTGGTTTTCTAGCTTGAGATTTCTCCAATTGGAAGTATCCTTATATTAATCAATCCAACTTTTTGTTGTTGTTGTTGTAGAGGAACTGTGGGAAAGCTACAACCCGTCCGGCCAACCACAATGCATGTAATAGAAATTAATAAGCCATCTTCTCCATTTGGACGATGCATATCATATGTATCTGGACTGTTAGAACTAAGGTCGGGCTGGCTCTATCGTTTCTTGCTGGAAAAATTACAATCACGTTTTAAAACACCTGCACATCTTTACACCTACAATCACGTTTTAGACGGGTTCAGTGTCCCAACTCCCACATCTTGAGCAAATGCCTGGACACATGACCTCCCTTCGTGACTCCCGGGGAAAGCTGCAGACGACTCGGAGTCCAAAATTCCTCGGACTTACTCGCGCAGGCTCGGGTATATGGCCTGCTTCAAGATATATGCGGTGAGGCCGTAGTCGATCATTGGGATCATTGATAGCGGGGTCTGGCCTGAGAGCGAGAGCTTCAATGACAAAGGTACGTATGCCGCCTGTCCCAGAGAGATGGAAGGGTGTGTGCGAGATTGGGGAAAGGGTTCAGCTCCTCATCCGTCTGCATCAGGAAGCTCATCGGGGCACGATATTTTAGCGACAACCTTGGTGGTCTAAACACATCGGACGCTACCCCAAGGGACTCTTTCGGCCATGGCACCCGTGTCATGTCGCGTCAACCGCAGCAGGTAACTGGGTCGATGGCGTGAGCTACTTTGGCTGTGCTCCAGGAACCGCGGCAGGGATTGCACCGATGGCCCGAGTCGCAATGTACAAACCAGAATTCGACAATGTCACCGATCGGTGTGATGTTCGCGAGCAACGTGCTGGTCGCAATCGACCGGGCTATATATTGCGGACAGCGTTGATAACCCCAACAAGGCCATGGATTCATCAAGAGGGGTTTACGGAGACACCTCTTGATTTTGGAGCGGGGCATGTTAACCCCAACAAGGCCATGGATCCAGGCCAGGTCTGGTTTATGACATTGGCGCCGATGACTACTTGGATTATCTATGTTCGCTAAAACTACACTACACTTCAGATCGGGATGATCACGAAGAGACCAAGATATAATTGTCCTCCCAAAGCCAACATTGATCTCAACTATCCTTCCTTCATCGTCATTCTTGAAACAAAACACATTCTTGAAACAAACACATCGACCTGGATGCGAAGGAATTCACAGGGACTTACGGGTTCTTAAGTTGGCATGAGGTTGGAGGGAGGAAGCATATTGTGAGGAGTCCAATTGTCTCTGCCTCTGCCTTTGCCTTTGCTTCTTGAACAGGTCAGTGGCATAAGCTTCTCTGAGGAGCACAAGTCTTCGTGTACGTTGCACTAATACTTAGACGAAAGGTGAGTTGCAATGTCACAAAGCTTCTCTGAGGGAGGAAGCATATTGTAAGAATTTTTCCAAGAGATCCGACTAAGGTTGCCCTTGGTTCATTGTACTGTAAACAGAATGAAGTTTGTAAGGTAATAGAATTATAATTATGTTATCATATTTCATTGGAACATGTAATCATATCATATAATCTAAAAATTGCATTCAGTGGCAGAGTCAGAATTTATATCTAGAGAGTGCGACGATTACTATTTAAAATAATAAATTATAATAAATACATTTATAATCCCCATATATTAATATTCGATATCATAAACTATTAGTGAACTAATGTGAATAGGAACATTATAAAATAACAACCCAAGTATTGGATTAATACGAATAGAAACATTATGATATACCTATCAGTATAGGTTAAGTGATCAATTCATTGGGTTGGATCCGAGTAAAAAATAAAAATGGATGATAATAACAGTTATAATGGGCCTATTTACGTTTGAATATGACTTATTACACATCTCAAAGTTTCATATACTACTTTGAGATTTCTAGATTCAAGAAAGATCATACATATGAGAATGTTAGTATTATATACACATATCGAATACCAACGGGATCAAAATTGAACTGGCTCAGATGAGATCTAGATAATGACATCCACTTTAATTGCTTTCTTTCTCAAACATTCCCATGTGACTATAGAAGAAAAAAAATATGAACGGTGAGTATGGATCCTTTTTGTCATTTAGGTCCGGTATGAATTTAAATGACGAATAAGTTATGGGAATTATAAATCTCATAGGAGTACAACAGACCTAACTGTGTTGTTCCAAATAATAAAGTGCAATTATTTGATATATGATAACTGAACAATGTTGACCAATGTGGTATCAAATATCTACTAAGGTACAAAAGTTGAAATATGGAGAACAAGAGAAACACAAAGTAAAAGCTTGTATATATTACTAAGGAGAATTGACTCAACGAGGCTCACGACAGAGAACCTCCGCCGGAGCCATGTCTAGAGTCGATGGGTTTTGAATGAGGGATTCGGCCTCTACATTGCTGGGCCAGGAAAAAAATGTGGAATGGAAAATGTTAGGTGGGCTGACCCTTATTTATTAGGAATTTAATTAGGATACAATTAACATTTGCAAATTTAATTTTTGTTGTTGTTGCATACTAATTCATCACGTGCTCTATTAGGGTTTCCAGTGACCTCCCTCTCTAGAAACTTCCCACCAAGTTACTTTTAGGATATTTACCAAATTATCCATTCCTTTTTATAACCGTTAATTATTATTAAATTTTGATTTGTTTTAAACAATTAAGGTAACTATCATTTGAAAATTAAAAATCTAGAATTGAACTAAAAAAATTATTTCTGGAAAATAGGAGTTACAGACACTACCAAAATATTGCATAATAGCGACGTTTTTAGCGACGTCATATGTAAACTTCGCTAACTTATATTAATTTAGGTCGCTCTAGATGGGATACAAGAAAATCGATCCATGTCACAACGGGTGCATGTTGTACTACAAAGACGATAAGGATGAAGACGTGTGCAGATTTATTAGAAGAGATAAAGAAGTAGAACAAGAAATGAGACATCATTTCCCTTCTTGGTTGAGTGCATATGTAAGGATCTTTTTGTGTATGCACTTGCACAATAATTAACATAACATTGAACTTAATATTATTTTCTTAGTATTTAGGTCGATCGTCCCGACACAACACTCGAGAATTAGTCTATTAGAACCTTAGCTAAGGGACCAATTTATGCCGTCAAATTTGGGCAAGCTACTGTGTGAATGGATTTAGGTTCAAGTCAATAAAATCCCCAATAAGAGACAGCTTCCTGGAACTCGATTCTACGAAAATAGTTGTTTGTGTATCAAATCTTCGAACTACAAAGATGTCGATACATGCAATAATTTCTATGTGATCTTACGAGAGATTGTGGAGTTGACATATAATTATGGCATAGAGCCTTCTAAGATCGTGTTGTTCAAGTGTGATTGGTTCGATCTGATCCAAGATCAAGGTTAGAAAATTGACAAGCATGGTCTTGTGGATATTAACTACCGGTGTCGATATCAAGGGTACGAACTATTTGTTTTAGCAAGTCAGGCTCATCTCGTTTACTTCATAACTTATCCTAAACGGGGAACAACGAGGTCAGACTGGTGGGCAGTATGCAAGACCAAAGCTAGGAATACCTTTGACGTTGACAAAATAGCTTATCAGGAGAATGAGCTACCTCTTGTAACAAATATTGTAGATATGGACTCAATGCAAATTCCTCATTACATGTCTAATCGTGTAGAAAATGTAGAATTATCCGAAGAGGAAGACGAAGTAGATGAAAGTGAAGATGAGGAGGAAGAGGAAGACGAAGAGGAAGAGGAAGAGGAGGATGAGAAAAACGAAGAAGACAAATTTTCAGAAGAGGATTGAAAATAAAATAAAATCCATTTAGTCTTGTGACATGTACTGTATTTTTACGGTAGAATGTAACATCTATTTAGACTTGTGACAGGCACTGTATTTTAGCTGTGAAATATTGTGAGACTCGACTCACTATTGTCACGCCCCAATCTCCCGCAAGCTCAAATGTCCCTGCTGAACGTGAATCACCACGTTGCAGCTCTCCCGTAGGACAATCATTCTCATTGGGACGTGATGCCATACGAGCCTGGAGTTGCGCTCGTACAAGGCGATGTTGTTAAACACCAAAGTTATCATCGAAACAACCAAGTTACAGCGGAAGCCAATTTGTGTACCAAGCACACATCAGAGTGTTACGCAGCGAAGCTCACGATAGGGTCCAAATGAAATACCCCGATGCAATGCCACAAAGGCGATGCCACGGAGACGATGAAATACTCTTGTTCTTTTCTCTAGCCCACAAAGGTACTTACAGTTCATACATCTTGTCCCGTATATCCAAGCAGCGCCACTACGCCTGCGTACCTGATATATTGCCCACAAACGTGGGTCAGTACACAGCCGTACTGGTGAGCGGGGTAACCCACTCGCCTAAGCCGACACTAAGTAAAATAGTGAATGCACACAGTTATATGGTGATCTTTCTAGTTGAATCCTAGATTCATTTCATGGCATATGAATGGCATGTTAAGGAAAGCTGTAAAGCAGTTTAAGCATGCAAGCATTCAACTCAAACTAAACGACAAGCATTTATATAAATCCGACCCGTCTTACTCAATGCCATCGCTTGCACGATAACATATCAAACCATCAGTGTCGCCTCAATATCCATCCTCAACCAAAGTTATATCCCAAATCTCGAGTGCAAACTCTTGCCGAGGCAAGGTGGCCGCGCCTATACGAAAGCCAAACCAATAACAGAAAAGCAAGCCAACTTATATACTATATGAAGTCACTGGCTAAAAGCCACGAAGGACATTGATCGGACCAAGATCAATAGGGCAATCCTACCTGATCCAGGGTTGGGCAGCTACTCCCGCCTGGTGGTATCGGACAACCAGCACTGCGCCCAATCGCGCGATGCCCATTGTTTCCTCCATGGTGGAACGGTCCCGGTGCCCCGGTGCCTCATCCCGTTCCAGAAAACCAAACCCTGTGCCACGCAGGTTGTCCGTGACTATGCAGACACGTAGGTATGACGAGAGGATCGAAACATTCTCGCCCCACCAAGCGATCCTAGACTCGTTCAACCGATATCCAACCACTACCAGAAAAAGTCAAATTAGCGACGTCTAAAAATGTCGCTAAATAACAATAAATCGTCGCTAATTAGGTTTAGCGACGTAATTAGCGACGTTCTGAAGCAGTCGGAAAACACCAAGTCGCTAAAACAAAAAACGTCGCTAAACGTCGCTATACCGACGTTTTTTAGCGACTTTAATGTGTCGCTAAATTTAGCGACGTTTTGCGACGCCAAGTCACTAAAAAGCGACGTTCATTAAAGTCGCTAAACATCGCTGATTAGCGACGTCAATCGCGACGTTACACCGACGTCTTTAATGACCTGGCTATACTTGCCATGTCAGCAATTGGCGACGCTTAGCGACGACTTTAGCGACGTCATTAGCGACGAACTTAGCGACGTTTTACAGAGTCGCTGATTAGCGACGTAATTAGCGACATAAATTAACGTCGCTAAGCGTCGCTACACGTCGCTAATAACGTCGCTAATTTAAAAAAATAAATAAAAAAAAATTTCCAGAATCAAATATTGGTGATTCCCTGCAGTTTTACAGCATCTTCATCATACACACCAACATGATTCAATCTAGTTAACTATATAATCCAATTAAATTAAAAACCACAAGAAGTATCAATCCAATTAAATGTGGATAACTATATAATCCAATTAAATTAACTAAAAAATTCAAGACCACAAGAAGCATCATACATCATGTCTATTGTTGAAGTACCAATAATTCATAAATAATAATAAAAATAACTAGACTACTACGGATCTGCAGGAGGCTGACCAGCGGCGCGCTTCAAGGATAACAACTCCTCATACTCGTCCCGTGGAATCGACACCGATGTCGATGGAGAAGGCAGTGACGTCGGTGGCGGCCGTGCCCGCTCCAAGTCTGCGAGTCGCTGGTTGTAAGAATCCAGGGTAGATAACAGCCTCGTACTGCTATCACCCATTGAATCCTGCATCCTCGTCAGGTTCTCGCCCATCGATAGCTGTGACGCATGCATCCTCGTCAGCTTCTCGCCCATCGATAGCTGTGACGCCTGCAGCTCCATGATGTTGCGATCATTGGAGGCTCTAATATCATTTGTCAATTCTTGTAGCTCCGTCATGCTGCGGTCGAGCATATCCAATCGTGCGATAAGCATCGGATCGTCCGCCTGCGGCTGGGACCGGGACTGGTCCTCCATACTTCGCAGCAAGTCGTCACGGAGAGACGCAATCTGACGGTCAACGTCCTCCTGGACGGCCTCCTGGACTCTGGCCGACGACTGCGAGGGCTGCGACTGCGAGGGGTGTGTGGAATGCACAGCTGTCGGGGAGGCCCTAGATGACTGCGTCGCAACCAGGGCGCCATAGGAGCCCGTACCGTAGTACGTACCCCTCTGGAGACCACCAGCTGCGGTCACCCACAGGTCGTCCGCCGACGGAGATGGACCAGGCTGCGACGAAGCACCAGCCTCTCCAGGTGTAGGTGCACTAGCAGTCGCCCGCTCACGAAGCCTAAGATACTCGGCCTAGAAAAGGTTTGGAAACTCAATAATTGCCTAAGTTATATTAAAATAAACACAAAGTAAAGTAATACTTACATAGGTCTGTGAGGCCCTCTCATCAATGAGATTTCCGTCCTTGCGATGGGTGGCCAAGAAGACGGTCACCATGTTTGCATCCTCACCCCTCTGTACCTGTTAAAAATATATTTTTTATTACTAAACTTAAATATTTTTTCCAAGTACCATTTTATGGTACTTATATTAAAATAATATATTTTAAAAGAAAAAACATACCAAACGACGGAAATGTTCCGTCATCGGAATCGAGCCACCACACCACTTGGCAGCATTCTGCCTAGCCGCCTTGGCCTTCTTAGACCTTTCCTTGTAGCTCGGATCGTCGAATCTAGCCCTCATCGCAGTCCACTGCTCAGGCGTGATCCAACCTTGGATCGGTTTTCCAGCACGATCACGAGCCTTCTGGTCATCCAGAGCATCTCGGATAAGCTTGGCGACAACGGTAGGAAAGAGCCGCTCGATCAACTCGGCCCGGTGCGGAGGATAAAAATACGTTTGCTACAATAAATAATTCATTAAGTTAGCATCACGAATATGCATAAATTAGAGGATTTATTTAATATACTTTTACCTGGAAGTGCGCAAACCAGAACGCCTTCCTCTCCTCCGGAGCCTCAGAGTAGTTGATCCAAGGGCCACCGTAGTTGTTCCTCAGAAATTGGCCCAGGCGTCTCTGAACCGACGATGGACGATATCTATACAGAAATAATAATTTAGATTACTGAAAAAGTCAATATACGATGAATAAAGAGAAACACAAATATATACTAAACCATCTAATTGACTTACTTTGTACCGTCGGCCCAAATCTCTGTCCTCGTCTCCTCCGGTGGTGCGCATGGAGGATCTTGCTGATGCTGGGACAACGTCGGCACGACCTCCTCTACATGCTCATCAGTCTCCATGGTTCCGTCAGTAGGAGGAACGCTGGACGAGGGAGTACTATCACGAGTACTATCACGCCTGGAACTACTCGTCCCAGGAGTGATGCTACGCAACGTCGTCGCAGTCGGAGATGTGGCTGCTCGATATACTGGAGTACTGGGCGACGATGATCCGGAACCAACAGTAGGCAGTACCGGAGTGGCACTCTGTCTACCTCGGGACCTGCCGAATCCTCCGCGTCGTCCTGTCATATCTGATAACAACATATGATGAATATAGAGAAACACAAATATATACTACATTCTACAGTCAAAATGTGATACATATCTCAAAGCATTATACAGTCAAAATATAATACATATATTCGTTAATGTCAAAATGTGATACATATCTCAAAGCATTATACAGTCAAAATATAATACATATATTCGTTAATGTCAAAATGTGATACATATCTCAAAGCATTTTACAGTCCAAATATAGTTACATTCTACATGGAATATTTTATATTTTCAATCATCTTCAGAAAATTTATCTTGTTCGCCTTCCTCGTCCTGCTCTTCCTCTTCCTCGTCTTCACTTTCATCTACTTCGTCCTCTTCGGATAATTCTACATCTTCTACATTATTACTCGTGTAATGAGTAACTTCCGTTGAGTCCACATCTACAATATTTGTTACAAGAGGTAGATCGTCCTCCTGATAAGCTATTTCGTCAATGTCAAAGGTATTTCTAGCTTTAGTCTTGCATACTGCCCACCAATCCGACCTCGCTGTCCCCCGTCTAGGATAAGTTGTGAAGTACACGAGCTGAGCCTGACTTGATAGGACAAATGGTTCGTAGCCTTGATATCTACGCTTGTAGTTTATATCCACAAGGCCATGCTTGTCAATTTTCCAACCTTGATCTTGAATCGGATCGAACCATTCACACCTGAATAGCACGATATTAGCAGGTTCTGGGCCATAATTATATGTCAACTCCACAATCTCTCGTAAGATGCCAAAAAAATCATTGCCCTGATTGACGTCTTTGTAGTTTGTAGATTTGATACACAAACCACTGTTTTTCGTGGAATCAAGATCCAGAAAGCTGTCTCTGATAGGAGCATTTGTTGACTTGAACCTGAACCCATTCACACAGAAACTTGGCCATATTTTTACGGCAGTAATTGGTCCCTTAGCTAGAGTCCTAATAGATTCAGTCTCGGATGATATTAGACGATCGACCTAAATACCAAAGTAGCGATGGTAAGTTATTTGTTTTACAAGTGCAGAAATAAAAAGTAATTACCAAGTATCTTACATATGCGCTCAACCAAGAAGGAAAATGGCATCTCATTTCTTGTTCTACTTCTTCGTCTGTTATGTAGGGTCTAACCGACCTTAACTCATCATTATATGTGCTGAAAAATAATGATGCAACTGCTAATTAGTAGCATAATAGTATCTTATACTATTACATTGAGATGATGTAAACGTGGACGTATTAATTACTTACCCCTCTAGCTTCTCCACTTCATCCTCGTCGCAATTGAGTAATATATACAATTGAGCAGCCCTTAGCTCATCGTCATTCAAATATCTCTTCTTCATTTTTCCCGAAGGCTTTCCGGATGCATTGAATACTTTGAGTATTGCATCATTAGATTCCTTATATGCGTCGTCGTTTCTGGGAGCTTTATTCCTATTAGTAGCAACATGCGGTTTGAAATACGTCGAGCAAAAGTTTATAATCTTCTCGAGAACATAAGCTTCACAAATAGATCCTTCAACCCGTGCCTTATTTTTCACCTTTCTCTTTAGGTGATTCAGATGACGCTCGAAGGGGTACATCCACCGATAACCGACAGGACCACCAACACGTACCTCATAGGAAAGATGAATTGGCAAATGCTCCATAGAGTCGAAGAATCCTGGAGGAAACACCTTCTCGAGCTTACATAGTGTTACCGCAATGTCCCTCTCTTGCTTTTCTAGACGATCGACGAGCAACTTAGTACAACAAAGATCTCTGAAGAATATGCTCAGCTCTGTCAATGGGTCCCAAACGACCTGCGGTAAGAATTCCCGAAATGCAATCGGAATTAACCTCTCCATGAATACATGACAATCGTGGCTCTTCATACCTACTAGTTTGTTCTCCTTGAGGTCGATGCATCTTCTCAAGTTCGACACGTACCCGTCTGGAAACTTTAGACCCTGAATCCACCTACAAAGTCTACCTTTATCCTCTTTATCCAGTGAGAAAACTGACTTAGGTTGCTTTAACTTTCCATTCCCCTCCTCTATCAGATGCAATGCAGGACGTCTACATATGTCTTCTAAGTCCAACCTGGCCTTCGGATTATCTTTCGTCTTCCCCTTTACATCCATTATAGTATTAATTATGTTATCAAACACATTCTTCTCGATATGCATGACATCAAGGTTATGTCTGATCAGATTGGTGCTCCAATATGGCAGATCCCAGAATATACTCCTCTTCGTCCAGTTATGGGTGCGACCAAATCCGTCACACTTGTACCCCTTAGCAGGCTCTTCGATAGCACTTGGTAAATATTTTACCTCTTCCCATATCGTGCATCCGGGCCACCTTGGAGGTGGATTGGCCTTCTCCACAACTCCCGCACGAAAAGCATTCCGATTCCTCCGGTACGGATGATCCTTCGGCAAAAATTGTCGATGACAATCGAAGAAGCACGGTTTGCCTCCGTGTTTCAAACGGAAAGCCTGAGAACGGTCCATGCAATACGGACATGAGAGACGACCATGGGTGCTCCATCCCGATAACATTCCATAGGCCGGAAAGTCGTTGATGGTCCACATAAGTGCTGCCCTCATCTGAAAATTCTGCTTTCTAGAAACATCGTACGTGTTGGCACCTACTTCCCACAGCTGATTCAACTCATCTATCAAAGGCTGTAAGTACACATCGATGTTCCTCTTCGGATTGTTCGGACCCGGGATAATAACGGTTAGGAACATATACGGAGTCTTCATGCACATCCAAGGCGGTAGATTGTACGGAGTGACGATCACAGGCCAACACGAATACTGGGAGCCCAAAAGTCCGAATGGGGTAAAACCGTCAGAGCAGAGCCCCAATCTGACATTACGCGCTTCCTCGGCAAAATGTGGATACTCTCGATCAAAGTGCTTCCATGCTTCTCCATCGGATGGATGGTCCAATACTCCTTCGATCTGTTTTCGCCTGTGCCAACTCATGTTTTCTGCAGTCTCCTTAACCATAAACAACCGCTGCAACCGCGGCGTCAAAGGCAAGTAGTGCATCGAATCGGTAGGCTTCCTTGCACCGACAGACTTTCCTCTAACAGTGGCCTTGTAGCGATCAGCACCACAGAATCTACACGCATCTTCATCCTTGTCGTCTTTGTAGTACAACATGCACCCATTGCGACATGCATCGATTTTCTCGTATCCCATCCAAAGCGATCTCACCATCCTCTTAGATCGATAGAAGTCTTTAGGCAACTTTGCACCCTCGGGCAAGATCTCTATAATCAAATCGAGCAGTCGATTATAGCATTCTTGCGACATGTTAAAATCGGACTTGATGCTCAATAATCTTGTAACCACCTCCAACGGTGAATGGTCCTCACAACCAGGATATAGTGGAGTCCTTGCATTCTCAAGCAACTCCATAAACTTTGCAGCATCGGCATTCGGTGCCTCCTCAGCTGCATCATAATTGTCTGGATTGAAACTAGGTCCTGCCGCATCATAATTGTCAGGATTGAAACTAGGCCCCGCCGCATCATAATTGTCAGGATTGAAACTAGGCCCCGCCGCATCATAAACCATGTTCACCAACCCGTCGTCGTAAGCATCGTGGTCTTGGACATCCATATACGGCTCCACATAGGGCTCCGACTCTGATGCTAGAGATACAAGTTCTCCGTGCGCGGTCCACTGATAGTAATTCGGCGTAAAGCCCTTCGAGTATAAATGATATGTAACTTCCACTTCTGGATGATATTTCCTGTTGCGACATCTCACACATGGACACTTAATTTTGGTACCGTCCATGTACTGAGGGAACGCCTTGGCGAACTGCAGGAACTGCTGTACACCCTCAATGAATTCATCCCGCACACCGCACATGTCATCAGGATGACGGTTGTACATCCACGAACGATGACGCAGATAGTAATTCATATCCATTTCTAGATACTTCTGCAAAATTGACAGTATGTATCATATAAATCATTACATGCAAAATTAACTTCTGTGTCTGTGTCAGTGTCCGTTATTGGAAAAGCAGTATATATATATATATATATATATATATATATATATATATATATATATATAATATTACCCAAATAATATCTTAATACCACTTTACTACTATACCTTAACCCACTTCTGTGTCAGTGTCCGGATTTTAGTGTAGTAGGCTCCAGCCGAAGCCAATAAGTTTCTTGAGATGCATGTCCTTAATGATGCATGCTGCGATGATATCTTTGCTCCATTAGAGGCTCTTCATACTGCTAGCTAGTGATTTCAGTAAGTGTTGAAATTAATCCTTTATTTATTTAAGCTGATTTGTAAGTTTCGTTTAGCTAATTCAACTGTTATAGTCATATTATTTAGACCATTAGGCACTTCTTGAAACTGGCAGTAGGGTGAGGAACTGAGATACATAACTCCGCAGTACTTTGCTTTCGGCAATTAACCCCTATATATATTGGGAGTGGAACGAGGAAGTAGCTAGAGCTCAAAATTCTTGGGGCACAATTAAGGACGGTTGCTTAGATCATACACTTCCTGGTCGAATAATTGGCGTTCTAATTAATTTGATCACATGATCAGTTGTTGTACGAATATTCAGGAATTAGTTCTAATTTGTTCACCCAATGTACGTAGTCATGACATATGAACATGGATTCAATAATAGCCATCATTTTTTCCCCTCCTCCATTGGACCAATGAATAGTAACCACAAAATCAAACAATTAGTATGTATGTATGTATGTATATATATATATATATATATATATATATATATATATATATATATATATATATATATATATATATATATATATTACAAAAGTGCAAATAAATACACTTATGTTCTTTCTTTCTTATTCATCGATCCATATTATTTATTTATTTTATACTTGAAAGAAGAAATTAAAATCTGATCTCTACATGATCGCACATGCATGAACATTGTCAAAAAACCTAACCCTAACCCTAACCCTAACCCTAACCCTAACCCTAACCCCATGTCAAAAAACCTAACCCTAACCCTAACCCTAACCCCATGTCAAAAAACCTAACCCTAACCCTAACCCTAGGTCCAGATCAGTGTCTGTGTCAGTGTGTGTGTGTGCCGTGTCTGTGTCTGTGTCAGTGTCAGTGTGTGTGTCGTGTTTGTGTCAATGTCACATGTGTCCTGTGAGAGAGAGAGAGAGAGAGAGAGAGAGAGAGAGAGTATACCTTGCCGGAGTAGTCGCGGTCGACGGAGCTGGGGAGGGGGGGGGGAATATGTTTTCGAATCGAAATTTCAACTGACGGGGAAAAAGGAAACCGACCCCTAATTAACCAAATTTTAGCGACGTTTAGCGACGTCCAATAAAAATGTCGCTAAATTAAATATTTGCGACGTAAAGGACGTCGCTAAACACGTTGCTAAATATTTTGAGTTTAAATGTCGCTATATACGTCGCTAAACGTCGCTAAATTAGACATATTAGCGACGTTTAGCGACCTTAATTGAACTTATAGCGACTTATCTTATAAAATCGTATTAAAAGTCGCTAAACGTCGCTAACTGTCGCCATTTAGCGACGTCTAGCGACGTGTTTATAATGAGTCGCTAATTTATGTATTATTAGCGACGTTTCTTTTGACGTCGCTAAAATACGTCGCTAATCCCGCTTTTTCTAGTAGTGAACCAAATATCCATAACCATTCTTCCAACATATCCAACCAAGGAATCCAAATCTCGACCTCAAGATATCGCCCAAGGAACCAAAATATCAAGTGTTTCATAGGCACAATGCCTCTTCTCAACACAGAGTCCGAATTGGTGTAACACCCATGCTCGAAGCAAATCCCATGGCACAATGCCGTTTCAGTGGCACAATGTCCCAACAGTGGCACAACGCCCTCGCCGATGCAGTTGTTCGATTTCGAACCACAACTGCTCGCTTTGCAAGACAAAGCGACCAAGTGATACTCGCGCACGGATGCACGTTCGCTCGCCCGAATTCTCGATATTCCTATTGCCTCAAATGTATCATTCCAACCGTCCAAGCATAATCCCAAGTATCCAATCGACTGCCTCAAATGTAATAATCCAACTATCGCTCCAACTATCCAACGCGAAAACCAAATCAAGCCACAATCCTATCCAAGCAACGACGTACACTCTATGCACGCCTCAGTGTAGTGATTCCCAATGTTTCAGCCCAAGTGTTCAAGCCTTTTACGTGTTTTCCATATTATTAGGCATGAAGGAGTAGAGGAGAAGGGAAAGAGCCCACTCACAATGTTTGATCTCGTTAGGCATCCTTTCCTGCCGATACGGCCAATCCCTTGAACCCGTGGTCCGATGCAAGCACGATCTACTCAACTGGTATGACCGTGCGAGCAGGCCGTGCTCTCCAAATCATCCGACCGATCGGATTAAGGAAGACGGCATTATCGCTCCCATCCAGCTATTCAGTACTATTCTGAACGAACACCTGATTTCCATCGAACCCGCTAGCCATCTGCACATTGAAACCAACTCGATTAATCCTTCTTCCCAAAATCCAATAATTCAAATGTAACCAGCATTTGATTTATTCAGTCCGACTCAGCGTAACGCTCCGGACGGTTGCGGGGCGTTACATAATATACCACTTAGAATCAGGTTCGTCCACGAACCGTGCTGGTACTCATTCCTATCACCTGCCACTATCCAATTCCATGGATCTACTCTATGCAACTCACATATTCATGATTCTGACTCCGTATCTCGTTTTGCTGAACGCTCGTACAATTTTCACGAATTCCCACATCCTCCTTGCAGCTTAATACGAATTCTTCGTATCGCTTAGTTTTGGATCGTACATATATTTAAGGCGTCCCTAAAATACATGCATTTCAGCCGAGCTTTGCGATAGCAAATTTGAACAAGTTACAAGGGTATCTTTATGTTCGAGGCATCCATTTGTTTTATTCACAATTGAACCAAATCACTATTTCCATTCCAACATAATCACTCGAGCGCTATTCTCAATTATGCATATTTTCCACCAACTCAATCAGTTCGTGTTCCAACTCAATCCATCCAACTATTTTTGAATTCGCACTAGCAACATCTCCAAATATTATCTCGTGCACCGAACGATTATCACAACTGATACTACCCCAGCTAGGCGACTTACCCAAATATCAATTTTTCTTAGATCTGCTTAGTCCAACACATTTCCTGCCATCTCAATATCTCACTGGGTGAACATCTATATCGAGGTTCGTGTGATCCACGAAGATCTCGCCGCCATGCCAAAGGATAGTGTCGCCACGATTTCAACGTGGACACACTCGCCACAATTCCTAGGTTGCGCATGGAATAGTTCTTCGTGCTGCTTCCACTGCCTCGAAGCATAGGATATCACCTTTGCCTTCTGAACGAGCATGCTTCCCAGACTAAGTTTCGAGACATCTTGTAAATCTGAGGCACGTCTGTCCCTTCCAGTATTCGCAAGGATTTGATCTGAACGAGCCGCTGCTTTAACTTCACGAGCTAGTTTCACAGTCATCAATTCATATGAATGCTATTCCCTTCCAGGGCACGATGAGTCAGAGGCGATGCCATCGATAAAAATCTGTGACTCTGAATCTCATCAGTTGACTTAGGCCAATCCCACCATCACTTCGATCTTCTGGCTGCATCTTCAGCTGAAGACTATCCCAAGGGTCTCTCAAATCCAACACTCAGTCAATAAGCCAAATATCATTGCTCACATCTGCCCTCGACGCATTCCCAAATACGCCGCCTCAAGGGTCGTTCTATGGGTCTACCATATTCATATCCGATTCAGCGGACAGGTCGCTAGGGTCAGCTGTCCCGAAGCTACGCTCGATAATTGTAAGTCATCACGATTGACAGTTACTATGAACCATGCTATATCTCATCTGCAAATCCGAATCAAAATCCAACCATTCCATCCGAGCGAAGTTTCCGAATCCGAGAACCGCGCTCGTTGAAACTGTCTTCCATCAATCTGCCGTTCTGCCCTGAATCCATCAAATTTCTGAATTGCATGTTCGATTCTCGCACCATCAATTGCAATGATTCTCGAAACTCAAGACTTGCTTACATTTATATCCGTTGTCGCGTTCCACAATGCATGTCCAACTTACTCGAGCAGCACAGTGATTTGTTCCGACGTTGCTATCACATTTAGCTATCTTCAAAAGTCAATCTGCCACCATCTTTGCCTTTCGTTGTTGCCACAATTCGTCCACGTCTTCCGGAGAATCCATTTTCCATCGTTGCACCATCTTGCCCAAAATTCTGTTTCCGCTAACCAGAGTCAACTCTCGAGCGGCAACATTCAAAATCTTCCAAGTTTGTGTGAATCCATCGCATTATCCCTCCAAAGCAGCTTGTGCTTCATTACTCAACCAACAACTCAAATGTATTGTCCAAAATCGTAGTTCGTGCTCGCTATCATTCGATTCACCCGTCGCTCGCTCAAGCGTAACCCAGTTCTTCATTCCGATCTCGTCCATCTCTTAAGCCTAACGATGCTTTCATTTGCATCAGTCCGTTGCTTCAGTTTCATTCTTTCCAACTCAGCCGACGTGCACCAACCAACTTGTATTCTCGTTTCACGAGTTCGTTCAGGTAATTTCCATTGATGTCCAACCAAAGCATTCCAATGTCTTGCTCACACGTTTGATCCCATATACCACTTCGAATCAAGTCACTACTCACATTACGTTTTTCTGCACGAATCCAAGATTCGTTCGAACCATCCCTTATGTGTGATCATGCCTTTCCCAATTCGAGTTTGACACAAAACTCAGGCAACGCTTGAATTATCCAACTATTTCCATCATCTGATACTTCCTCAACACGAGCAATCGTGCAATGGTTGTCTTCCAAATAGTCCAACCCAATACCCAACGGTTTCACACTTTTGTTGTACGAGCAACTCGTTCCAACTTATCTTGATATTCCCGAGCCTAACTCAGACTTGCTCAACCGATGCGCCACAGCTGAAATTCCAACTTCTATCCAACACAGTTGCTAGACGAGCAACTCGTGCAACGATTCATTTTCATCGAATGTTTCTACTCAATACATACCGCATAACCAAATCTCGTTAGCCAACCAACTGATCCATTGAGGCAATCAGAAATCCCCGAACGATAAGCCAACCCAACGAAAGCCCACAACTTGTTGCATAAATGCAATAACGTCAACCAACTTGCTGCACGAATGCAACAACGCCTAACGAGGCTAAGCGATCCTACGAAAACCAACCAAGGCAACACAACCAAGAATAAAATGCAGCCACAACCAGCAATAAATAGACTTATTGCATGAAACATCCGATGCGGCACTGAGTAGAGTCAAGAGCTAAACGACACGCGGAAGCTATTTAGAGTTTGTGATGAAGCAAAGGACCAAGTCCGAAGAAATGAACCAGGCGCTCTGATACCAATCTGTCATGCCCCAATCTCCCGCAAGCTCAAATGTCCCTGCTGAACGTGAATCACCACGTTGCAGCTCTCCCGCAGGACAATCATTCTCATTGGGACGTGATGCCGTACGAGCCTGGAGTTGCGCTCGTACAAGGCGATGTTGTTAAACACCAAAGTTATCATCGAAACAACCAAGTTACAGCGGAAGCCAATTTGTGTACCAAGCACACATCAGAGTGTGACGCAGCGAAGCTCACGATAGGGTCCAAATGAAATGCCCCGATGCAATGCTACAAAGGCGATGCCACGGAGACGATGAAATACTCTTGCTCTTTTCTCTAGCCCACAAAGGTACTTACAGTTCATACATCTTGTCCCGTATATCCAAGCAGCGCCACTATGCCTGCGTACATGAAATATTGTCCACAAACGTGGATTAGTACACAGCCGTACTGGTGAGCGGGGTAACCCACTCGTCTAAGCCGACACTAAGTAAAATAGTGAATGCACACAGTTATATGGTGATCTTTCTAGTTGAATCCTAGATTCATTTCATGGCATATGAATGACATGTTAAGGAAAGCTGTAAAGCAGTTTAAGCATGCAAGCATTCAACTCAAACCAAACGACAAGCATTTATATAAATCCGACCCGTCTTACTCAATGCCATCGCTTGTACGATAACATATCGAACCATCAGTGTCGCCTCAATATCCATCCTTAACCAAAGTTATATCCCAAATCTCGAGTGCAAACTTTTGCCGAGGCAAGGTGGCCGCGCCTATACGAAAGCCAAACCAACAACAGAAAAGCAAGCCAACTTATATACTATATGAAGTCACTGGCTAAAAGCCACGAAGGACATTGATCGGACCAAGATCAATAGGGCAATCCTATCCGATCCAGGGTTGTGCAGCTACTCCCGCCTGGTGGTATCGGACAACCAGCACTGCGCCCAATCGCGCGATGCCCATTGTTTCCTCCATGGTGGAACGGTCCCGGTGCCCCGGTGCCTCATACCGTTCCAGGAAACCAAACCCTGTGCCACACAAGTTGTCCGTGACTATGCAGACACGTAGGTATGACGAGAGGATCGAAACATTCTCGCCCCACCAAGCGATCCTAGACTCGTTCAACCGATATCCAACCAAATATCCATAACCATTCTTCCAACATATCCAACCAAGGAATCCAAATCTCGACCTCAAGATATCGCCCAAGGCACCAAAATATCAATTGTTTCATAGGCACAATGCCTCTTCTCAACACAGAGTCCGAATTGGTGCAACACCCATGCTCGAAGCAAATCTCATGGCACAATGTCGTTTCAGTGGCACAATGCCCCAACAGTGGCACAACGCCCTCGCCGATGCAGTTGTTCGGTTTCGAACCACAACTGCTCACTTTGCAAGACAAAGTGACCAAGTGATACTCGCGCACGGATGCACGTTGGCTCGCCCGAATTTTCCATATTTTCATTGCCTCAAATGTATCATTCCAACCGTCCAAGCATAATCCCAAGTATCCAACCGACTGCCTCAAATGTAATAATCCAACTATCGCTCCAACTATCCAACGCGAAAACCAAATCAAGCCACAATCCTATCCAAGCAACGACGTACACTCTATGCACGCCTCAGTGTAGTGATTCCCAATGTTTCAGCCCAAGTGTTCAAGCCTTTTACGTATTTTCCATATTATTAGGTATGAAGGAGTAGAGGAGAAGGAAAAGAGCCCACCCACAATGTTTGATCCCGTTAGGCATCCTGTCCTGCCGATACGGCCAATCCCTTGAACCCGTAGTCCGATGCAAGCGCGATCTACTCAACTGGTATGACCGTGCGAGCAGGCCGTGCTCTCCAAATCATCCGACTGATCGGATTAAGGAAGACGGCATTATCGCTCCCATCCAGCTATTCAGTACTGTTCTGAACGAACACCTGATTTCCGTCGAACCCGCTAGCCATCTGCACATTGAAACCAACTCGATTAATCCTTCTTCCCAAAATCCAACAATTCAAATGTAACCAACATTTGATTTATTCAGTCCGACTCAACGTAACGCTCCGAACGGTTGCGGGGCGTTACAACAATTCTAATAAACGTACTCGAGATACACATATTATACGTGTATAGCTTGCTTATTGTTTAATTTCTTATTTTATGCTTTATGTCATTCATACATTGTTTAGGTTATTTTTGTAAATATTTCTTAGTTGTATGCTTTGGACCGTTGGTCCCTTTGTTTTCTTGGTGTGTGGCTGTGATGAGCCCGGGTGAGGGACATGGATTATGATCCAATGGCCCACAATCTTAGCTTTTCCTATATGAGCAATCCATCTTTCTTTCTTTCACTTTTCTTTTCCTTTCATTTCTCTTTCCTTCTTCCCCAGCTGAGAGAAGAAGTCGGGCTTGGCCTTGGCCGTGGGTGACCTTGGTAGTGTTGGTATTAGGCTAGAACTTGACCGTAGGCAAGTACATCTCGCCAACTGAGTGAACCCATGATTTGGAGCTACTTGATAACCTAAGTTAATATTTATTTGCTAGCTTACTGGATATCTTTAGTAGCCTAGAACTGTGTTGTAGACTCTTTTTTAACCTTGATATTTTGTTGCTCTTGTATTTGATCTTGAACGGAAAAGTTGAGAACAACAAAGTCGGAGCACAAAGTGTGCTGGACGAAGAAGAATGAATAAATTATACAAAAAGTGTGCATATGAGACCTTTGAAAACTTGAGTGCACTGTGTGCTATCTCATAAAAATGCTTGCGTTCAGCAAAGTATTCAAATCCTTGAAATATGCTTGCGTTTAGCACATCATTCAAATCCTTGCAAAAGTGCGCCAAAATATGTTGGGTACTATGGGCACACTTTACTCCTCATGTGTACATTTTGTATAAATATCATCTAATTAAACCCTTGCAAAAGTACGCCAAGGCTATAATAAACTTGGGCACACTTTTGAGGGAAATCCTCAGCGTCATACATTTGAGCGTTCAGCCTAATCAATCAAGAGAAAGTGCGCCAAGCCTTTGTTGGCGCACTAATTTCTTTTTATGAGTTTTCTTGATGGGCGAGCCTTGACTTTGGCATCGTCTCGACTGTCGTATTCTCGAATATTGTATCTCGACTGTTGTGCCATGCTTTGAGAGTTATGTTTTATCTTTTAGTATACCTTCCTACACTTGTTTGTGTGCAAAACCTCCCTGCTGGCATACTTGGTGAAAGTGCGCCAAGTTCATAGCTTGGGTACTTTCATTTGTGCGCTAATGATAGATTTGTGCGCCAAGCTCCTGGCTTGCGCACTTCTATCATTGTATGCCAAGGTTTTGGAAGTGCGCTTTAGTACCATTTGTGCGCCATCTTTTGCTCGGAGTATTTTTTGTATCAAAGTGCGCCAGAATTGTCCGAACTAGTAATTTGTGCGCCAATGTTGTTTTTGGCCATTTGTGCGCCAACCCTGAATTGCCCGATTATGTGCCAACCATGATTTTTTGATTTATGCGCCTGTATGCCATTATTCTTTTGTTAATGATGCTTAACACTTGATGTTTCTTTGGTTCTCTTTTATCCAGTTATTTTAGTTTATCCTAATTATTTCCTGAACGTGACATGATATGGATCTTGATTTCCTGACATGAGATAAGTGATTGTACACTATGAATGAACTTCTGAATCTTGATATGGAACTGATAATCCTGATACTTCTGATCTTGATACCCCTGATAGTGGCTCGATGTAGCGCACTCATGACTCGGAAATTTCTGTAACTGTCCTGATCAAGACTATTAGTAGCACATGTATTGCATGTCATGTATCCCCTTGGTTGATTTTGATTGTGCTCGTCAAGCTACTGTCCTGTCTTGCATTATTTCTAAGGCAGATTCGTGAACACCATGGTAGAAAATCTTTGATAATTATCCAGGCTAATAACTAGAATAATAATCTAAAAATACATCTAGAGATATTTTCTGGCTACATACAATCCCGGTATCCCAGCGACACTTGATGGATTTGGAGCTCTCCGTCGTGGGAGACACTTCTAGCACACTGATGAGTGTTGCACTACTAGAAAAGACAAAAAAATTGATTATACATGATAAACCAATATTATGTACCCGTTCGTCTGGATAACCCAGATAGTCTACATAGCATGTGGCTGTAAGAAGTCTCAAACTGCATTTGTTAGTAACTAGGACTGTGATAACCCTAGTTAGCTAATGATAACAAATCGTAGGGCATGATTGGCCGTGATTGTTTAATTTCCAGTCTAGTCCTGTCCTGATTTAATTAATAGCTGATCCGGAGATGGTAACCGAGGAACTGATTCCAGATATCCTTATTTAATTACTCCAGTACTATTTAACTGTTATCTTACCTGATATTATTACTGATTTGTCTGTATATTGGTTTTTAGTTCATCAATTTAGCTCCCTTGTTGGTACTTGTTGTTTGGGGTCTGATTCTACTGATTTTGTATGGCCAGATTTTGGAGCAGGACCGCAGGATCTCCCGTACCTCCCTCCTCAAGATGGTGAACACGATGAGCACCCGAGGATATGAGTGGGTTTCTTCTTCCTCACCCACTTGATCTTGTAAATTATACTTTTGAGGCATTTAGCCACCGAGCATGTGTTTAGTTCGTATTTTGGGACTCTTGATACTTTAGCCTACTGGCCTACATGTAAAGCATATTCTAGACTATAGCTAGAGCTGATTATGTCATATGGTACTCTGCTAGTTCTTCATTTTGGTTGCTAGCTTCATGATCATCGGTGTATGTATAGTTTGGGCCGCCTTACTATTATATGTTTGGTGATCATATATCTTGTAACTTGTTGTTTGCTTAAAATTGAGACACCTATGATTCTTTATCCAGGATTTTCTGATAGATTGTAGAGTAAACCCTCACATGTCTAGACAACCGTGATTGTATCTCGGGGTATAGAGTACTCTGATTTATGTAGCTGACTTTGTTTTCCTCCGCTCTCCAGTATTCTGGTTATGGGGCACGACACGCTTAAGTGGTGGCCCATGCATGTCTGAAATTCAGAAATGTGGGGGGGGGGGGGAGGGGGAGGGATTTACTAATGTGTTTTAGATTTCTCAATCATGCTACTCCTTGATCTCCTTCTGTGCCGAGTTTATATCCCTGAATTTTTGATTCAACATCTGTTTTGATCCTCAATCAATCATGTCCGTTTCTTTGATGATTCTTGTGTCCTTTATCTTGCAGGGACACTGTTCCTGATTCTTTTGATCACCTAGTCCGAGTTACTCCAGTGGAAGGACAATATCCCGATGCCCAGCAAACCCTTGAGGTTCAGCCCTAGCATTCCGGGGCCGGGTCCAGAACAACTAAGAACGAGGAACCCCAGGTTCGGTTGGAGTCTCCAGTTATACCAGCAGTAGCAATCCCGTCAGTGCCCCAGAATACATAAAAAGGTACCCAGGCATTGATGGGGATCATCAGACAATTGTTAGCATTACAGGAACGACGGGGTGACGCTTTCACTCAATCACTACAAGAGGTTTTGGAAAGAGGCGGACATCGTGCCAACAACTCAGCAAGCAACTTCAAATGCCTCCAACCCTCATATTTCTATGGCATCGAGGATGCGATTGCATCAGACGCTGGGCTTCAAGGCACTGAGGCTATTCTAGAGGCAGCTGGAGTTCCGACTAAAGAGTAAGTCTTGATGGTTCGATTGCAGTTGTTTGATTTGGCCGAAGACTGGTTGGCAGCACAAATAATTTTACTAGAAGTACCCGTCCTGTGGGCCGTCTTCAGTTAAAGATTCCAGACGGGGTATTTTGACGCGGTGTCGCATTATGATCTGCAACAGAGATTTAACAACTTGAAGCAAATGGACATGACTGTTGACGGTTATGCGGCAGAATTCTGCAGACATAGTCGATTTGCTCCCACCTTGGTGGCGACCAAATTAGATCGAGCAAGGAGGTTCCAGCAGGAACTTCACTTGGAGATCATATTGGCAGTGGAACAACATGAGTTTCAGACTTTGATGCTGTGTTAAAAGCAGCGAGAAAGCATGAGTATACCTCCCAGTGAATTGTAGATAGGAATGGAGGTCATAAGAGAACTCATACTTTAGGAGGTTCTTATACCCAGTTTTCAGCACCAGTCCGACAATTAGGGCTTTAACTACCGGATCCCCGAGGAGGCCAGTTTCAACAGCCTCAGTCCAACAAACAACAACAACCCGAACTCAGCAGCAAATGACATATTCTTCTGTAGGATTTTCACATTGTGAAAAACCAGGACACGTGATTTCAGAGTATCATAGAGCGCAAGTGTTGTGCTTAGCCTGTGGAGCGCCAGGCCAGAGAGTGGGAACTTGCCCACGCAGGGCTAGTTCATTATCATCTTCCCCGGTAGGACCACAATATAGGACTCCAGTGCCGGTTCAACAACACCAGAGTCCGAGGCCTTTGCCGACCCAAACCCAAGTATTCTAGCAGCAGAGGCCATAACAGTATGCACATGCCCAAATTCAGGTACATGCCAGGCAAGGAGGTCCACAACAGAGAGGACCAGCACCGAGAGGACAAGGTCAGGCTATGGCACTCACCGTGGAGGAGTAGCTAGCTTCATGTGAGGTGGTGACAGGTACCATTCTTGTCAACTCTCATTCAGCTTCAGTATTGTTTGATTCAGGTGCATCTTATTCTTTTATGCCTGCACGATTTGCAACACAAGTTGGATTAGAACCCGAATCATTATCGGTAAGGCTGAATATACTTATTGGTAACGGTATCTTGGGAGTAGAGAGAGTTTATATCTCGTGTCGAGTCGTAGTGTGCGGGCGAGAGTTTCCCGCTAGATTGCTAGAATTTCTTATGAAAAATTATGACGTTGTCCTAGGCATGGATTTGTTGAGTGCCCGATACGCGATGATAGATTGCCATGCTAGCAAGGTTATCTTTCGTATTCTCCGAGAAGAAGAATTCTCATTTCCTAAAGGCGAGACAGAGTCTACATCAGCCTTTGCTTCTTGAACAGGTCCTCCACGGTAGAGAATGAAAGAAAAAAATTTCTCTTGGAGACGGAAGAGAAAAGAGAGCTGGAGATCCTCTATAGCAGTAATCAGCACATTTTGCAATAAATATCAAGGGCTTGTCCGAGGTTCCGCATCTGTACAATTATGCTTCCTCAAGAGAGGTGATAAAGAGGTGGAAATTCGATTGTTTAATTAATTGGAACTTGATGGTTCCCAAATATGAATCAACACGAAAAATAATAGAATATTTTTTTTCAACAACGATGATTTTGACCATCCTAGTAGTATTCAGTACTTTTATTTATATAACAAAGAAAAATGTCTACTTGTCCGCAGGCGGACTGTTCCGTCCGCCGTGTGGCCGCACCCTCTATTGGCCCCTCTGCATTCACGAATCTTACATCAGTTGACCTGCCAATGAAGACGCGCACCGCTTGCAACGTAGTAGCACTCTATAGCAAATCATTCTAGTGAGTAGTTATACTGTTGATCCACTATTCTGGTAGCAGTCCCGTTGTTGACTCTATTATAATAGTTGTCACTGCTGAAAATATAACCTCTCTAACAAAATTCACTTACTGATTTGAAACTGATCAATGGTTATTTTTATATATTCTTCAAAGGAGGTTTCAAAAATATTAGTCACCCACCATTCTTTCACCAATGCATGCACGTGAGGAGAGAGAGGCTACATAGTAATTTTCTTTTCAACCTAAAGAAGAAGTAGAAGACCTAAGGTTTTTTTCTCTCTCAGAAAATGGAAGCTCGAATGTAGCAAATAATAGCAACATTAATTACGTAGCCGACACCTCAAGCGCAGTCTTAAACCCCACCCACGACAATGATTTCTGGGCCGGATTGATACTGTCATGTGCCACGAGGTTGTCTACAATAGAGAAAAGAGGAGAGAGGAACAGAGAAAAGGCCTTTATTTGGAAAAGATTAAGAATCCTTGCTTTAGATATCAATCAGTCAGATATCAGATAACATTAATAAAAAAATTCATGACCCCAAGCATATAGCTAGCTTCACAAAGTGGAGAGATCAGCTGAAGTTGGACTGTCAAAATTTTGATATTATATTCGTGTCTCGTGGCATTCTGTTAAAAAATACACGTGTATGTATCAGAATTATGTATATGTCTTGCCTTTCCTTGTATCTATGAGGTTATGATGTTTATACATGAAATTTTATTTCAAATACAGCAATATGTAGGTATAGTTCGAAATTTTCACAAAAAAATTATAAATGGCTATCATGTGACATGGTACCATGCATGCATGCATGCATTGTTGGTGGTAACCGGGACACACATAGTTATCTACAACTTTGCTAGCAAGATTTTAGACTATTCTTCCTCTGTGTCTGTCTATAAATTGGTGTCATGCAAAATTAATTATTGATAGAACACACGACATCCATACGTCACCCCTAGTAAATGTTGGACAAAATTTCTACACTGCATTTAGATGTAGTCCAAAATTTAGATGTAGTCCAAAATTTTCACAAACACTATTGGTCGTAAAGCGGGACAAGTGACAGTCATCTACAAGTTCCCTAGCAGAACTTTAGACTATTCTTTCTTGCATGTCAAGATAGAAATTGGTGTCATACACACAAAATTAGTTATAGGTGGGAAATGCTACATCCATATGCAACCCTATGTTGGACAAAATTCTTAATATGCGAAAAATAGAAAATACAAAGCTAGAATTGAAATAATTGAGCAGTATGTACATGCTAACTGCATCTGAAAACCGCACAGCACATGACCCATACAAAGTTTGCATGAACTTTAACCCATAACCCTCAAAAGTTGCTTAACCAATAATGAAAAGGAAATAATATAAGTAAAGTATTTTTGACTAACAATTCAAGTTATAGGGAGAAAATTATCATTGAGAAAGTTATTATTAAACCGAGGGAGATGGACACAATTGGTATTCACCAAACATTAATTCATCACTCTCCCACAAGTCTTGTGATCAATTCCTTCATGCTCACCTCCTAACAACTGCACTGGGAACCCTGGATCATCTAGTGTAGTGTAGCAAGAGAACCCTAACCCTAACCCTAACCCTAGCCCTAGCCCTGCAGCAGGAGCCGCCTCCAGGGTCTGCACCTGGGTCTTGAGGAACTTGACGTAGTGGATGGCCTCGTCGAGCATAGACGCGGTGTCCATCTTGGTCCCCCCGGGGACGAGCCTCTGCAGTGTCCTGATCTTCTCGCTGATCCTCTCCCTCCGGTGCCTCGCCGCCACGCTCTGGGGGTCCTTGGATATCCTCACGTTCCTCCTCTTCGGAGGCTTCACCGACTCCGGGTCGATGCGGACGGGCTGCATCGCCGCGATGCGGAAGATGACCTCCCGCATTGCCGCGACGGACGATAGTTCGGCGGGAGGGGCATGGAGGAGCAGGGAAGGGGCGGAGGCACCGCCGAAGAGGGTCGGAGAGTTTGGGGTGGTTGGAGGGGTACTGTAGAGGCCTTGGGAGAGCGGCGGCGGGGTGGGGGTGGCTTCGGAGAATTCGGCGAGTTTCTCCATGTAGATCATGTTCATGAGGTCCATTTGGGCTTCTGGGGATAGGTTGAGGAAGTCCACATCCATTGGAAGTGCTTGCTTGGAGCTAGGCTAGGGATTGGGGGAAGCGAGGGACTAATGGTGGCAGAAGTACTGGAGATGGGGAAAGTATGACTGCGGAAAGGAATAGTAGCCCTTTTATGACCAGCTGAAAACCTCTCTCTACTTGAAGCCTATATATAACAATCCGGGGATGCATTTAATGGCTTTATGTAATCGTAAGACTTTGGATCTCCCAATTTCTAGATTATAGATTGAAGGAACTCATTTTGTAGAATAGTAAGTCCTAATTTTGAGTCACACTTTGTAGATTCTATATTTTACATTTTTTTTACATCAATTTCTGACCACAATCTTTGGGACCGAAGCTCACTTTATCATTTTCTACTATTTTCATACAAATCCAATCCATTCTACATTTACCTTTTTTAAAATAAAAAAAATTTCGAGCCTCAAGTTGCATTATAGAGTTCCAACTACTAATGATGCTCATAGTAGTGAAAGATTTGATGCAACATAACCTGGGGAGTATTGTAATAGAGTAATGCTATTCATTCCTTCAAAGTGTTCCTCTAAACTATTTTTTTTTATGTTCCTCCAAACCGTTTCTTCTTACGTGGCAACTGACTTGACATGTTAAATAGTATTATGTGGCATATAACATTACAAGTGAACAATTTTTTACTAAAAAAATTAATTACCCATTTTTGAAATGTTAATATTAATATTAATTTTGATATTATAATGTAAATTATAAATTTTGCCATGTCAGCTACCACATTAACAGTCACGTCAGCTATCATATAAGAAGTGATTGTTTGGAAGAAAGTACACTTCGGAGGGATAAATAATATTGACTTCTATTAATTAGCTTAATAAGTGTCATATAGGTGAACACACACACACACACACACATATATATATATATATATATATATATATACACACACAGAGAGAGAGAGCTAACTACCATAATTAGCAAGTTCCAAATAGAATTCTACTCCATCGATAGAGTTCAAAGAATCCATTTTTGTTCACCCACCAAAACTAGCTAGGACGGATGTTCACCCTCTACTAAAAAATTATCACAAGCAATGCAAAACAAAATCTAACAAAAGCAACAATCACAAGCAATGCAAAACAAAATCTATACCTCAAACTCCAAAGGTCTCTGGTGGCTATCGGCCCAATGCTGTTGTCTATCATGCGCCACTCGAAGTATATTCCTGATGAGCTTCACCTTCTCAACAGCATCCACGACCATCTCTGGTCCCAATAAGGCTCTCTCACCAACATCATCGTATGATAACGGAGTGCGGCATCTCCGTCCATACAACGTCTCAAATGATGACATCTCGATGCTGGCCTCGTAGTTGTTGTTGTAAGAAAACTCTACCAAGTGAAGATGATCCTCCCAAGAGACTCCAAAATTAAAAACACAGGTGCGTAGCATGTCCTCGAGAGTCTGAATAGTCCTCTCCGACTGCCCGTCTGTCTGAGGATGATATGCAGTACTGAACTTGAGCTGAGTACCCAAGCTAGCCTGCAAACTCCTCCAGAAGTGGAATGTGAAGCGAATATCCCGATTCGAGACTATGCTTACAGGAACTCCATAAAATCTGACTATCTGAAGCATATACATCTCTGCGAGCTTCTCCGTAGACGTATCCCGCTTTGAATTGCAGAAAATAGGTTGATTTGGTCAACTTGTCTACGATGACCCAAATCACATCTCTACCTCCTGGAGAATGCGAAAACCCTGAAACAAGGTCCATCGTCACATGCTCTCACTTCCACTCTGGGATGGGTAAAGACTGAAGCAATCCACCTGGCCTCTGTCTCTCTGCCTTTACCTGCTGGCATACCAAGCATCTGGATACGAAGCTAGCTACCTCCCGCTTCATACCATATCACCAAATATGCTCTCTCATATCCCTATACATCTTGTTGGCACATGGATGCATAGAGTACTGAAATCGATGCGCCTCCTGAAGAATCTCCTCGCTCAAAGATCCTCTCGGCACACACAATCTGGTACCACGCCGCAATGATCCATCATCTGCAATACTGAAGTCCTCTGCCAATCCTATCCAGACATGTGCTCTGATGCTCCTTAGAGAACCGTACGGCTCTGATCCGGTCCATCAACTCTGACTGTACCTGAACTTTCCACATCTGTGCTGCAACTCCAGGAACTAATACCTCAATACCCAAGCTATCAAGATCGGCCAATAAATGTTTGTCCCTTGTTAAATACATAGCCACTGGATACCTGCTCAAGGCATCCGCGACTACGTTGGCCTTCCCTGGATGATACTACAAAGCAATGTCAAAGTTCTTCATCAACTCCAACCACCGCCGTTGCCTCATGTTGAGCTCTTTTTGTGTAAACACATATTTCAAGCTCTTGTGATATGTAAAGATCTCTACCCACTCTCCATACAAGTAGTGCTTCCACAGTTTAAGAGCAAAAATTACTGATGCCAACTCCAAGTTATGGGTAGGGTAATTCTTCTCATGCGGACGTAATTGCCTGAAAGCATAGGCAATCACCTTCCCGTTCTGCTACAACACACAACCCAAATCCTTACCCGATGCATCACTATATATAGAAAATACTCCTGCCCCTGATGACAATGTCAATATTGGAGCTGTAGTCAATCTCTTCTTTAGATCCTCAAAAGCAGACTGACAATCCTCAAACCAGATGAACTCCATGTCCTTCCTGGTTTGTCTAGTCATTGGCTCCGTAATCCTGGAAAAATCCTGAACAAACCTCCGATAATAGCCTGCCAGTTCAAGAAAACTCCTGATCTCTGCCACTGAACTCGGGGTAGGCCACGACTCAACTGCTGAAATCTTCTTCGGGTCTACTGATATCCCGTCTCCTGTAATCACATGCTCGATAAATTCAACCTTATCAAAGAAGAACTCACACTTCGAAAGCTTGCCATATAGCTTCTCCTTCCTGAGGGTCTCCAGAACTATCCTCGGGTGCTTCTCATGCTCCTCCGGGGTCTTCGAATAAATTAATTATCATCAATGAATACTACCACAAACTGATCCAAGTACTGATAAAACACCTTATTTATCAGGTTCATGAATACCACCGGGGCATTGGTCAACCCAAACGACATTACCAAGAACTCAAACTGCCCATACCGAGTCCTGAAAGCTGTCTTCGGAATGTCTTCCTTCTTCACTTTCACCTGGTGGTACCCCGACCTCAAGTCTATCTTTGAGAATACCTTCGCTCCGCTCAACTGATCAAATAAATCATCAAACCGTAGCAACGGGTATTTGTTCTTGATAGTTAGGTTGTTGAGTGCCCTGTAGTCGATACACATGCGTACCGACCCATCCTTCTTCGGTACAAATAATATCGGAGCACTCCATGATGATGAACTAGAGCGGATGAAGCCCTTGTCCTGCAACTCATCCACCTGCTTCTTCAACTCTGCTAGTCTTCTGTTGTTCACCCTATAGACGTGCTATGATATTGGCTCTGCCCCTGGCACCAAGTCTATAGAGAACTCCACATCTCTGTTTGGTGGCAACCTCAACAACTCCTCTGGAAAGACGTCCATATACTCAACAATCAATGGATGTGGCGGCTTCTGCTCTTCTACCAAAGCTCCGTAGAAGTCTCCTTCTCTCTGCTCTGCTGCTCCTCTGACGAACTCAAACTCTGGCTCTCCTGGTGTCTGGCTCGATAATCGATACTAGAATGGTGCCTACTCAACCAATCCATCCCGAGAACTATATCGTAGCTCGGAAGTGGCATTACGAGTAGGCACATGCTCAACTCTCGGTCTCTCAAGGAAACTCTTCGGTCCTTGCAAACATTACTGACTAGGATAATGGCACCCCCGGTCGTGATCTTGCATGTCCTCGCCAACAGTTCTCTCAAGGTGGTATTTTAGAGCAAAAGATACAAACTATGTAAAGCACCGAAATCAAATAAAGCATGAGTTGAAAAGAAATCAAGATAGACTGAACCTGAGATAACATCACCGACTGACTCCTCCTCCTCGACGGTCAAAGCGAATGCTCGCCCCTGTCGCTGGGCACCTCTCTGCTATTGATGGTGCTGAGTGAACTACTGCTATTGTGGTGGTAGAGGAGGTCCTCTCTGCTGTTCCGCTGGTGGTCTCGCGGGTGCTCTCTGTGCCTGACCTCTGCCTTGAGCTGGACGAGCTGGAACTTTAGGACAAGCATCCGCAGAATAAGCACTGGCCCAATCTCATCCTGCATGCATCCCATCCATGTCCCTGCTTCTTACATAAGGTGCAAGAAATAGCTGACCTCTGGATCTGTTGCATCTGTTGTGTTGGTCTATGATACTGCTGCCTCGGCTGCTGTAAGTGCCTCTGGTGTTGCTGCTGAAAATGAGGCCGCTTCATTGGACCCATGTTGGTACTGGATCCTCCTATGTCTCTCGGCCGCTTAGAGCCAAGCCCTAGATCATCCTCTGCCCGTTCTGTCTGTCTAAGAATCTCATCGAAAGTAGCGTTGGGATATCCATTTGTATGTGATTTGATCTCCCTGTTCAGGCCCTTCCTGAACTTCCTGGCTATTCCTCTAGGGTTCTGCCCCTCACAAAACTGCCTAATCTACAATACTCTGTCACATACTCATCCACTATCATACCTCCCTGAATGAGGTACTGGAACTGGCTCTCTAGAGATGTTAGAGCCACATCTGGAAAGAACTTTTTCGTAAAGAGGTCTTTGAAAGCTTCCCAAGTAAGTCCTGGTGTTGAGATCCTGGGGTCCGTCCTGAACCAAGTCAACGCAATGTCGAACATCATGCTCCCTGCGTCCTCTATCTGCAACCTCTCTGGAATCTGCGCCAGCCGCAGGTTTCGCTCAATATCTTCTATCCAATCATCAGCATAAATGATCCCTTTAGTGCCTTTAAAGTCCTTCAGCCCCATCCTCTTGAAATCTATGATAGTCCCTGGCCTCGACTGCTGCGGGATGAACTGAGGTGGTACCGTCTGTGGCTGGACTAAGGCGACTCTTTCGACTGCTGCGAGCGTAATCTGGTGAGCATTCTCAATATCCTGCCTCATAACCTTTGACTGACGCTGTTGCGCCTCCATCATCTGCTGAAAGAGCTCAAAAATCTGCGTCTGAACGACTACGAATGATGGGGATGGAAGATCTCCTGAAACTGTCGGTGCTTCCCTTTGTACCGGAGGTGGAGCACCTCCGAAAGCTGCTGCAAAAATGCCCACCTGGATCGGTGAAGCGGATCTCTGGAATGTAGCTGCTGCAACAGCGTCTGATGGTATTGCCCTTATAGGCGACGAAGTGACCGACCTCACTGATATTGCGCCTGAGCACTGGAAACGCGTCTTCGGCAGCATCCTGAAGGTAGATGGAACAAAGAAATCAATATTGAGTAAGATACGATATCATCAATGAAGGAAAGATTTTCTTCAAAGTAAAGGAAACATTCTAATAGAGAAGGATAGCAAAACTGATAATGGAAGTATTTTCTAGTTGTGATTGAGTATACTCTAATCCTAAATCCTATATCCTAAGGCAGGCTCATAGTAGTACTCTAGGTGAGAGCTACTACGATATCGCTCTACTGCAAAGTAGGACCTGCATGGGCCACCACTAAAAATGTGTCATGACCCGCACCCGGATATTCGGGCACGAGTACGTGGGTACGTCCAGCCTACACCGCAGCATCAACGGTAGAACGCTATCTGGATTAACTCTACTATCTAAACATCCAAACAAAATATATATGGTACCTGTCAATTATCTCAACTCCAAACTGGGGAATAATATGTTATCATATAAATGTAAAATATACTCAATCACAATGCAAACTAGGGAAGATAAAGCACGAGATGTAATAACGAAGAAAAAGAGTCACAATACAACCACAAGACTGAAATAATATATACATGCCAATAACCTCAATAAAAGTCTAATACAAGTCCACTAAAATAATCTAAACCTTCTCAGGCTCTGGAACTAAGTCCTTATGCTCTAAATGAGTATCCTCTAATAGAATATCGTCCTACGGTTCGTAGTATGTAGGACACTGGTCTACGAGCCAATCATCTAGAAAAATATATCTAGTCAGGATTGAAGCGAAGTACATACCTCTGAAAGCAGTTTTAAATACATAATTGAGTATATATAACAGATAATAGAAAAGAATACAAGATAACTAAATAATAGAATGAAATGAACTAGAGTGAACATGTAATGTAATGGAATGAAGAACATAAAATAGAATATCTGTAGTATAATGTAAATAACTGAAATCTAACTAACGTGCCATGGAATACAAGTTCATTATGTGATCGGTTTAGGTTGAACACGAAATACAATATGCTAACTCGATTACAAGTGTGGTATGTAATTGACATGTGCACGAATATACTAGGGCTTGATCACATAATCAACTCCTACTCCCCCATCCCTAACTAATACCAATGGATCCAATCACGACACATTATAAACACGAATATGGGCACACTGAACACGAATAATGTGTGTATACAAATATAAGCACACAGAACACGAGCAGTGTGTGAACACGAAGTATATTAAATTAATACCCGATACACACGATGAAATACATGTGAAATAGTACCCGCTAAACACGGTAAGGGATAACATCTCCTAACAGGATCCATATAGTACCAATCCGTGAAACCACTATATCAGAATCAAGTATACAGTTCTAGAACATGAGATATATACACTATCATGAAATAAAAACTAATAGAAAAATATACTCGTCAGAGGTCCTGAACAAGGTGTATCTCTTGATGCCCAAGCTGGTGTCACACAAACATATATATGATATATTGCATCAATACAAGATTTTGGAATGAAAATAAGTTAAACTAGTTTAATTCAAGGTCATAAAGCCATTTCTAAGTCAAAACCGTCAAACTAGGTCAACTCTAGGTCAAACTAGTCAAACTAGCTATTTCTAGGTTGTACGAGTCCATCTCTAGAATATTGGGTCCATACACTATATAACTAGGCTATACTAGCTATACTAGGATACTAGAATACCAACAAAATACCGTATCATAAGATACGCAAGTTATTAGATATATAAATACTATAATATATATATATATACAAGACAAAATATATAATACTCCTAGCTAAACTAATGCTAAGTGGATACCTTGGCTTTGAACCAAAAGCGGTATCATACCACCTACACACCCATCTTGATATACAAACTCAATACCTTGAGTATAAACCAATACCTTGACATTACCTTGGTATCACAAGGTAATACAATATCTAACGTAGCTAACTAACCAACATACCTAATATACCCATCGGATATTCAATACCCATACCCAAGATACCCCAACTCTCATTACCTTGGTGTCATAAGGTAAACTAGAATAATACTAACCAATGCTAACTAGTGCTTATATATATATATATATATATATATATATATATATATATATATATATATATATATATATATATATATATATATATATACTTAACTCACTAACAATATATATATATATATATATATATATATATACTTAACTCACTAACAATATATATATATATATATATATATATATATATATATATACATAACTAACTTATCAATAAAAACTAACTTAGCTTATTAACTAGATTACTAAAATTATCTAAAACTTAATTTCTAAACACTCAACTACTGCTGCTTATTTCTACTGCTTCTGTTTATCTCTGCTGCTGCTTATCGCTGTTGCTCCTGCAGCTTACTGCTTCTGCTTGTTGCTGCTGCAGCTTACTGCTTTTGTTGCTGCTGCAACTTTCTGCTGATGCTTATCGCTGCTCCTGCTTCTGCAGCTTTTGCTGCTGCTTACTGTCTGCTTATTGGCCTGCTTATTCGGCCTGCTTATGCCTATAATTCCCTCCTCTAGCTCACATGCATACATCTAATACACACATACAATCACTCACACACACACACACACACACACACACACACACACACATATATATATATATATATATATATATATATATATATATATATATATATATATATATGCCATATATATATATGCCATATATATATATATATATATGCCATATACTCACACTAATGATGCACATGCACTCTCCTATTCTCCCATGACCACCAATACATCAAAATAAAAAGTAGAACATACACATAATTACATATATACATATATATCACATAACAATTATAATTATAATACTCTAATAGCTATAATCAAGGTAAATTGAATTGATATGCAAGGAAACAAACACGTGGAGTGCACCGCACCCGTATTACACTCAATCTATGATATGCTTGTGATACTACTCTACAACATCACCAAACGTACCCTGAAGGACACGAGCAAGTTTAAAATTATAATTAGAAGCAACACGAAGTGTTAACTACTCGTCTGCGTGTCTGTGTCAAAATATGACATGCATAAACTTCTGTGTCAGAAGAAAACTCCCAAATCAACCCATATTGCCAAATTATCGGTATACGGCCTACACGTATCCAATTTTGATATGCCACTAGTCACACACAATCAAACACATGTCAATTTGGTCTAATTGACCGATTGACAAATACAAGATGTGCCAATCTCGGAATTCTCCCAAAATTGACACAAAATACCACATAACTTTCTTCATATATCTCCTATGAACCTAATTCCAATTCTTATGGGTAGCCTTAGTAGATAGGAGGGTTTCTAATGATTAAATTATAGATTTAGAGTCTAATTAGAGAGAGAAAACTAAATTGTACCTATTGGGAGATGGTTTTCTAATAAAATTTCCAAATTGAGTGTCAAGAGCCTTCAACTTGTAGATACTTGCTCCTCCTTGTAGATTCTTGCTTCCTCCTTGTAGATCCTTATTCTAATAGCCTCCAATGAAGAATAAAAAAGTAATTAGGAAAAAATTTGGATAGGAATTGGTGTAGAAATAAAAAAAATTTGGAAGAGAGAAATTCTAGATCTAGATTTGGAATAAAAAATAAAGAGAGAAAGAGATAGTCTCCCCCACTCCAATTGTGGCCGTCCTCTACCCCCTCCTCCAAGCTACTATAAAATATCCACAATACCCGTTGGGGCTTGTCATGAAGGAATTGATTAAGGAGTGAAAGTTCTAGTCTAATTGGTTTAGCTAATTAATTTATCCTCCTAATGAATGGGCTTACTATTAGGCTCAATTCTAACTAGAACTAAATGTTGGTCCATGGATCTAATCTAAACTAGTTAGGTCCACTAACACAAGTTCAAAATAAAATATAATATCCAACAATAAATAAATAATACAATAAATATGATTTACAACATGCACAATATTTAATATTATATTTCTAGAATAAATATACATGCCAAATTACCAAACTACCCCTAGCTGAAAAAGTGAGGGTGACAAACCTACCCACCTTAGAAAAATTTCATCCTCGAAATTAAGGAAGAAACTAACTACCAAAAGCATCAATACAAGCAAGAAAGAATTATACCTCACGGCTCAAACAGATAAGGATATCGCTCACGCATCTCGGCCTCTCGCTCCCAGGTACTCTCTCCTAGCGAGTGATGCCTCCACGCGACGTGCACCAAAGGAATTGTTTGGTTCTGCAATACTTTCTCCCTGCGGTCCAAGATCTCCATGGGCTTCTCTGGATAACTGAGTGCCAGACCAACCTCGATCTCCGAGTGATCTAGTACATGGCTAGGATCTGCCACGTACCGTCTCAGCTGTGACACGTAGAACACGTTATGTACTCCCTCCAATGTAGGTGGCAAGTCTAGTCTGTAAGCAACTGCATCGACCCTCTCAAGAATACTCAAAGGTCCGATGAATCGTGAACTAAGCTTTCCGCCTCCACCAAAATGAATCATGCCTCGTGTCGGAGAAATCCTCAAGAAAGCCATATTGCCAACCTAGCATGAAACACTGTCTTAGCACTCTAACAAAAACAACAATCACAAGCAATGCAAAACAAAATTTATACCTCAAACTCCAAAGGTCTCCGGTGGCTATTGGCCTAATGTCGTTGTCTGTCTTGCACCACTCAAAGTCTATCCCTGATGAGCTTTACCTTCATTGCTGCATCCACGATCATCTTTGGTCCCAATAAGGCTCTCTCACCAACATCATCCTATGATAACAGAGTGCGGCATCTTCGTCCATACAACGCCTCAAATGGTGACATCTCGATACTGGCCTCGTAGATATTGTTGTAAGAAAACTCTACCAAGTGAAGATGATCCTCCCAAGAGCCTCCAAAATCCAAAACACCGGTGCGTAGTATGTCCTCGAGAGTCTGAATAGTCCTCTCCGACTGCCCGTCTGTCCGAGGGTGATATGCAATACTGAACTTGAACTGAGTGACCAAGCTAGCCTGCAAACTCCTCCAGAAGTGGAACGTGAAGCGACTATCCCGATTCGAGACTATGCTCACAGGAACTCCATATAATCTGACTATCTGACGTACATACATCTCTGCGAGCTTCTCCATAGACGTACCCACTTTGAATGGTAGAAAGTGAGCTGATTTGGTCAACCTGTCTACGATGACCCAAATTGCATCTTTACCTCCTGGAGAACGCGAAAGCCCTGAAACAAGGTCCATCGTCATATGCTTCCACTTTCACTCTGGGATGGATAAAGGCTGAAGCAATCCATCTGGCCTCTATCTCTATTCCTTTACCTGCTGGCATACCAAGCATCTGGATACGAAGCTAGCTACCTCACGCTTCATACATACCACCAAACATGCTCTCTCATATCCCTATACATCTTGTTGGCACCTGGATGCATAGAGTACTGAGATCGATGCGCCTCATGAAGAATCTCCTTGCGCAACGCTCCTCTCGGCACACATAATCTGGTACTGTGCCGCAATGATCCATCATCTGCAATAATAAAGTCCTCTGCCAATCCTATTCGAACCTGTGCTCTGATGCTCCTCAGAGAACTATGCGGCTCTGATCCGGTCCATCAACTCTGACTGTACCTGAAGTTCCCATATATTGTTGCAACTTCAGGAACTAATACCTCAATACCCAAGCTATCAAGATCGGCCAATAAATATCTGTCCCTTGTTAAATACATAGCCACTGGATACCTGTTCAAGGCATCCGCGACTACATTGGCCTTCCCTAGAAGATACTGTAAAGCAATGTCGAGGTCCTTCATCAACTCCAACCACCGCTGCTGCCTTATGTTGAGCTCTTTTTGTGTAAACACATATTTCAAGCTCTTGTGATATGTAAAGATCTCTACCCGCTCTTTATACAAGTAGTGCTTCCACAGTTTAAGAATAAAAATAACTGATACCAACTCCAAGTCATGGGTAGGGTAATTCTTCTCATGCGGATGTAATTGACTGGAAGCATAGGCAATCACCTTCCTGTTCTGCTGTAACACACAACCCAAACCCTTACCTGATGCATCACTATATATAGAAAATCGTCCTGTCCCTGATGGCAATGTCAATATTGGAGCTGTAGTCAACCTCTTCTTTAGCTTCTCAAAAGTAGACTGACAATCCTCAGTCCAAACGAACTTCACGTCCTTCCTGGTTAGTCTAGTCTTTGGCTCCGCAATCCTGGAAAAATCCTGAACAAACCTCCGATAATAGCCTGCCAATCCAAGAAAACTCTTGATCTTTGCCACTGAACTCGGGGTAGACCACGACTCAACTACTGAAATCATCTTCGGGTCTACTGATATCCCGTCTCATGTAATCACATGCCAGATAAATTCAATCCTATCAAGGAAGAACTCATATTTTGAAAGCTTGCCATATAGATTCTCCTTCCTGAGGGTCTCCAGAACTATCCTCAGGTGCTTCTCATGTTCCTCTGGGGTCTTCGAATAAATCAATATATCATCAATGAATACTACCATAAACTGATCAAAGTACTGATAAAATACCTTATTCATCAGGTTCATAAATACCGTCTGGGCATTGGTCAACCCAAATGGCATCACCAAGAACTCAAACTGCCCATACCGATTCCTGAAAGCTGTCTTCGAAATGTCTTCCTTCTTCACTTTCACCTGGTGGTACCCCGACCTCAAGTCTATCTTTAAGAATACCTTCGTTTCGCTCAATTGATCAAATAAATCGTCAATCTACGACAAAAAGTATTTGTTCTTAATAGTGAGGTTATTGAGTGCCCTGTAGTCGATACACATGCGTACCGACCCATCCTTCTTCAGTATAAATAATACCGGAGCACCCCATGGTGATGAACGGGAGCGGAAGAAACCCTTATCCTGCAACTCATCCACCAGATTCCTCAACTCTGCTAGTTCGCTGTTGTTCACCCTATAAACGTGTTGTGATATTGGCTCTGCCCCTAGCACCAAGTCTATAAAGAACTCCACATCTCTGTTTGGTGGCAACCCCGACAACTCCTCCGAAAAGACGTCCATATACTCTGCAATCAATGGATGTGGTGGCTCCTGCTCTTCTACCAAAGCTCCGCAGAAGTCTCCTTCTCTCTGCTCTGCTTCTCCTCTAACGAACTCAAACTCTGGCTCTCCTGGTGTCTGGCTCGACAATCGATACTAGCACGGTGCCTACTCAGCCAATCCATCATGAGCACTATATCGTAGCTCGAAAGTGGCATTACGAGTAGACACACGCTCAACTCTCGGTCTCTCAAAAAACTCTTCGGTCCTTGCAAACATCACTGACCAGGATAATGCCACCCTCGGTCGTGATATTACAAGTCCTCGCCAATGGTTCAGTCTCAAGGTGATATTTCAGAGCAAAAAATACAGATACAAAACTATGTGAAGCACCGAAATCAAATAAAGCATGAGCTGAAAAAGAATCAAGATAGACTGAACCTGAGATAACATCACCAACTGGCTCCTCCGCCTCGACGGTCAAAGCGAAAGCTCGCCCCTGTCTCTGGGCACCTCTCTGCTGCTGGTGGTGCTAAGCGAACTGTTGCTGTTGTGATGGTAGAGGAGGTCCTCTCTGCTGTCCCGCTGGTGGTCTCGCGGGTGCTCTCTGTGCCTGAGCTCTGTCCTGAGCTGGACGAGCTAGAGCTTTAGGACAAGCCCTTAACTGATGGTCTCCTAATCTGCAAAATAAGCACTGGCCCAATCTCATCCTGCATGCATCCCATCCATGTCCCTTTTTCTTATAGAAGGTGCAAGGAATAGCTGACCTCTGGATCTGGTGCATCTGCTGTGCCGATGCTCTAGCTGGTCCATGATACTGCTGCCTCGGTTGCTGGAAGTGCCTCTGGTGTTGCTGCTAAAAATGAGGCTGCTTTATTGGACCCGTGTTGGTACTGGATCCTCCTATGTCTCTCGGCCTCTTAGAACCAAGTCCTAGATCATCCTCTGTCCGCCGTGCCTGTCTCAGATTCTCCTCGAAAGTAGCGGTGGGATCTCCATTTGTATGTGATTTGATCTCCATGTTCAGGCCCTTCCTGAACTTTCTAGCTCTTTCTCTGGGGTTCTGCCCTTCCACAAAATGGCCTAATCTGTAATACTTTGCCTCATACTCATCCACCGTCATACCTCCCTGAACGAGGTACTGGAACTGGCTCTCTAGAGATGTCAGTGCCACATCTGGAAAGAACTTTTCCTTGAAGAGCTCTTTGAAAGCTTCCCAAGTAAGTCCTGGTGCTGAGATCCTGGGGACCGTCCTGAACCTAGTTAACGCAATATCGAACATCATGCTCCCTGCGGCCTCTATATGTAACCTCTCTGGAATCTGTGCCAGCCGTAGGTTTCGCTCAATGTCTTCTATCCAATCATCAGCATAAATGATCCCTTCAGTGCCTTTAAAGTCCTTCCGCCCCATCCTCTTAAAATCTATGATAGTCCCTAGCCTCGGCTGCTGTGGGGTAAACTGAGGTGGTGCCCTCTGTGGCTGGACTAAGACGACTCTCTCGACTGCTGCGAGGACAATCTGGTAAGCATTCTCAATTCCTTGCCTCATAACCTCTGACTAATGTTGTTGCGCCTCCATCATCTGCTGAAAGAGCGCAAACATATGTGTCTGATCGATTGCGGATGGTGGGGGAGGAATATCCCCTAAAACTGTCGGTGCTGCCCTCTGTACCGGAGGTGGAGCACCTCCGAAAGCTGCTGCAAAAATGTCCACCTGGATCAGTGAAGCGGATCTCTGGAAAGTAGCTGCTGGAACAGCATCTGATGGTGCTGCCCTCATAGACGACGAAGTGACCGACCTTGCTGACATTGCGCCTGATCGCGTTAGGAACGCGTCTTCGGCGACATCTTGAAGGTAGATGGAACAAAGGAATCAATATTGAGTAAGATAAAATATCATCATAGATTTTCTTCAAAGTAAAGGAAATATTCTAATAGAGAAGGATAGAAAAACTGATATTGGAAGTATTTTCTAGTTGTGATTGAGTATACTCTAAGCCTAAATCCTATATCCTAAGGCAGGCTCGTAGTAGTACTCTAGGTGAGCGTTATTACGATATCGCTTTACTGCGAAGTCGGACCTGCATTGACCACCACTAAAAATGTGTCATGACCCGCACACGGATATTCGGACACGTGTACATGGGTACGTCCAGCCTACGCCACAGCATCAACGATAGAACACTGTTTGGGTCAACTCTACTATCTAAACATCCAAACAAAATATATATGGTACCTGTCAATCATCTCAATTCCAAACGGAGGAACAATATGGTATCATATAAATGTAAACTATACTCTATCACAATGCAAAGTAGGGAAGATAAAGCACGAGATGAAATAACAAAGAAAAAGAGTTACAATACAACCACAAGATTAAAATAATATATACATGCCAATAACCTCAATAAAAGTCTAATACAAGTCCACCAAAATAATCTAAATCTCCTCAGGCTCTGGAACTAAGTCCTCCTGCTCTATATGAGTATCCTCTAATGGAACACCGTCCTGCGGTCTATAGTATGTAGGACACTGATCTACGAGCCAATCATCTGAAAAAATATATCCAGTCAGGATTGGAGCGAAGTACATACCTCTGAAAGCAGTTTCAAATACATAATCGAGCATATATAACAGATAATAGAAAAGAATACATGATAACTAAACAACAGAATAAAATGAACTAGAGTGAACAGGTAATGTACTGGAATGAAGAACATACGACAAAATATCTGCACTGTAATAAAAATAACTAAAATCTAACTAATGTTCTATGGAATACAAGTTTATTATGTGATCGGTTTAGGTTGAACACGAAATACAATATGGTAAAACAATTACAAGTGTGGTATGTAATCGACATGTACACGAATATACTGGGGCTTGATTACGTAATCAACTCATACTCCCCCATCCCCAACTAATATCAATGGATCCAATCAAGACATGTTACGAACATGAATATGGGCACATTGAACACGAACATTGTGTGTAAACGAATATAAGCACACTGAACACGAGCAGTGTGTGAACACGAAGTACACTAAATCAATACCCGATACACAATAAAATATATATGAAAAGTACCCGCTGAACACGATAAGTGATAACATCTCCTGATAGGATCCATATAGTACTAGTACGTGATACCACTGTGTCGGAATCAAGTATACAGTTCTAGAATATGAGATATATACACTATCATAAAATAAAAAATAACAGAGAAATATACTCGTCTGAGGTCCTGAGCAAGGTGTGTCTTTCGATGTCCAAGCTGGTGTCACACAGACCTATATATGGTATATTGCATCAATACAAGGTTTTGGAATAAAAATAAGTTAAACTAGTTCAATTCAAGGTCATAAAGCCATTTCTAAGTCAAAATAGTCAAACTAGGTCAAAGTAGCCAAACTTGGTCAAACTAGTTATTTCTAGGTTGTATGAGTCAATCTCTAGGATATTGGGTCCATACACTATATAACTAGGCTATACTAGCTATACTAGGATACCAACAAAATATCGTATCATAAGATACTCAAGTTATTAGATATGAAAATACTATAATATATATATACAAGACAAAATATATAATACTCCTAGCCAAACTAATGCTAAGTGGATACCTAGGCTTTGAACCAAATGCGGTATCACACCACCTACACACCCATCTTGATATACAAACTCAATACCTTGAGTATAAACCAATACCTTGACATTACCTTGGTATCACAAGGTAATACAATATATAACATAGCTAACTAACCAACATACCTAACATACCCATAAGATATTCAATACCCATACCCAAAATACCCTAACTCTCATTACCTTGGTGTCACAAGATAAACTAGAATAATACTAACCAATGCTAATTACTAGTGCTTATATATATATATATATATATATATATATATATATACACACACACACACACACTTAACTCACTAACAATATATATACATAATTAACTTATCAATAAAAACTAACTTAGCTTATTAACTAGCTTACTAAACTTATCTATAACTTAATTTCTAAACATCAACTACTGTTGCTTATTGCTACAGCTTCTGCTTATCCATGCTCCTCCTGTAGCTTACTGCTTCTGCTTGCTACTGCTGCAGCTTACTGATTTTGCTTGCTTTTGCTGCAGCTTACTGCTTCTGCGGCTGCTTCTGCAGTTTTTGCTGTTGCTTACTGCATGCTTATTGGCCTGCTTATCCGACCTGCTTATGCCTATAATTTCCCCCTCTAGCTCACATGCACACATCTAATACACACATACAATCACATACACACACACACACACACACACACACACACACATATATATATATATATATATATATATATATATATATATATGCCACATACCCATATTAATGATGCACATGCACTCTCCTATTCTCCCATGACCACCAACACATCAAAATAAAAAGTAGAACATACACATAATTACATATATACATATATATCACATAAGAATTATAATTATAATACTCTAATAGCTATAACCAAGGTAAATTGAATTAAAATACAAGAAAACAAACACTGGAGTGCACCGCGCCCGTATCACACTCAATCTATGATACGCTTGCGATACGGCTCCACCACATCACCAAACGTACCCTGAAGGACACGAACAAGTCCAAAATCACAATTAGAAGCAACACGAAGTGTTAGCTACTCGTCTACGTGTCCGTGTTAAAATGTGACATACTCAAACCCCCGTGTCGGAAGAAAACCTCCAAATCAACCCGTATCCTCAAATTGTCCGGATACGGCATACACGTATCCAATTGTGGATACGACACTAGTCACACACAATCAAACACATGTCAATTTGGTCTAATTGACCTTTTGACAAACATAAGATGTGCTAATATTAAAATTTCCCCAAAATTGATACAAAATACCACATAACTTTCTCCATAGGTCTCCTATGAACCTAATTCCAATTCCTATGGGTAGCCTTAGTATATGAGAGGGTTCCTAATAATTAAATTATAGATTTAGAGTATAATTAGAGAGGAAAAACTGAATTGTACCCATTGAGAGATGGATTTCCAATAAAATCTCCAAATTGAGTGTCAAGAGCCTTCAACTTGTAGATCCTTGCTCCTCCTTGTAGATCCTTACTTTCTCATTGTAGATCCTTATTCTAATAGCCTCCAATGAAGACTAGGAAAGGAATTGGGAAGAAATTTAGCTAGGAATTGGTATAGGAATGAAGGAATTTGGAAGAGAAAAAATATAGATCTAGATTTGGAATAAAAAATGAAGAGAGAGAGAGAGAGAGAGAGAGAGAGAGAGAGTCTCTCCCCACTCCAATTGTGGCCGGCCTCTACCCCTCCTCCAAGCTACTATGAAGGCTTATCATGAAGGAATTAATTAAGGAGTGAAGGTTCTAGTCTAATTGGTTTAACTAATTCATTCATTCTCCTAATGAATGGGCTTACTATTGGGCTCAATTCTAACTAGAACTAAATGTTGGTCCATAGATCTAATCTAAACTAGTTAGGTCCACTAACACAAGTACAAAATAAAATCTAACATCTAACAATAAATAAATAATACAATAAATATTATTTACAACATGCACAATATTTAATATTATATTTCTAGAATAAATACCCATATCAAATTACCAAACTACCCCTAGCTAAAAAAGTGAGGGTGACACATATATATAGACTCCTCATGTCTCCTTTTGGAGACACACTAAAAAAGAAAAAGAAGAAGTTCATAGAGTCTGTTTGAGTCATACACAGAGGTGACTATGAGCGTTTCAGAAGTTCTCATGTGAACTTGCTGGTTCCTGGGAGCAGATCATTAAAAACCGATGAATCTTGCTTTGTGCAACAGTGGTCTTCATCAACCTATTAAGATTAATTTTTATTCTATTTTCTACTTCTTCATTCTCTCAATTTTGTAATACGTTCTATCTCAATTGCAACTGCGTTTGCAAGGAAGAATCAGTTTGGTTATTGTTAGTTTGTAACCTGAATTTTAACAAGTTTAGTTGAAATCGAGTTCATTTAGAGAGCAAGTTCCTAACGTGAATCTCTGGACCTCGATAACAACATCAGGAACAAACAGAGAATGGCCTATAAGTCTTGCGTGAATCTCTGCTCCTGATCTCTGTGATCCATCTTTGATATACATTGGGACTAACTGTTGCAATATCCTAGACGGCCTACTTTAATTGTAAGTACGATCGAATATGCCATAAGCGCTTGTTTTGTACGTGTCTTGGCATAGAGGTGGTTGTAGGCCGACCCAAGGAATATATAGGGAGGGCGTACGCATAGGGAAGAGGGTATGTGTCATGGTGGTCGAAAAGACACGAGGGTGTGGGTGTTAGTCATGCCTTTTCATGATCTATTTGTAATTTCAGCATGACACCATGCCCAACAAAAATAACTTATGATTGAGATATAGTCGACAGAGGAGAGGAGTGGACGCGGTGTGGTGCGGTGCGGAAATGGGAGGCAGTAGATAGGGAAGGGTGACTTCGGACTTGAATAACCTTCAAGACTACTCTTAGGACTATTCCAATCCAAATTTAATTTAAATCTATATCAACATGTGAAAAGACAACCAGAATTATCCGGCCAGGTTAAAAAAAAGGTACAAAAATTACTCGGATCCCCACACAATATTATTGAAAAGTTGTGAAGAGAGAGAGAGAGAAGATTTGCATACGTTACCTGACTGTTTTTTAAAAGAAAACCCAAACTTCCAAACTGTGCTATATAGAGAGTTAAAATTTTCCTTTCTTAAACTTCGCTCTTCTTTTTCTATACGAACTGAAGTCTCCCTACTATGTCACCTGACCTGAGCATCTGCATTTCGTCTCTCAACAATATTTTATATTTGTAATTTTATCGGGAATCAAGCACATGCTGGGAGTCAGAGGCGGTCGGCTGGACCCATTTCTCGGCACCCTCAAAGCCATGGTACAGATGGGTCCCCGCCTTGATCGGTTCAGAACGGACACGCGTGTCAGACACTGGCTCCTGATACGTATCCTCCATTATTATTATTATTATTCATCTGCATCCGGGAACAACGCTTCACTGGCGAGCTCAAGTTTTCTTAATTTTACAGGAAAATGATACCCGTGACCGCGGACAAGGTGTCGGTAATCCTTTTCTCTCCTCCTATTTATACGGACCTACCACCGAATCGCAGCGAATGGAGCGCTGACACGTGGTCCGCGGTCACGGACTGCAGTCCAAGACCGTAGGCAACGTAGCACTGCCGAATTTTAAAACACTATATAATATAGTCTATTTTTTTTTCATCTACAAAACTAGAGTGTATGTTCACCCTCCAATCAACGGTTGCCACATAATATTTTCATGTAATCTAAAATCACTTTGGAAGTAATTTTGTGAACATTCAAAGTGGTTTTGACTTCTATTTTGACACGTGACAATATTTAATTGGAGGGTGAACATACACCATAATTTTGATAGATGAACAAAAATAGACTTCTATAAAATATACTTGTATTTTATGAATATGATCAGGGATTCAGGTGTTACAGTATCCTATAAATTTGGTAAAAGAATGAATTTCTCAGCAGAAAGATATAGTCTTCTTCATTGATTTCTCTGTATTAATCTCCAGCAAAGGTTCATTTTCAATATCCCTGCTTCTGGAATTGTGTTTAAGCTGGGGGAAAAAAAAAATCGACCACAAAAATTGGAAAGCTAAACAAATTTTAGTGACAGTTTAAACAAAATATTAAGATGCCGACAGAAACAAAACAGAACCACACTGTCCCTATATGCAAAACTGATTATGGTTATAAATATTAAAACTCTATAAGAAGTTATGTTGATAGATTTTCAACCTTAGTTGTATTTCTGTCAATTTTGGTGTTTGTATATCTCTATTTTTTTTATGGGAGGTTAAAAATGGCTCAAAAACGAGCTGTTTGTGTAAAAAATAAATAAAAAAAATTTAATTTTATCTCAAAACTATGGAAAAATAAAATTTTAAAGCTATATATTTTTTTTTCTTCAGCACATTACCCCAAAAAAATGTGAATGTTAATAGTAATGGTTAAAAGGGATTCTAGCTAGAAACATGGACGGAGTCTTATGCATGCGCATTAATTTCATTTGTTGTGATACTCTGTGTTACTCCAAAATGGTTATTGAAGATAAAAAGCAAGAATCTGTATCCGAAAACGACATTGCTCCCTTTCATCTTCCAACTGCAGACATAGCACAAATGTGGTGCTCCTGAAACTGTGACCAAAGCAGCAGAAGTAGTAGTGATTGTCTCCTATCCCTATAGAAAATCAGCACAAACTCTCACAACTCCTTTGGTTCGGAAAATATTGGCAATAGAAAAGAAAAGTAATTTCTTTTCTATGTTTGGATACGAAAGAAAAATACGAGAAAAGAAAAATAATTCTCATAGGAAAAAAAATTAGAACGGAAAGTGATTTTCTCTATCCAACCAAAAAATCACTTTCCCATCATAGAAAATTTATTTTTTTTTTTCAATTTTTTTTTGTCTTTCCAAACACCCAAAATAAAAATGAATAGAAATTATATTTTTCAAAAGAAGAAAAAAAACAAGAAATTGATTTCCTTTTATTTTCTTTTCGCGAACCAAACGGGGACCTCATTGTTTATGAAGAGTACTTACTAATAAATTTTTACAGGCTAAATTAATGGTGGATGAAAACCTTCAGGTTTAACTAATCATGCATCTATGTGTATTAGTACACTCTATTTTTATTAGTCCACATATGAATAATTTATTTAGAAAAATGAATACTATCATTACTATGACTCATATTTTGTTTACCCTAGAAAATTTTATTCATTTGTCCCATCTAAATTCTAAAATGCTAGTAAGAGTTGTCGTGCAACACAAGGAGCACTACAGTACTCTTATAATTATATTGAGAATAACAAAGCACGATCGAACAATAAACAAACAATAAAAGAGAAACTATTATTTAATAAAAAGATAGAATATTTCAAGTTACAATAAATATATCGTAAACCTCAAACACTTTCCTTAGCGAGATTTGCAACGAGCTATCTTCTCTCAAAGATTTCTTTAATGGTCTTAAAAAAAAAAACCTAAAAATCTTACATTTTTGCAATGACCAAACACCTAAACCTAGGCTAGAAGAGACATTGGCATTAAATAGTCCCTCATAACTTGAACCAAGTCTTGGATTCAATTTCGTCGAATTGAAAGTCGTCATTAGGTGATGCTTTACATGTGGTGCCCCGTTCCACCTATTCGGAAAGCGCAGCTAAGAAATACAAGACGGTATCGTTCGATCGGGATAGATTGAAACAAGATCTTACCCTTGTTATGGATTTGCTTCTTCGGAATCGATTCCCATATTCAGTGGACCGTGCCCTAGGATCGACTTAGCGACAGAGTCAGGAGGGACCTCTCCGCTGCATCTTCTGCTACTTAGTTTTCGCTGTCGCTTGTTGCTTTCGTGCCTTGAGTTAGTTTTCAGATTTACTTGAGTTTTCTTGAACGGTTTCGATGAATTTCATTGTTTTCGTTCGTTGAACTGTACTTCAATTCCGAGATTGAAAAGAGTGGAAGAGGTATTGATCAGCTGTTCGTGGTAATGCAGGTGAATGAGTAGTAGGCGACGCGCGAGCGGAGTCCTGAAGCACCTCTTTCCTTCTCCCTTCCAACCAACTAAGTGAGTGGCTTATATTCGATTCAGTTGACCCTTCTTCCAAGTCTTCACATCTAAAATCTTGCATTCTTGTTTGCCCCGATCAAACGATACCAAGTAATAACTAAAAGATATCAAGATAAAAAGGAATAGACTTGGATAACTTTATGCTTGTCAATCAAAAACTTTTGAACTGTTACCTATTGCATGCTAGTTTGTTTCAATATTCTGCCTATGCTCCAATGTTAGTTAGAATGCTTACTTCTTCTATATTATTGTGTTATGCATAGAACACACCTTGTTATGCAATAAATTATTCAGGGAGACTATGCAAAATGAATCATGCAATGCTATTTGTCTTGTACTCGTGTTGCCTCAACTGCATGAAATGGTTAACTTAATATAGATACCGTTTGATAACGGACAACTTGTGCACAAGGTCATAGTTCATGCGGACGGTCGCTGGGGCACTGGAACCGATCCGATCCAGGCGAAACTCCATTTGTGTAGTCCATTTTTACTGGACGAGATGGCTTGTAGCGCACCATGTTCTTTTGCTGCTTACCATCTTTGCCAGTGACTAGTCGTCCATTTGGCATCAAGCCAGTGATCACCACGTATACTTAAACCTGTGCAAAGCTAATTTGTGTCTTCATGGCAGGGAAGGACATGGTAAGTATTGTGCAGGTGGTTCAGAGGGGCAGGTAAATGTCACCGAACGGTGGCAAGTTTATTTTAGTAGTTTACATATATATTGCCTGCTTGTAAAATAAACTAAGGCAAGATAGAAAGACCACAAATAATATGCATGTTTCATCTAAACAACGTGTTGATTGGTATAGTTGGGTTAGCTTGCCTTCACCAGTACGTTTCGATGTACTGACCCTCGTTGAAACAGGTTTCCCGCACTAAGGAGATCCGAGCTAGGAGCCGAAGTCATTCCCCAAATCCAGTCCAGCTGTAGGCGCATCCTGATCGTGCCATCTTTTAAAGCATTTTGAAGCAAGGAGCTAGCAACCCAAACTCAATGCAGCTCCGAGGGAAAGCCATCATCCCGCCTGGAGGTCTCTTATTTTGAAGTTTAGTAAAGGGATGTAATGTACAGGACAACTATCTCATTTTGTGACAATATTTTGTAAGCCCGTGCGACAACCTTATGACTCGTTCAAAAGTTTGTAACAAATGTTCATTATCAATAAAAGGGTACTTTTCTATGTTTCAACTTGTGTTTTAATTTATCTGCGTACTCTGAATATGTGCTCGCTATGCAAAATATCTTAGCCTTGTGCGGTGCGCAACCTAGGCCCGCACGAAGTCACGCCCGGGGGACGACTATCGATTCCACAGAATCGGGGCGTGATATTACAAACCTAAATTGCACTTGTATAAGGTATATAAACATCAAAACGGTCGATAGAACATCTAAGATACAAAATCATTGCAGTAAAAATACTAAACAGAAAAATTTAATCGACACAAGTTATAAAAAATAATTCTCTTTATTGATAATATTATAGCGAAATTACAACGTCTCGAAATAACAAAAAATAACTCGATGATAATCTCTTTCTCTCAATACAATGAAACATGCCACATGATTAACTTCTCAAGAACTATATAAACAATGATGTACCATGCATTATGTCCCTTATATACACAGAACTAACATCTCCAGCCGTAACGTTTGAAGTTGCCAACCAAACTCCAATGCCTCAACACATCCTACTGTAAACCCCCAGATTTTTCAGGAATTTTAAAAATAAATTTTCGAAATTTTTCTGGAATTTTCTGTGATTTTTCATAAATTAAAATAAAAGTTCTTCTGTATTTAATATTTTTAAATTTTAAAATAAATATTAACATAGTATGAAAATAATATTTTTAGGTGTAAAATAAAATATTAGACATAGGATAATTTTTCTAGAATTTATTGGACTCCGGAACTACTTTTAAAGACCTAAAAATTAATGTTTTAATTAAACCCAAATAAACCAACCTGAACCAACCGGTTTAATGAACCAAACCAATCCTAAACTGGACCCAAACCCCTAGCGGGTCGGGTCGGGTCTGAACCCAACTCGAAACCCGCTAACCCGTACCCGACCAAAAACTTATTGGATCGGATCCGGATCTAAAATCCGAAACCTGACCCAACAACCCGACCCGATAACCCGCTGCTACAGTGAAACCCTAAAACTGATTTTCTCCGACACCGCAGCTCCCCTCTCCGGCCGTTTCCGCCGCCGTGACCCTCCGGCTTCCCCGTGACTATTCACCGCCGTTTCGCCTCCACCATCTCCTCCTCTCCCCGTCGCCAACGACCGCCCTTCTCCTTCCCCGCTCCTCCTATAAAACCCAATACCCCGCCACTGACCACCACCGTCTCCATCGCCTTCCCTCCGACGAACTCCTCCGGCCACCGCCCAGCCATCACTACCAGAACCACCGCCCCCTTCATTCACCACAGCTCCGGCCGCCTCCGCCGAGCTCCCCTCAGGCGACGAGCTCCCCGGCCAATTTCGTCTCAGCACCACCTCCACTACGACTCCACCGCTGACCCGAGCCGCCTCCACCTGTTCTCCACTCCGTCGGACGACTCCGCCATGACTAGAGACTCCGGCGACCTCCGGCGACGAACTTGACTTACTCTCCGATGAGCCCCGACGACCCCAGCAGCATAGCGCCGCCTCCGACCGGCCGAGATCCGCCGCGTCGTCCACGTACGCGCAGAATAGTCATTTTCCGACTCCTCGTTCCGATAAGCATTTCTCTTACCTCGTCGCACCATTTTTTGAGCAGTCTGTTGCAACCCATTCCCTGCGTGACCCTCTCGAACCCTGTGCCATTAGCCAGGGGTATCGCATCCTGTGGTGGTCGCAAACTGTGATACAAAATCAGAAAAATAATTACCCTATTTCTGAAAATTCAGAAATTGTCCCGAACTCCCCAGTTCGAGACCGTTTTGCGACCAACTTGTGAAATGTTTTCAAAATCCATCTGAACAATTATTTAGACCTTATGACCAAGTTTTAAAAACCTATTTTTGTCTAATTTATTGAGTTGTAGATTGCATGTTATTCGAGGGTGAAAATGACCAAAAGATTGGTTATTTAAATACCCTAATTTTTCCGAAACTGGGTGCGCCCCGCTAAACGGGATGACTTGGTCGTGTGCGAACTACACCGAAAGGTGCACGCCGTTAATACGGACATGTGGGATTTCGTGGAAGTTGATTTGGATGTGTGTGCGCACCGAAATCAACACGTATTCGTCGACAACATCCCGTATCGGCCCTGTTCTGAAACTCGTTGTAACTTTGTGTGTGCTCATCGTTTCGAAACAAAACTTGCGCCATCGGACTCATAGCATTTTTTTCGTCCTGTGACCCAAGTTTGGTTCGATTCTGAAAACGTTGACAAAATCCCGTATCGTGGGCCGCACGGCTCCACTTGACAGGCAATTTTGTGATCAGCTCATCGGAATCCAGTTTTGGATATTCCGTTGGGTTCGTATCGTCGTTCTGGACTTGTAGACATCAAGTTTGATGAATTTGGAGAATATTATCTTTGACACATTTTTTGGTGCGAAGTGGGCCACATGTGGACCTCGCTTTGACCAGAAACTGTCACTTTTGCCCCTGTGTCCAAATTAGACTTATGGACAAGCAATTCTAGCTATTTGATATCTTCTGAACCTGATGGTAACATTTATTACAGTATTCGGAGGAGTACCTGTAAATCTCGCTAATACCAGAGCAACAGTTGGGGTCCGAACCCCAGACAAGTGTACCTTGCCAATCTTGCAGTAATTGCTACATGTTATTCTATTGATTTAATTATATGATAAATATGTTCAACCTAGAACCGTGTGATATTACTTAACTTCTGAATAATATTCGGGTGTCAACGCCGTACGCGGAGTTGTGTAACGTCACCTATACATGGATATCGAAACCCTATATGTCTCTGTGCTTGCATTATCAAGTACGTCATACCACAGGACACCTGACACTGTTCATGAGACAGAATCTTCCTGAGATATTCATGGTGATTCTGTATAGGTTACATGATTCGTGACATAGATATTGCATGTGCTTAGCTATCATTATGACTTGTTGCATTAGATATAATCTTGCGTGTCATGGACATGAGACGTATGATTAATTACATTGGGTGGGAAGAGACACACAGGCTACAGACTGATTATATATATAAACCCTTATTAATGTGGTGCTCAATGTCACGCCCCAGTCCCAAAATACGTAGGACTAGGAACACGTAAGCATGCCAGCCGTATGTATATGGCAACTCCAATATATGGATACAATAATATACACGTACGCTGTAATATGAATATAACTCACATGTGGTATAAATATAGTGTCACAAGTCACAGGTATACTAATCTCATCCACACAATAAGTCACAGAAAGTAAATAATTGAAGTAGAATAAAGAGTCTGAATAATCCTTAAATGATAGTCGGGTGGAGACAAATCCACTACCAATGACTATAACAATACTAAAATAAGAGAGGAGGGTAAATCTCCAATATAAATAAGATGATGATATAAAGGTATCAGCGAAGCGATCCGTCGCTAGAGATAATCAAAGATGCTCCGAAGGTAAGACCTCATCGGAAGAGATAAGTAGTAAGTCATGATCCGTGCTCCAGCGAATAGTCATGAGCATCTACACCTAAAAAGGTACCATGTCCTCAGAGGGACGTAACAAGATACATAGAAGCAAGCCAATTTGAATACAGTAAACATGCATAATGTTTAAAAATATATTAGTCGTTGTACAAGACAATCTATATGAATGAAAATGAGGACAACTATTCGACGTATGGGCAAGGGTAGGCTACTCGATCTAAGCCTCACAACTCACACACCTGTCAGTGGACATCAGAAATCGTCATACCTCGGGGGTAGCGACCAGCGCGACTCTACAGAAATTGACATACCTCGAGGGTAGCGACCAGCGCGACTCTACAGAAATTGATATACCTCGGGGGTAGCGACCAGCGCGACACACGTTCGTAGTGCAAGCTATATACTACGGTTTACCAGAGTGGTTAAAGCCCATACGCCTAATGATTGTCCTCTCATGATACTAGGTGTCAAGTGTGTGTCAACATATCTAATATATAGTAATGACTGAACGAAACTACACATGCAATAAATATACAGAAATGCAATGAATATACAGAAATATAAATAGCATGCAAAAGTACTGTAAACAATTTGGCAAGGTATCTTGCCTAGTCTGAAAAAGAATGAAGTCCCAACTCAAGGCGTCGTCCGATCTACTTCACATAAATTAAACAAGTTAGGTTACAAAAGTGGGTGAATAGGTTCCTCCATTTTAGTCTATTTTAATTCTGAATAAAATAACCTAAAATAGTATTTTAATCTTATTTTAATCTGATTTTATTACTAAACCCTAATTTTGGTCAAAAGAAAATTAACTTTACGGATTTGTGATCCGTGACACGCAAATCGAGGCAATTCGTTGACCAAAAAGTCCACCGACTCAAATCCTGGATTTGTGTGTAAAATCCAATAGATTTTAGCGCTACATGAATGCCAGAATCGACGGTTTTATAAAATCACAAGTCGGTAAAGAGTTATAGCCACAAGGGCGAATAGATGATAGTTTTCGGTGGTTTCCTATGTACGTCTATGTTGCACGAATTTTACAGTAGATTAAACTTACATGTTAAATTCTATAAAAGTAATTTTATATAATTTCATCATGTCAACTTTTCGAAACTTCAAACAGTTCGTAATTCCGAGTTCGGGATCTCCCGCAATCTCAAAAATACCAAAATGCGTCTGATTTCGGACAACTGACACTTTTATAATTTTTTGGAAAAATAGGTTCATAAATTATTAAAATAATTTTTATATTCAGAAAACTAACCTTGATATAGTTCTAACAAAAAAACTGGAGCACGTTTGGAGTCCGGAGCTAGGAGATATCGTCTTTTTAAGTCGTCATAACTACTAGAAAATGAGGCTGAATTTATGACGAATTTTGACTGTTTTTTGGACGAAAAAGAGAGGAATTTGGGAAAAAAAAAAATGAAGGATGAGGTATTTATAATGGTGGACACTACTTAATTGAATACGACTAGGATTGGCTAATTTGGATATGATTAGGATCAGTTTAAATAATGATAGGATATGCATGAAGTTGCTTTCCTAGTAGGCTCAGGATTTGAATTAATTTAAAATAGAGTTTGAGTTTATCTCAATAATTTATAATCTTAAATAAAATTAAAGATAATTCAAATAATTTATATATAATCTTATTAATATCTATTAACACTAAATTAGTATCTATCTAATATTAAGACTATATATATCCAAATAAATCCTAAATAATTTTAAAAATCTAAATAAATTTCTTAAAATTCTAAATAAATTACAGAAAAATATAATTAAATATTTTAACCTAAAATAAATATTTGGTAGAAATAATATGGAAGTATGGACTCATATTAAATCATGAAAGTCCTAGAAATTTAGGTTTCCTATGTTTTAATTACCTAAAAATTCTAGAAAAATCTCCAAAAATCTAAAATAGGCTAAAAAGATTCTAAATAAATATTTAAGTAAATATACTAAGAAATTTATTTTCTAATTAACTAAGAGAATACTCTAAAGTAATTCAATATTTAAAATAATCTATAATAAATATAATAATATAAAATACACACAAAATACCTATTTTGGGTGAGGGGGTTTACACTCAAGACTCTAAACCCGAGCTTGACCTGATATTACCGCTACCGGCTCCCAGACACAGAGCTTGTAGTGTTCTCAGCCTGAGTTCTAGTGATGCTCTCAACTTGCATATCATTTAGCTGGTTACATAGTTTACCCTATTGATTTATTTATTATTGCACTATATTTATTTTGGCTTGAGTTATTTTGTACCTTGTTGTGTCCTCTGAGGACCTGGATCCGGATTATGTCCCCAGATATAGCAGAGGAGTTCTATCCAGAGGTATATGGAGCAGAAGCAGGAACAGGAGCAGGAGCAGGCACTGGAACTGAGCCGATCCCCGAGGACGAGGTAATAGCCGAGGATTTCTCTTGAGTATTTACTTCCTCTATACTCAGTATTTGTTATTGTCAAACTCTTTATTTCCTGTTTATTGAGTTGTTGTATCAAACTCATCATCGGGTTGTTCCACGAGTTATGTTTTATTGAGACTTTATATTGCTTTATATTATGATATTGGTTGTATTTATTTCTGTGGATGAGATTAGTACCATTGCCCATATTGTTGTTTTACAGCTTAAGTACACCCTGATGGGTCCATTAAAATGGGTTTGCCCATCGGTGTGTACTGCTGGCCATTGCCACGTGTCTAGTCCCCCGATATTTTGGGACTGGGCGTGACACCTACCAAACTCTGCACTTGAGAAAATGTAGTGGAGGGTCAGTACATTGAAAAATGCACTGGTGATTGGTCTATGACCAACTCAACTAAAGCCAACACGTTAATTAAGTGAGTGGAGACAAATATATTGGAGAATGCACTGGTGAGTGGCCTCTAGCCAACTTACTGGACATGACAATCATTTAGTGGAAAAGCGAACATTCATCCTAGTTTTTGTGGATGCACAAAAATGGACTTAATTTTTAGCACTAGTTTGACACGTGACAAACTTTGAATGGAAGGAACATGATCTAGTTTTGGTGGGTGAACGAAAATGGACTTATCAAGTTATAATCAACTGACAGCCATACAAAACTGTTTGTAGATATGTAATACTGTAGGCAAGAATGCAACAGAGAGGAGACAAACAGTAGATAAACCGAGCAAGATGGTTAGAAAGTAGTGGCACAGGATGCAGACCATGCTCAAACAAGTTCCGTTGTTCCACTATTTCTGTTCTATATTCTGTTTCTACCCTATTATATGTGAGCTCCATCCAGTATAAAATAAAATATGAGCCCACATATAATAGATGGAAACATAATATATGACATAAATAGTGGGATCTACTTCTCTCGACCATGCTAAGGAAATATCACTTTTCGAAGCTAGCATACATGCATTGATTATAAGGTTGAAATAAAATAGAAAAGTACTGCAACAACCAAGAGATTAGAAAGAGAAAAGAGGTGCATGATGGGATTGGATTCGGATTAGTGATGTGTTGGGAACGAAAGTGCGAAAACTGTTCCCTAAACCAAAGAGTACCTACGAGAGAACCGAGCAAAACGTACAAACCAAAAATGCCAAACACAAATTGCAAACACAGATTTTTGACGTGGAAAATTCTTGCAAAAAAAATCACGGGACAATCGGAGTCCAACCCTGAAAAGCCTCTACTAATGGAATAAAAAATACGCCGACTCCTTAAAAACTTCTCACCGATCCAAACGGATCACCACAACTCTTTTGGAACAGAAAATAGATTATAACCACGAAGAAGAAAGACAACGAGAAATACCCGAAACTGATCTCCTTCTTCAAAATGGCCTACAATCATTCTTTCTCCTCTCCAATGTTGCAATGGCACTCTTGCCTCTTTTCTCTCCTTGTTACTATATTTTATTTTTTAGAGAGAGAGAGGGAGATATTTTAGGACCATGAGACACCTATATATAGCCTCAAACCCACAACTATCATTCCTATTATAGATAGGAATATCCAATCTAAATCCAAATCCAAATCCATTGACATATTCCTATTATATATAGGAATATCCAATCTAAATCCATTGAGATATTCCTATTATATTTAGGAATATCCAATCCAAATAAATTGAGGTATTCCTATTATATGTAGAAATACTCAATCCTACTCTGGGGTATTTTTCACATAGGTTGGGAACCCCACCCACTCTAATAAATCTTTTCCTTCACAACTATATGGAGGGGGTCGTCATCCCGATGATCTACCTGCAGTACTCAAACTTTACCCTTGGTACAACCTTTTGTGAACATATCTGCTCCGTTGCCATCTGTATGAACCTTCTCAAGCGCCGCTTCCTTCTTGTCAACCACATCCCGTATCCAATGATACCGGGTATCAATATGCTTGGACCAACTATGAAATGTCTGATTCTTAATAAGGTAAATAGCACTCTTACTATCGTAAAGCAAATGATATTGCTCCTACTTTAGCCCAATTTTCTGTAGCAGCTTCTTCATCCACAATAACTCCTTGCAAGCCTCCGTCGCCGCAATATATTCTGCCTCTGTCGTCGACAAGACAACACACTTTTGTAAACGCGACTATCACGATACTGCTCCACCAGCAAACATTATCACATACCCTAAAGTCGATTGCCTCGTCTCTACATCTTCAACCATATCAACGTCGGTATATCTAACCAACTTCGGTTCGACACCACCAAATAAAAGTCTCCAATCGGCAGTACCTTAAAGATATCATAGAATCCACTTGACCCCACTCCAATATACCCTTTTAGGATTGGAAGTGTACCTGCTAACTGTACCGACTGCGTGAGCAATGTCTGGCCTCGTACATACCATAGCATATATACGACTCCTCACAACTGAGACATATGGAACTTGCTCCATATCTCCCTTCTCGTCCTCGGTAGATGAACACTGCTCCTCAGTGAACTTAAAGTGAGCCACAAGGGGGTTACTTACTTTCTTCGATCCGTCTATCCCAAAACGCTGAAGTACTCGGTGAATGTACTTCTTTTGGGACAAGTGTAGCAGCTTGGATTCTCTCTCTCTCTCTCTCTCTCTCTCTCTCTCTCTCTCTCTCTCTCTCTCTCTCGGCTGATCTCCATCCCAAGAATAGTTTTCGTTGCATCCAAATCCTTCATAGAGAAGGTCGTGCCCAGTTGGCGCTTCAACTCTGCTATCCTGGTGGCATTCCGATCCACCAACAGCATGTCATCAACATAAAGCAACAAAATGATAAAATTATCCTCGGCGAAGTACCTCACAAAAACACAATGATCCAATGTCGTCCGTGCATAGCCATGCTCCTCCATAAATGACTCGAAGTTCCTGTACCACTATCTCGAAGCTTGTTTCAGACCATACAAGCTTTTCTTCAACCGACAGACCAAATGTGACTTGCCCTTCTCATAAAATTTCTCTGTCTGCTCCATGTACAACTCCTCCTCAAGATCACAGTAGAGGAATGTCGTCTTCACGTCCATTTGCTCGAACTCTAAGTTGAAACTGGATGTCAATGCTAGCACCACCCGTATAGACAACTGCTTGACTGGCGAAAAGATCTTATCATAATCTACGCCTTTCTGCTGACCGTAGCCTTTAACTACCAGCCTCACTTTGTATCGAGGGCGAGTATCATCATCTCTCTGCTTCACTCTGAATACCCATCGATTCTTCAAAGCCTTCTTGCCCTTTGGCAACCGCACCAGATCATAAGTAGAGTTGGCCTCCAAGGAACTCATCTCCTCCTACATGGACTCCATGCACTCCTGCCTATGTTCATCTTCCATAGCCTTTGTAAAACTTTCAGGTTCTCTCCCGTCATTCAGTAGCACATACTCACCCGATGAGTATCTCGTAGATGGTCGATGCTCTCTATCGCTCCTCCTCAACGGAACCACTGGTGCTGGCTGTATATCTACAGTCTCCTCCCCTCCAGGAACTGCCTTATCGGCATGCTCATCCTCCTGAGGGTCACCCTGACCACCATCAGCAAGCTGATGATCAAGGTTGGGAGCAACTCCATGTACTAGCTCCCCCATAACTGGGTCCTCTACGATATCCTCTGAAAACTGCTCGAAGCAAAATGACTCTAACTCAGGCAATTCCTCAGCCTCAGAAGGTATCTCGAAATCCTGAGTGTTGGTTATGGTCCGATCCTTGACGAATACCACGTCCCTGCTTCTATAGAGATTTTTTCCCACTAGATCGTAGAGTCTATAGCCAAATTATCCCGACGGTGGCCGACAAAGACGCACCGCCTCATCATTGGCTCAAGTTTGGATCTCTCGTCCTTCGGTACATGCACGAAGGCCTTACAACCAAACACTTGCAAGTGATTGTATGATGACTCTTTGTTGTACCATACTTTGTCAGGCACATCACCCTGCAAATGAGCACTAGGAGATACATTAATAACATAAGCAGCCGTGTAAAGTGCCTCACCCAATAGTTGTCTGGCAAGTTTGCTTCTGACAGCAAACATTGCACCCTCTCCATTAGCGTCCTTTTCATCCGCTCTGCTACACCGTTGAGCTGCGGTGTCTTTGGTGGAGTCTTCTGGTGTCGTATCCATGTTCTCTACAATAAGCATCAAATAGACTGATATACTCGCCGCCATTGTCCGACCAAACACAAAGTAGCTTCTTGCCCGTCTCCCTTTCAACAGAGGCCTGAAACTCCTTGAAAGTGGAAAACATCTGATCCTTGGTCTTTATGGTATAGATCCAAACCTTTCTGGAACAGTCATCAATAAATATTACAAAATAAGAAGCACCACCAATGGATTTTACCTTCATAGGACCGCAGACATCCGAGTGAATCAACTCGAGCAACACCGACTTTTTTGAACTTGGGTGACTTTGGAAAGACACCATATTTTTCTTCTCCTTCATACAGTGCGTGCATTTCTTCAACTTTGTAGACTTTAGCCCTGGAATCATCTTCCTGTTTACCAAGTAGCTCATCCCCTTCTCGCTGATATGGCTGAGCCGCCTATGCCACAACTCAGTAGACGCATCAGTAGCTGTGTTAACCTCATGTGCCCCTGTGCGCTTCCTTATATATATTAGAGTTTGGACCTCTTGCTTCCTCTGGCAATCACCATCGAGCCTCTGGAAAGCTTTCACTGATTGTTCCCGAAGAGACTGAAGAAACCCTTGTCATCCAACCTTCCAACCAACACCAGGTTGAAACAAATATGAGGGACATGACAGACATCTTTAAGAACAAGAACTACACATGTCTTTGTCCTCAAATGCACATCTCCAATAGCAACCGCCTTTGACACATCTCCATTGCCCATCTTCAACACTCCACAATCGCCTATTGTGTATGTAACAAATAGTGCCATGTTGTGAGATACGTGCGCTGAAGTACCTGAGTCCACCAGCTAAGAGTTGTTATCGCAGGCGAGGTTCATAACTACCTCATCTCCTACAATGATCACGTCGCCTCTATGTGTCGAGGCCGTCGCTGTAGTGTTCTCACTTTGCTTTCCCTTGTCGTCCTTCTTTTCTCTGTTCCAAGCGAAATAGTTCCGCTTGATGTGGCCTTTCGTGCCAAAATGGTAACACTCATAGTCCTCGTACCGACTCTTGGACCTTCTCCTACTTTTGTCTCTGCCACCGCCTAGACCCTTGCTTTTACCCCTTTCGCAGCTCTCTGAAACAAGCGCCTCTGAGTGGGATGTGGATGAAGTACCCTGAGAACGTCTTTGCATCTCTTCATTCGGTACCCCGCTCTTGGCAAACTCCAGACTGACCACGCTTTCTTGAGCAGAAGCGATCATAGACACTCATACGGTCTCCCACGAGTCTGGCAATGTACACACCAGCCATAGTCCTTGAACCTCGTTGTCGAACTTGACTCCCATCGAGGATAGCTGGTCAACCACGCCCTGGAACTCACTCAAGTAATCCGTAATAGACACCCCATATTTCTACAGCAGACCCATCATCATCCGGATCAGAAATAATTTATTTACTCCGGTCTTCTTCGCATACAAAGATTCTAGCTTATCCCACAGTGTCCTCGTGTGCTCAATACTGGCAACGTGGTTGTACACGTTCTCATCAATGAACTGTCTGATGTACCCACACACCTGTATATGCTCAAAATTTTAGACCTCTTCGGATTTGTCACTGGGCCTCTCGGAAGCAAATATCGGCAGATACAGCTTTTTGCAAATAACAGATCCTTCATCTTGCCCCTCTAGTAATGATAATTGGTACCGTTCAGGTTTACAATGCGCACTGGCTTCGCGTCCATCTCTCCTCCCTGGTTTGCCTGTCAACTCCTGACACCCTTCTAAAATTTTATAACCTGGCTCTGATACCACTTTGTTGGGAACGAAAGTACGGAAACCGTTCTCCAAACCAGAGAGTACCTGCGAGAGAACCGAGCAAAACGCACAAACCAAAAATGCCAAATATAAATTGCAGATACAAAGATTTTTGACGTGGAAAATTCTTGCGAAAAATATCACGGGACAATTGGAGTCCAACCTTGAAAAGCCTCCACTAATGGAATAAGAAATACAGCGACTTCTTATAAACTTCTCACCGATCCAAATGGATCACCACAACTCTTTTGGAACAGAAAATAAATTATAACCACGAAGAAGAAAGATAACAAAAAATACCCGAAACTGATCTCCTTCTTCGAAACGACCTCTAATCATTCTTTCTCCTCTCCAATGTTGCAATGACACTCTTGCCTCATTTTCTCTCCTTGTTGCTATATTTTTTTTAGAGTGAGATATATTTTAGGGCCAGGAGACACCTATATATAACCTCAAACTCACAACTAGCATTCCTATTATAGATAGGAATATCCAATCCAAATCCATTGAGATATTTCTATTATATTTAGGAATATCCAATCCAAATAAATTGAAGTATTCCTATTATATGTAGAAATACTCAATCATACTCCGAAATATTTTTACATAGGTTGAGAATCTCACCAACAGGATGAACAATCCTTTCCTTTCCTTTCTTTCCTTTTTTTTTCTCTTAAATTTTTTTAATGATACTAGTATATATGCACGTGCTTTGCACGTATCTTGGAGTGGATGATGTTGATGAGTTGATTTAACTTTGTTGTTTTTAATTATATAGGTTAAGAATTCAACCCTTCAAATTTCGTGGGAACATCTTAGAAGATTTAACAAGTAGTATGAACCCTTCGATTTCCGTAATACATTAATGAATCTCTTAAATAGTTATCAGTGGAATTTATTGTAGGTATTCTTTTAATTAGTAAATATATTGAAGGGCATTTTTGGAAAGAAAACTTCCACGGTGAAGCCTACTTTTGACATTATATAGTAGAATAGATAGATATAGCAGCAAGCCAGCTATTCCTCTACGTTATCTCTTCGCCACCTTATCATTCTTCTCCACCACCTGATCAAAATCATTAAATACTCACAGTACTCTCTTTCCTAGAGCAGCAGCATGCAGAGCAATCTCTCTCTCTCTCTCTCTCTCTCTCTCTCTCTCTCATCGGGACTTGCAGTGGCTCACCGAATACAAAAAGATTGGTCCCCTCCTCAATGCACTCTCTCTCTCTGTCTCTCTCTCTCTCTACATTTGTACGATTTTGTTACAAGATTTTGTTCATGTTACTGAGTGGAAGATGAAGAAACAGTAGCAGAGTGAGAGATGAATAGACATCGTTTTCATACTTTCGGTTGGGACTTCTTAATTGCAAGTACGTCTGTGAGGAGCTTCCCGTACTAGGTCTCATGCATGCATGCATGCAATTTAAGAGAGAGAGAGAGAGAGAGAGAGAGAGAGAGAGAGAAAAGAAGAAGGTGGGTGTGTGTTGGGGGGGGGGGGGGGGGGGGACATTGGCCGGTTGGACCCAACAATACGGTCCCAACTTGATGGAGACATCCACGTATGGTACAATATATTTTTAGTCCTTTTTATTCTGCCATCTTAACTATCAAAGATGTTCATCTTTCCACTTAAAAAGTTGCATATGTTAAATTATTAGTTAAAAATTGTGTAGATGTTCATCCAACTATTTTTAAAGTAATTTTAGTCTAAATAAAAATAACACGTGACAATCTTGAATGGAAGAGTGAACATCTATCATAATTTTGATAGGTTAAAAAAAATAATTTTTTTTGGAAAAACAAGTATTTTAACTTTAACTAAACTTAATTTCATCAGAAGTATTAGGATTTATATTTTTGGTGGAGTTTTTGGAATCCACCAACATAAACAAATGACAATCAAGTTCTACCCATAGATTATGTTTTCATAGTACCAAGTCATTAACATGTTGTTAATCCAATAATTAATTAAGTATTTTGATTATGGTCAATCGATTAAAATTTTTATTATAATATTCTTAATTATATATCTTGATTAAGGCTATTTTCTTCGTCCACACTTACATTTATTGAGATCATTACTAGTGTGGCATATGATATAGATACTTGTTTGCTCTTATGCTTATTGCTTTGCATGCCAACTTTATTTTGTAGAAAAGCACAACAGGTAATCTGAAACAAGATTTATCATAGATGTATATCTATGTAACGACGAAATGATATGTAGACCTCTATTCGTCAAAGACTAAAATTCATGAAGATACAATAGTCTTGCCAAAAGCTATAACACTAACGATGTTGTGCCTCAATCATCTTATGATGTGCATTGCTCTGCTTCCTTTGTGCCTCTAACATTTTTATTACTTTGTCCATTGGGTTAGACGATGATGTCGCTTTGGCGCTATCACCCTTAGTCATCTGCAAAAAAAATAACTTCCATTAGCACTCATAAAATATTTATGGGCTTATTGTATGGAACATTATTTCATGCAGCACTATCGAAAAGCAAATCATCTGAGAAAATCGTTATTGTTTGAAAACATCCACTTGAAAACCAATTTTTAAAATTCGAGAAACTTTAAACCGTGCTCTGATACCAACTTGTCACGCCCCGATTCCATAGAACCGATTCGTCCTCGCATTCGGTTCCGCAGAATCGATCGTCCTCGCTGGACGTCATACCGTACAAGTCTGGGTTTGCACTTGTTCAAGACAAGAATGTAAACCCCCTGATTTTTAGATTTTAAATTTTAAATTTTATTAGTATTGGTATTATGTAATTATTGAGATTAGGGAAAAAAATTTCATTAACTAATTAGAATAATATTAAATTCTTGTATAGATATTTTTGTATATGTAATTAATTACATATATTACACAAAAAATATATTTTTGGGTGTACAACTATTATTAGAGTATTGTAGATTTTTCCTGAAAATTATTTGGGGTTCAAAACTATTTATATTAGCTATATATATATATATGTGTGTGTGTGTGTGTGTGTGTGTGTGTGTGTGTGTGTGTGTGTGGTTATATAATAATAATCCTAAACCCTAAACCTAAACCCGAACCCATACCCGCAACAAAACCCGAAACCCACTCACACCCGAAAACCCATTACCCCTTTAGTATAGTAACCCCCAGCCCCGACCCCTTCAGCTACAAAACCTCCCCCGACCCCCTCGTTTCCTCTCCTCGTAACCCCCTTCTCTCCTTTTATATACAACCCCCTCAGACCTCTTCCTCCTCCAGCCGTCGACGACCCCGTGCGCCGCTCGTCGACACCACTGCCGTCGCCGCCGACGACGAGCACCACCGCCCGCAGTCGACCAAGCGCAGCACAACTCGGACTCGACCCCTCTGTTTCAAGTACGTTATCTTCCTCCACGTTGCATCATTTCTCGAACGGCTAGTTGCATTGTGTTCACAATATAAATCTCTTCCACCCCTTCAATTAGATCAATTTTTGGTGCTCTGGATCGAGAGAAAAGTCGATCCAAAGTCGATTAAATTAAAAATATGTTTCGAAACTGTCCCAAACCACCATGTTCATGGCCTATTTCCTCCCAAAATATTAACCATTTTAAAAATTCAATTGAACAGTATTTTAGACAATATAACAAAGATTTAATCTCTTTAATTAGTTTAATTTATTATATTTTATACTGCTGATTATTCAGCCTTGATATTGACCAAAAACTTATTTTCGTAAACCCAAAATTTTTCGATACGGGGTGCGTCCTGCCAAACGAGACGACTTCGTCGTGTGAGAATTTTACCGAAAGGCGCGTATCGTCAACGTGGACGTGTGAAATTTTGCGGAATTTGATTTGGATGTGCGTGCACAGCGGAATCAACACGTATCCGTCAAAAAATACTGTATCGATATGTTCTAACACTTGTCATTACTTTGTGTGTACTTGTCATTTCGTAACACAACTTAAGCCATCGGATTCGTAGCGTTACGCTGGTCCTGTGATCCAAGTTTGGGTCGATTCTGAGAACGTAGACGATACACCGTTTTGTGAGCCCCACGGTTCTATATGACGGGCGCTTTCGTGACCAGCTCACCGAAATCCAATTTCGGATACATCGTTGAGTTCATGCTAACATTATAGAATCGTAGACACTAAGTTTGAGGAATTTGGAGAACTTTATCTCTGACACACTTTTCGGTGCGAAGTGGGCCACTTATGGATCCCGCTTTGACCCAAAACTGTCAATTATGCCCCCGTGTCCAAATTGGACTTATGGATAGTCAATCCTAGCTATTTCAAGTATTCTGAAAATAATAGTGATATTTATTTCAGCATCCGGAGACGTACTTGGAGATTCCACTATTACATGAGTAGTTGACGGAGTTCAGAGCCCAGACGAGTGTACCTTGCGAAACCTGCATAGATTCTTTTATATTATTTGCTTGTGTTCTTTATATATATACTTCTGTGATGTACCTGTTCAACCTAGGACCATGAGATGTTGCTTAGCGTCCGAACAAGATTCGGGTGTCGACGTAGTACGCGAAGTTGTGTAACATCATTTAGAGAGTTGATTCCACGATCCTATTTTTGCGTGCTTGCTTTACCAAGTACGACATACCGTAGGACACTTGACACTATTTTATGTGACATAATCTTCTTGAGTTATTTATGGTGATTCTATATAGGCTTACATGATTCGTGATATGAGACTTGCATATATAGAGATATCATTATGACTCGTTGTACTAGCTAGAGGTCATGATCTTGCGTGTTATGGACATGAGACATTGTGGACATGAGACGTGAGGTTACATTGGATGGGGAGATACACACAGGCTACAATATGATTATATATATATATATATATATATATATATATATATATATATATATATATATTACTGGAGGTGCCTTAGACTCTGTCACAGATCTTTGGTACATATACTGGAGTCGTGATACTACTTGCTGCTATAGGCTCCCCGACACTGAGCCTGTAGTGGTCTCAGCCTGAGTACTAGTGATGCTCTCATTTTGTATTTCACATAGCTGGTTACGTAGCTTGCCCTGAGGATCTGTTTTATTTAATGTATTTTATTTGGCATGAGTGTTTCTTGTACCTTGCTATGTCCCCTAAGGACTTGGGTCCGGATTATGTCCCCAGGTACAGCAGTGGAGGACTACCCCGAGGTATACGGGACATGAGCTGACGCTGGAGCAGTATTGACACCAGAGGACGAGGTTGTGCTAGAGGATTTCTCCTGAGTACTTAAATACTTACTCAGTATTTATGCTTAGTATTATTTCATACTTGGACTCATGGACATATGTATTGGTGTTATTCTCTTTTCTTATTTGTGTCGGGTTGTTCCCCGTGACACTACTTATATGGACTTATTGATGGGCTATTTTTTTTATCTATTATTTTGGCTGGTCTATCATATTGAATTGTGTTTACTTTCCATTGATGAGACTAGAATTATACTGTAATAGATGATGTAGATTTAATACAACTTAAGTGCACTATAACGAGTCTATTAAATTGGGTTTGTCCATTGGAGTTGTATTGCTGGCCATTGCCACGTGGCTAGTCCCTCGATATTTTGGAACTGGGGCGTGACATAATTTTTATGGTGGCCCATGCAGGTCTACGAATATATTGCTTTGGTTTTAACTAAGGGACAAGCAAGCCTGCAAATTAGGATATAATATATTATAGGATCTCATCCACTTGTTGACCTATTCTTGACCTCTATATCGACTTCAAAATAATTTCTTGACTTGCATCCTGCCTTGATTCCTCTGTCCGACTCTCATAGTTTACTTTATATGCAGAGTAATGGATCCACGAGCCAGCGATGAGACTCTCGTAGGTACACCACAAGGTGATGTGGTCACCTACGATGATGGGGTGACGCCACTAAGTGGAGATCCCTCCACTGAACCAAGCAATCAAGCAGATCATCACGCCTCGAGGTTCCGGCGAGACGATATTCCACCACCGCTGTAGTTTACTCCACTGATGCCCGTTTTTCCACCAGGACAGCCTATAGACGGACAAAAATTGTTCCAAATATTCTACGCCATGATGCAAGCACACCAGCATGTTCATCAAGAGGCTCAGCGTCACCAAGCAGAGAACCTGAGGAATAGTATAGTGACCGTACTGGAGCAGACGAACCCACCAGCTAGATGATCATCGACGGGATCTGTCACTAATTTTCGCCAGTTGAAGCCCCATACATTTTCTGGCAAGGAGGAGGCCACTGAAGTTCATGAGTGGTTCACAAACACTTAACACCATTTGGAAGCAACTGAGTTTCTGATGGAGCGTTCGATGACTGCCGTCAGGATGCAGTTGATGGACAATGCACATCACTGGTGGCTATCCGAGGAGAGTCGGCTAGGTCCAGACCAAGTTATTTGGGAGGAGTTCTCTAGACTCTTCCAGGAGATTTACATTCCATCTATTGCTCGGGCAAAACTTCAAAAAAAGTTTAATTGCCTCACTCAGGGCAATATGACGGTGGAAGAGTACAATGTGGAGTTCATACGATTAAACTGCTTCGCACCTACATTGATCCCGACAGAAGAAGAGAAGGCGAAGAAATTCTTTGACGGACTGACCTTTGAACTACAGAGACAGATTGGCTCTGTTGTACCTACTTCTTATACGGATGTCCTTGCTGCAGCTCAACGCATGGAGTGCATCCACAGGTGGGAGTCAAGCCTAAAAAGATCGTACGCATTAGTACCAACTCGAGCACCATACGAAGAGTCTGCAAAGCACCATACCGACTAAACAATCAATCATCGAAAACCAATCACGAAAATGTATTCATCAAAACCAAGCAGCAAAAATCCAAAAATGCCAACCAAAAATTCAACGAAAGCTATTGGACTCATTCCAACAAAAGCTTATCCATCAATTGGAAAGGTTTATTGCATTGTCCGTGATCGATTCTGCCGTAAAGTTTTCCCACACTCAATTTTGACTGAGTCAATCGAGCCACAAGCCTTATATAATGTGCCACAAGGAGCGTGACACTATATTAGCGACTAGGACTCGAACTCAAACTCGGGGTCAAGTGTCACCCTCACATTCCATCTAAGGGTAGTTTGGTAATTATTATGGGTATTAATTATTTTAGGATTATTATAATTAATAATTGTGCATGACTGATTTATTTATTTTATTATATTAATAATAATTGCTAGTATAGACTTATTTTGGACTTATGTAGTGGACCTAACCATTTAATTAGAGGACATGAACAAACTTTTGGACTAGTCTAAGTTGAGCCCATGAATTAGGCCCATGGATTAAGAAACATGATTAATTAGGGAAACCATTAGACTAGAACCTTCCCTCCCTAATTATTTCTTCATGAGAGGCCCCAAGGGGTATTTGTGACTTTGTACATTGCTTGGGGAGGATTTATGACCAGCCATAATTGAGAGGAGAGAGAGTCCTCTCATTTTAATTCTTCCCCAAAATTCGAGATCTATATTTTCTTTTTCCATTTTCCCTCCATTTCCCCATCAATTCTCCATCAATTCTCTTCAAATCTCTTTCTAAATTCATCATTGAAGCCTCTACATCAAGGATCTACAAGCAAGGAGCAAAGATCAAAGAGGAGGAGGCCAAGATCTACAAGGAGAGGAGCAACTTGTCATTTGGGACCTTTTCATTGGGAATCCATCTCCCAATAGGTACAAATCAGTTTTCCCCCTTCCTATAGACTAAAGATATGAGATTTTACCATGAGAAACCACCCCACATGCATAGGTTACCCATATGATTTGATTTGGAATCATTTGGAGACCTATGGTGGAAGTTATGACCATGTTTAGTGCCAATTTTGGGGGAATTCCGAGATTGGCACATGTAGTGCTTGTCAATGGATCTAATAGATCTAACTGACCATTGATTATTTGTTTATAGCTTGTGTCGTGTCCATAATTGGATACGTATGGGCCGAATCTCGTCAATTTGACAAAACGGTCGATTTGGGGGTTTTCCTCCGACACGGGGCCATGTGCATATCATATGATAACACGGATGCAAAGACACTCTAATTTATATACGTATTGTTCATAGTTTATGTATTGGGCTTGTACGTGTCCTCCGGGATACGTTTGGTTGTGAGTTGGGGGCTGTATCGCAAGCGTATCATAGAAAAATGTGATACGGGTGCGATTCACTCCATGTGTTTGTATTTTGGCTTTTTGTACTATACATGCATATGTAAATATATTTGTATATACTATCTATACATTAATTGGAGTATATAATGGTGTAATTTAGGTTTTTATGTATAAACATATGCCTATGTGTATATATATGAGGGTATATATATATATACATATAACTATGTGTATAGATCTAAATATATATTTATGTTGGTGTGTATATATGCATGTGTTAGTTTATATCTATATACTTAATTATATGTGTAGTTAGATATTTATGTACATATCTAATGATAAGGATGAATTCATATTGGTATATGGAATAGGGAGGTTTATAGTTATAGGCATTGATTACCTATATGTGCTGGGACATATATATAAATGTACCTAGTGGTGTGACGTACTGTGTGTCTGTGTGGGTGTGAGCATGAAGTGAAGGGTGAACTCACACAGGGAACAATCACTATGTGCTTCACATTTTAAACCAATGAGGAACAACAGCTACATCAAGTCTACATAAAGGATAGCAACTGGGTGAAGCATAATACTGCAGCTAGTATAATTGAACAGCATGCAGAGAGATGCCTCAGTACCAGTGTGCCTACTGTGAAGGGATACATCAGTGTGCATAGAGAGGATTTCTGCACAAGGGCAGAGCTGACCTGTTCGAGCTCACCAGTGCACTACCTGCAGTCTGAACACAGCAACTTGTAGGCTGAAGACTGAACACAACAACTCATCTGTAAGCTGAAGACTGAACACAGCAACTTGTAGGCTGAAGACTGAACACAGCAACTCACCTGAAGACTCATCTACCTGAAGATCACTGAAGACAGCAACTGTGCAGATTCAGTAACTGTGCATCTTGAAGTGCACAGTATGTGTAAGGAAATGTTCAGCAGCAAGGGCAAGATATGCTACATGTAGTCTTGAGTTCTGCATTGTGTGTTTCTGCAGTTCACAGTAATGTGCTAGCTGCAGTATCAGTATTTTCTGTACTGAACATTGTTCAGTATCAGGGGTTAAGGCACTGAGCAGTTCAATCCTCCCCTGGGAGTTCGATTTCCTGATTAGGAAGTTAGCAGTAGATCAGCAATAGAGGTTTGGAGAGATGCAGCAACTGTACAGAGGAGCTGCACAGTTCAGCAGCTACAGCAGTGAAGCCTCGACAGAATTGAGATTCAGTCACTGTGCAGTATCTGCACAGTGAAGGAAAAACCAACAGTGGCAGCCACTAGTCTCAGTATCAGTAAAAGGGATTCTTGGTATATCAGTTCAGAGTTGTTCTTCAGTGTTATTTTAGTTGTTTGGTTAGAGTCAGTTAGTGTAGTTGCAGTTTCAGGTATCTTGGTCATGGTGTAGTTAGTATGTATATAACTATGTATACTAGAGGTTAGTGAGTAGTAGAGGTACTAGGTGATTATGTTAGATATGTATATTAGTATAGGTATATATTAGTTAGTATACTTGTTAGAAAACAGTTAGTTTATTTAGTTAAGGTGTTGGTTAATTAGTTTAAGAGATTAGTGTATAGTTAGCATTTAGTTTGAGGTATATATTTATATCTATTGTGTTTAGTTTTAGATTACCTTGAGATACTAAGGTATCACCAAGGTATGGGTCGATACCCCAGGGTATTGAGTTTGAGTATCAGGGTAATTACGCATTGGCACAAGGCCAAGGTATCATAATTAAATTATTTTGAGATGTTATTATTATATATGACTTATATATATATATATATATATATATATATATATATATATATATATATATATATATACCTATTTTTATATTAGAAAACTTGCGTATCTTAGGATACGACTTCTTAAATGCTCTGATATGTGTTAGCTTAGCTAGTCTAGCATAGTTTTATAGTATATCGACTTAGTGACTAGCATTAGACTCTTGCAACCTAGAAATGCATTGGTTTGACTTAGAAACGGCGTATTGACCTAAAACTTCTTTAACTTTATTTATTTTCATCATTGAACCTTGTATTGATGCAACATACCATATATAGGTTGTGAGACACCAGCTTGGGCATCGAGAGACACACTTTGCTCAGGACTTCAGGCGAGTATACATTGATTCCCGACACAGTGATTTCACGGACTAGTGCTATATGGATCTCGTCAGGAGGTGTTATCCCCTACCGTGTGCAACGGGTACCTAATGACATGTATTTCATCATGTGCATCGGGTATTGACTTTTATGTGCTTCTTGTGCATCCACTATTTCGTGTGCTAGTGTGACTATCGTGATCATGTACGTAACGTGTCGTGATTGGATCCATGAGTATTGGTTGGGGGGGAGGGTAGGAGTTGGTTATGTGATCAAAGCCCTCTTGATCTCATGTGCATGTCGATTATACACCTCACGTATAATAGAGTTACCTATATACCTCATGTGCAACCTAAACCGATCACATAACGAACTCTCACTCTAAAACACATAGTTAGTATTTCTTGTTCTCTACTTGCAGTTATTCTTGTATTTACTTCCAGCTTTATTGTGCCTATTGCCTGTTCACTTGGACAGTATATTCTTTCTACTTGTGCATCTTGTATCATTTTTCTATTGCTTGTTATATATGATCGATTATGTTATTGGAACTGCTTTCAGAGGTATGTACTTTGCTCCAATCCTGACTGGATATATTTTTCCAGATGATTGGCTAGAGGAGCTGTGTCCCACACATTACGGACCTCAGGAGGGTGAGACTTTAGAGGATACTCCCCTAGAGCCAGAGGACATAGTACCAGTGACCGAGGAGGTCTAGTTTTGTTTAGTTTTTGTATTAGACTATTGTATTTGAGCGGATTCACAGATGTACTATTATTTTTATATTGTGGATTGTATCTATCTTCCCTTCGCTATTTCCATTCGTGCATTATTTCCTCCTTAGTTTATTTTGTGATTGAGATTGATATATTGTGAGATCATATTGTTCCTCCGTTTGGAGTTGAGATGATTGACAGGTACCATATTATATTGTTGAGATGTTAGATAGTTAGAAATGACCCAGACAACGTTCTACCGCCGATTCTGCGGCGTAGGCTGGGCGTAACCATGTACTCATGCCCGAATATCAGGGTGCGGGTCGTGACACATTTTTAGTGGTGGCCCATGCAGGTCTAGATAGACATCGTAGTTGTGCTCGACTAGAGTATTGCTATGAGCCTGCTTTAGGATACAAGATTTAGGCTGAGAGTTACTCAATCACAACTAGGAAAAAACTCCAATATTTTTTGTTCTACAAATCTTTATCTATTTGATATTGTCTTTTATTTTGAATTAAGTTATGTCCTTCTTTGAGGATATCGTATTATATTCAATATTGATTCTGTATTTTCAATCTGACTTCAGGATGCCTCCGAAGGTCAGATTCTATCGCTCAGGAGCAGCAGCAGCTTCCTCAGCTACTTTCCAGCCTGTTGCGGATAGAGTAGCAGCTGCTACTGTTTCATCTTCAGTCGAGAGGATCGCCTCACCGGTCCAGGTGGGAGTCTCAGTAGCTGCTTTTGGGGGTGCTCCTCCCCCGGTTCAGAGGGTTGCTCCAGTTATTCCCGAGGATCTTTCGCCACCACTGCCAGTACCAGCTGATGCTACACAGTTGTTTGCACTTTTCCAGATGATGATGGAGGCCCAGAGGGCCCAGGCCGAGGCGCAGCATCGACAGACCGAGGTGATGAGACAGGGCATCGAGAGTGCTCACCAGGTGGCCATCACTACCGTAGAGAGGACCGTACCACCACAGCCACGGGAGGTACAGCCCAGGCCCGGCACTATTCAGGACTTCAAGAAGTTGGATTCCCGACCTTTCAAGGGGACAGAGGGCATCATCTATGCGGATGATTGGTTGGAGAGCATGGAGCGCGTCATGCGCTTATCCCGTCTTGCGGAGGACCTGATGGTGGAGGCAGCGGGATTGCAGATGATGGACATTGCCAGCATGTGGTTCCAGAATGAGCCACATATCGCCGATCCAGGATTGATATGGGGAGAGTTCAGGGACTTGTTCAGAAGGAAGTTCTTTCCGCCTACTGAGAGACTTGATCTGGAGCGACAGTTCCACAACCTCTATCAGGGGAACATATCGGTGGAGGAGTATGCCGTCGAGTTTGGTAGGTTGAGCAGGTATGCCGACTATATGGTGAGAGACCCAGAGAACCGGGCTAGTAGATTCAGAGAGGGTCTGAACTGGGAAGTGAAGGCTCTCATTTCTTCGATCCACGAGACGTATACAGACATCTTGAGGAAGGCTCGCAAGGTCGAGAGAGACCTGAGTGGGAGGCACAAGAGGGACCGAGATCTTTATGGTGGCAGCAGCAGCACAGGTCCAGCTAAGAAGCCATATTTCTAGCAGCAGAGGCAGCAGTTCAATGCGCCTAACCGAGCACCTGTACAACAGACGTACCAGATGCAGAGACCAGCCCAGACAGATCGTGCTTGCCCTTTCTGTAAGAAGGCAGGGCACGGATGGGACGTTTGCAGGAAGAGGCTCGGTCAGTATTTGTTTTGCGGTTCATCAGATCACCAGCTGAGGGATTGCCCCAAGACCTTAGCTCGTACAGTTCAGGATGTAGCCCCTATCCAGAGGATACCCGCGAGACACCCGGCGGGACAGCCGAGAGGACCTCCTTTACAGCCCCAGCAGCAGAAGTTCGTGCAGCACCAGCAATAGCAGAGGGGTGCACATCAGGGGTGAGCTTTTGCCCTGACCGTGGAGGAGTCAGAGCCAGTCGGAGATGTGATATCAGGTCCAGTCTTACTCGATTCTTTTCCAGCTCATGCCTTATTTGATTCTGGTGCATCTCATAGCTTTGTATCTGTATCTTTTGCTTTGAGACATCGTCTTGAGTCGGAACCGTTGGCGTAGACTTGCAAGATCACTACCGGGGGTGGCATCATCCTGGTCAATGATGTTTGCAAGAACTAGAGGGTTTATGTGGGAGGCCGTGAGCTGAGTGTATGTTTACTTGTAATGCCACTTTCGAGTTACGATATAGTACTCGGGATGGATTGGTTGAGTAGACATCACGCTAGTATCGATTGTCGTGGAGGCAGAGTTTTATTTCATACGTCAGGAGAGCCGGAGTTCGAGTTCGTCCGAGGAGCAGAGCAGAGCGAGGACAATTTCTGCGGGGCTTTGGTAGAAGAGCGGAGCCGCCAAATTCGTTGATTGCAGAGTTCTTGGATGTCTTTCCAAAGGATTTATCGGGGTTGGCGCCGGACAGAGATGTGGAGTTCTTTATAGACTTAGTGTCAGGCGCAGAGCCAATCTCTTAGCACATTTATAGAGTAAACAACAGTAAACTGGCGGAGTTGAAGAAGCAGGTGGATGAGTTGCAAGACAAAGGCTTTATCCATTCCAGTTTGTCACCATGGGGTGCTCCGGTACTGTTTGTACCCAAGAAGGATGGGTCGGTACGTATGTGTATCGACTACAGGGCACTTAATAACCTCACTATCAAGAACAAATACCCGTTGCTGCGGATTGATGACTTGTTCGACCAGCTGAGCGGAGCGAAGGTATTATCGAAGATAGACTTGAGGTCAGGATACCACCAGGTGAAGGTGAAGAGGGAAGACATACCGAAGACGGCTTTTAGGACTCGTTATGGACAGTTCGAGTTCTTGGTGATGCCGTTTGGGTTGACCAGTGCCCCGGCAGTGTTCATGAACCTGATGAACAAGGTATTTCATCAGTACCTGGATCAGTTTGTTGTAGTCTTCATAGATGATATATTCTGATATATTCGAAGACCCCTGAGGAGCATGAGCAGCACTTGAGGATTGTTTTGGAGACCCTCAGGAAGGAGAAGTTGTATGGCAAGTTGTCGAAGTACGAATTCTTTCTTGATAAGGTTGAATTCCTTGGGCATGTCATTACAGGAGATGGGATCTCGGTGGACCCGAAGAAGATCTTAGCAGTTGAATCATGGTCTACCCCGAGTTCAGTAGCAGAGATCAGGAGCTTCCTTGGATTAGCAGGCTACTACCGGAGGTTTGTTCAGGACTTCTCTAGACTAGCAGAGCCGTTGACTAGGCTGACCAGAAAGGACGTAGAATTCGTCTGGACTGAGGATTGCCAGTCAGCATTTGAGGAGCTGAAGAGGAGATTGACTACATCTCCCATCTTGACACTACCATCAGGAGCAGGAGAATTTTCTATTTACAGTGATATATCAGGGAAGGGTTTGGGTTGTGTACTACAGCAGCACGAGAAGGTAATTGCCTATGCTTCCAGGCAATTACGCCCGCATGAGAAGAACTACCCTACCCATGATTTGGAGCTTGCAGTAGTTATCTTTGCTCTCAAATTGTGGAAACACTATCTATATGGAGAGAGAGTAGAGATCTTCACAGACCATAAGAGCTTAAAGTATGTGTTTACACAGAAAGAGCTTAACATGAGGCAGCGGCTATGGTTGGAGCTAATGAAGGACTTGACATATCTTTGTAGTACAATCCAGGGAAGGCCAACGTAGTCGCGGATGCTTTGAGCAGGTATCCTGTGGCTATGTGCTTTACTAGGGACATACATCTATTGGCAGACCTCGATAGTTTGGGCATTGAGGTATTGATTTCGGGAGTCACAACGCAGATGTGGGGACTTCAGGTTCAGTCGGAGCTGATGGATAGAGTCAGGGCCGGACAGTATGAGGATGAGTCTCTGAGGAGCATCAGAGCACAGGTTCAGGTCGGGCTGGCAGAGGACTTTACCGTCGCAGATGATGGATCATTGCGACACGGTACCAGGTTGTGCGTACCGAAGGGAGCCTTGCGCGAGGAGATTATGCAGGAGGCGCATCATTCCCAATACTCTATGCATCCCGGTGCCAACAAAATATATAGAGACATGAGGGAGCATGTATGGTGGTATGGCATGAAGCGAGAGGTAGCTAGCTTTGTGTCCAGATGCTTAGTTTGCCAGCAGGTCAAGGCGGAGAGACAGAGACCAGGAGGATTGCTTCAGCCATTGCCCATTCTGGAGTAGAAATGGGAGCATGTTACTATAGATTTTGTATCGGGGCTTTCGCGTTCTCCAGGAGGCAAGGATGCAATTTGAGTCATCGTGGACAGGTTGACCAAATCAGCCAACTTTCTGCCATTTAAAGTGGGTACATCTACGGAGAGACTTGCGGAGATGTATGTACGCCAGATTATCAGATTGCACGGTGTTCTGGTAAGCATTATCTCAGATCGGGATAGCTGCTTCACGTCCCATTTTTGGAGGAGTTTGCAGGCTAGCTTGGGCACTCAGCTCAAGTTCAGTACCGCTTATCACCCTCAGACGGACGGACAGTCGGAGAGGACTATTCAGACTCTCGAGGATATGCTACGCACCTGTGTTTTAGATCTTAGAGGTTCTTGGGAGGATCACCTTCACTTGGTAGAGTTTTCATACAATAACAGCTACCAAGCCAGCATCGAGATGTCACCATTCAAGGCATTGTATGGACGGAGGTGCCGCACTCTGTTATCCTGGGATGATGTTGGTGACATGGCTTTATTGGGACCAGAGATGGTAGTGGATGCAGCAGAGAAGGTGAAACTTATCAGAGACAGACTTCGAGTGGCGCAGAACAGGCAATGACATTGGGCCGATAGCCACCGGAGACCTCAGGAGTTTGAGGTATAGCTTTAGTTTTGTCTTGTTTGTGTTGATTGTTGCTTGTTAGAGTGCTAAGTTTGTGTTTCGTGCTAGGTTGGCGGTCTGGTTTTCTTGAGGATTTCTCCGACACGTGGCACGATTCATTTTGGTGGAGGCGGCAAGCTTAGTCCGCGATTCATCGGTCCTTTCAGCATTCTTGAGAGGGTCAGTGCAGTCGCTTACAGACTAGACTTACCACCTACATTGGAAGGAGTGCACAACGTATTTCACGTGTCGTAGTTGAGACGGTATGTGGCAGATCCCAGTCATATGTTGGATCATTCGGAGATAGAGGTGGGCCCTACTCTCAGCTATCCAGAGCAGCCAGTGGAGATTCTGGATCGGAGAGAGAAGGTGCTGAGGAACCAGACGATTCCTTTGGTGCGTATCGCGTGGAGGCATCACTCGCCAGGAGAAAGTACCTGGGAGCGAGAGGCCGAGATACGCTAGCGATATCCGTATCTTTTCGAGCCGTGAGGTATAATTCCTTCTTGCATTATATTGTTTGTTTTGGTAGATAGTTTCTTCCTTAATTTCGAGGACAAAATTTTTCTAAGGTAGGTAGGTTTGTGTAAAACCCCCTTCCTAGAAAATCGTATATACCCTTTATTTATTAATTATTAATTAAATTATAGTAATTAGGTCTAAATAGGAGAAATATATTTTTAATAATTTTTATGTTAGGTGTTCAGGCACTTAGAGGACTTGTGGGACCATCAGGAATTTTTAGAAATTTATTCCATGTAGGAGACCCCTTGAGCTGTTACTAGCCTAACGATGTGCAATACCCTAACATATAAATTTTCTTATGTGTGAATATATATATATATATATATATATATATATATATATATATATATATATATATATACAAATATATATGTATATATATATATTTAAGGAAAGAAAGTATAAAAATTAAACTAACTAATATAATAATAATAATAATAATATCACACAGCAAAGTCCTTAGGAATAACAAATCAAACTAAGTATTACTATTCCTCTTTAGCCTTGCAATTCGTTTGCAGCAACTTAGCTTTACTATTCCCATCCTTTAGTAATCCTTCTAAGGACCCGCCTTCATCCCATTTGGTCCAGAGTAGACCCTTTCCTTCAGCGGCCAATAAGGGACCCGCCCCCTTATGCCAACAGCAACTTAACCCTTCAGCCGAATTAATTCCCTTCAACCCGATCTTTCCCACGGCCAAACCCGCTCCTTCTCACCCTCTCTCTTAATATATATATATATATATATATATATATATATATATATATATATATATATATATATATATATATATATATATATATAGTTAGCTCTCAAAAACCCTAACCTAAATCTCCAGACCCCCTCTTCCCATCTAAGAGCCGTCACCGAAGCCAGAGAAGCCCCGCCAAGCCATCCAACCATCCCGTCGACTCCGACCTCGCGCCCTGCAGAATCCCACTCGAAGCACCTTCGCTCCGGAGTGATTTCCCGTCGACTCGCTCAACCAAACGTTGTTCCGTCTTCATAGGTATGATCATCCCTTAACCCTCTCCAATATCTGTTTTATAGCCAACCACGGAAAACGTGTACCCCTAGGTGAAAAACAACGCCCAAGTTGGGCGAGCAGACAGAATTCTGGAATCGCAGAATTCCAGAATGACCACCCATATTGCCGAGTTCGTATCTCCCACCACAGAGATCCGAATTCGGTGATTCTTTTTGATACCTGTAGAATTCCTGACCTAGTTTATTTTCTGTTAAATAACCCTATGCTATTAGTTGCTGTGGACATAGTTTAATGCGTCACAAAACTGCGCGCACCCACTTTTTCTATATTTCCAAAAGTTAGAAAACGGAGCGCGCCCCGCCAAACGGGACCGCCCCGCCGTGTGCCAAGTGTACTGAATGGTGTACGCAGCATAACTGGACACGTGAAAATTTGTGGGGACTGATTCGGCCGCGTGTGCACGCCGGAATCAGGCCGTATCCGCGGACACATCCCGTGTCACAATTTTTGTGGAACTCGCACGTATTTTGTGCACGCTAGTCGGATTGCGACAAAACTTGCGCCACTGGACTCGTGGTAACGCGCTGGTCCTGTGACCCAATTTTTATGCATTTCTGAGACGGTTGACCAGATCGCCAATTGGCGGGCCCATAGTTGACTTTTTAGACAAAATTGTGTACGGCTCATCGGAATCCACATTTGGACATACCGTTGGGTTCGTATTGACATCTAGAGTTATTTGACCTATAGTTTGTCCCATTTAGAGACTGTTACCCTCGGTACGCGTTTTGGTGCAAAGTGGGCCACACGTGGATCCCACTTTTATCCGAAATTACTGTTTTGCCCCTGTGTCCAAATTGGACAAAAGGGATATACTTTTTAGCTATTTTGCTTATTCCAGAAATGTTGGTGATGTTTATTTCAGCATCCGGAGATGTTTGTTCGGAGTCCTTAGTTCCAGGTTCAGTGTCCTTGACATTTGGGCGCGTACACTTTACAGATTTCTTGCCAGGCAAGTATACCTTGCCATTGTACTGTATTTACATTCCATATGAGGCATGCATGTTTATTTTCTGTTTATTTAGTTTATTTATTTTAACTGCTATATAAACTGCGTGTCCAAGGAAACTTGGGGCAACGACGGTGTCGTCGTACTATATTTTTATTTATGTATATGCATTGGACCTACTTCATGAGACTACCCCATCTTCATGAGATATTTATGTTTTATTGACCATGACACTATTCTTACACGAGTGTGAGTCACATGTAGGACACGGACTTGCGTATTCGGCTGGCCACTGGTACATATAGGTCGTGCGACGGATAGGGATAACTGCCAATAGAAACTTTGCATGCTAGTAGACCTGGCGGTTATTAGAGGGTTATCGTGTCATGGACATGACATGCTTAGAGCATTGGGTGGGGAGAACAACAAGTAAGGCATTTGGGCTCCTTTGTACTTTCCTTGTGTAACCCGTACGCTCCGCCGGAGATGCGCGGTCATGATGACCACTATATATTATATATTATCAGGCGGGCCTCCGACGTTCGAAATTTGTCGTGCCTTTGTAGGCCCCTGGATCTCCAAGAGAACTATGCTAATCCTATTTTAGCCAGATAGCCCACTTGGTGGAAAGTTGTTCTCAAACTGCATTCACTTAGATGGTTAGGCGACCCCAATGGATGTTTATTTTCAGTACTTTATTGGCATGTACCATTTGTATCTTGTTACGTCCCTCTGAGGACCTGGTCCATTTTCCAGATATAGATGAGCATGAGTACCCGCAGGAGTATGGACCGGGACCTGACGCTACCTATCAGTCTGAGACGATCTTATCTTCTGATTATATGTGATTCCTTGCAGCTGTTTAGAGATTCTAGTTGCTATTCTTTTCTAGACATTTATTCTTATATTAGAGTTTATTCTCTTCTCTCTTTAGTAGTTTATTATAGTCGATTTGCAGTGGATTTGTTTCCACCCGACTATCACACTTTGAGATTACTATTTGAGACTCCTTCTTTGATATTCAGTTATTAGTTTCCTTTATTCTATTATTTGTGCTGTGGATGAGATATAGAACTGCGTGTGACTTGTTGTGACATATATTTACCACTGTGGATTGGATATTCATGTACAGCGTACGTGTGTATATGGTTTCCATATATTGGAGTTCGTATACATACGGCTGGCGTGTTACGTATTTCTAGTCCTACGTATTTTGGGACTGGGGCATGACATATTTTTGTGGTGGCCCATGCAGGTCTAGAATATATTGTCTCGGTTACGTAACTGTACCGAACAAGCCTGCGTATAGGAATAGAGTATAAGGATCTCATCCACACTTGATTGAAATTCATCCTTCCTATTTAATACTTGCATCCTGTTTGATTCCTGCACTTTTTCTAATCGTTCCGTACATCACCTGCAGAGAGATGGATTTGCAAAATGGATATACTGCCGTCGATGGCGACGCAACTTCTGGAGTCAATGGTCAGACTCAAGGAGGGACCCCAACGATCCCTAGGCTTCCGGGGCCAGATGGACAGACTCACACTCCAGTTCCATCTGATCTTCCCGCTTCACCTATTGGGAACCTTCCACCTGCCCCAGTACCGCAAGATGGCCAAGCGCAGATGTTCCAATTCTTTCAGATGGTGATACAGGAACAGAGGCAGCAGGCAGCCGAGCAGAGGCAGCAGGCAGCCGAACAGAGGCAAGAATTTATGGCAGCACTGGAGAGGATGGCTGCACATGCTACTGTACCAGCCCAAGCACTAGCTCCAGTACCTCGAGCTAGGGTTGGATCAGTAAAGGATTTTGTTCAGATGGGTGCAAGGCAGTACAAGGGCACTGAGAGCCCTGAGGAGACTACCAACTGGATCACTCACACGCAGAAGCTACTGGAGGCATCGCAGTTACCCACGGACCTATGGATGACGGGTGTACGGACGCTTCTATATGGTAATGCTCATCACTGGTGGGAATCCATGGAGCGCCAGTTGGGTACTTACCAGACTTGGGAGCAGTTCTTGGAGTGCTTTGAGGGAAAGTACTTCCCGGACACTGTCAGGGACACCTTGTATGATCAGTTTCTTCACTTAGAGCAAGGGAACCGAACCGTGGATGAGTATGATGCCGAGTTTAGTCGACTCAGCAAATACGGTGCTGCTTTGATACCAAATGACTTGGCTAAGGCTAAAAGATTTCATCAAGGACTGACCCAGGAGCTACAACATTATACAAGCTCGCAGTCCCGAGTCTCTTACGCTGAACTACTGACAGAGGCCAGATTTCAAGAAACCATTAGCAGAGAAAAAGGAGGTCAACTGAGGACACAACAAGGAACAGCAAGGATACAGCAGGGACCAGCCAGGACACAACAGGGAGGACCTATCAGACGTCCCCTGGTACAGCAGCATCAGCAACACAGAGCCGGACCATACCAGAATCCAGAGAAGCCCTACTGCAATTATTGTGGGAAACACGGACATATATCGAGAGATTGTCTGACTCGCTTGGGTCAGTGTATGAGATGTGGCTCTGGACAGCACCTGGCGAGAGACTGTCCAATGCAGCAGACACTTCCACCTCCAGCCCCGAGATTAGCGCTTCCAGCACCGAAGCCAACCCAGCAGATGACTGGACCGGGAGCACCTCGACCCCCAGCAGCAGGAGGATTTCAGAGAGGACCACCGCTACCCACTCAGGAGGAGCAGTATATGAGGACCGGACATGGACAGCCACAGAGGAACGGGCGAGCTTTTGCATTGGAGGTAGATGACCTGGATCATGAGGTGGATGTCATAGCAGGTATCACCCTTGCTTTTACTTTTTCTGCTGTGACATTATTTGATACGGGAGCCACCCACTCATTCATATCATCTAGTTTTATTGCCAAACACAATATTGCTTCTACACCATTATCTAGTTGTGTTAGAATTCTAACCGAAGGAGGAGTTGTACCAGTTAGTCAAGTTTGTAGATCGGGCCCTATAGTGATACGTGGCAGAGAGATGAATGCCCAACTCTTAGTCCTTCCTATGCCGTCTTCTGATATTGTGCTTGGAATGGACTGGCTGAGCAAGAACCACGCTTTCTTCGATTGCTTTGGAGGAAGCATTCTTTTTAAGGTACCAGGCCAGCCTGAACTTGAGTTTGCCCGAGGATCCACAGAAATCCTTGATGGTATGCAGCTCGCAATGGACGATGTTGTCTATCACCCTATTATTTCAAAATTTCAAGACGTCTTTCCAGAGGATTTGTCAGGACTACCCCCAGACAGAGACGTAGAGTTTTCAATTGAACTAGCACCCGGAGCAGCACCTATAGTATCGCATGTTTACAGACTGGCGAAGAAGGAGATGGACGAGCTGAAGGCACAGTTAAAAGAGCTAGAGGAGAAAGGTTTTATCCGACCGAGTGCATCACCCTGGGGAGCACCAGTGTTTTTTGTACCCAAGAAGGATGGGTCAGTGCGTATGTGCATTGACTACAGAGCCTTGAATGCAGTGGCAGTGAAGAACAAATATCCATTGCCACGCATTGATGACCTGTTTGATCAACTCAGTGGAGCTAAGGTATTCTCGAAGATAGATCTGAGATCGGGATATCACCAAGTGAAGGTACGGAAGCAGGACATTCCAAAGACCGCATTCAGAACAAGATATGGACACTACGAGTTTTTGGTCATGCCATTTGGATTGACCAATGCTCCAGCGATCTTTATGGACTTGATGAATCGAGTCTTCCACCAGTACTTGGACCAGTTCATGGTCGTCTTCATAGATGATATACTTGTCTATTCGAAGAGCCACGCGGAGCATGAGGAACACCTGCGGATTGTTCTAGAGACTTTAAGGAGAGAGCAGTTATATGCTAAACTCAGCAAATATGAGTTCTTTTTGGACAGAGTTTCATTTCTTGGACATGTTGTCACAGGAAATGGTATTTCTGTTAATCCAGAGAAGATCTCAGCAGTTGAGACGTGGCCTATTCCTAAATCAGCAGCAGAGGTGAGGAGTTTCCTTGGACTTGCGGGATATTACCGACGGTTCGTGGAAAACTTCTCAAGGATAGCGGCACCTATGACTCGTTTGACTTGTAAGGACCAAGAATTTATATGGACTAACGAGTGTCAAGCAGCCTTTGAAGAATTGAAGAAACGACTGACTACAGCACCAGTATTGACGATTCCGTCAGGATCAGGAGGATATGTGATCTACAGTGACGCATCAGGAAAAGGCTTAGGATGCGTCTTGATGCAACATGGCAAGGTGATTGCATATGCATCTAGGCAGTTACGAGTACATGAGAAGAATTATCCGACTCATGACTTGGAACTTGCAGCCGTTGTATTTGCTCTGAAGCTATGGAGACATTACTTATATGGAGAACGAGTGGAGATCTATACAGACCACAAGAGCCTCAAGTACGTCTTCACGCAGAAGGAGTTAAATATGAGGCAACGTCGATGGCTCGAGTTGATGAAAGATTTCGAGATAGAGCTACATTATCATCCAGGCAAGGCTAACGTGGTAGCAGACGCGTTAAGCCGGAAGCCAGCAGCTTACTTCTTGATAGCACAGAGGGAACTATTGGAGGACTTGCAAGAGCTTGGCATTGAAGTGATATTACCCGGAGCAGATGGGACACTAGCCAACTTGCAAGTACAATCATCATTGGTAGAGAGGATTAAGGCAGCTTTGCCTACAGATGCCAGATTCAGGAGACTAAAGGAAAGGACAGAGGCCGGAGAGCAGACCGGATTGCGCATTCATGAGGATGGGATATTACGATATGGTGATCGTCTTTATGTTCCAAATGGAGAGTTTCGACAGGAGCTGATGGCAGGCTCATAGTTTGATCTATTATATTCATCCTGGAGACACCAAGATGTATCGTGACTTACGACAGCATTTTTGGTGGCATGGGATGAAGAGAGAGATAGCTCGCTTTGTAGCTAAATGTCTGGTATGTCAACAAGTGAAGGCGGAGCACCAGAGGACAGCAGGATTATTGCAACCACTTCCGATTCCAGAGTGGAAGTGGGAGCACATCACTATGGACTTCGTCACGGGTTTTTCCAAGAGTCCAAGTGGGAGAGATGCAGTATGGGTAATAGTGGACCGACTCACAAAGTCAGCCCATTTTATACCTTTTAGAGTGGGTTAGTCTACAGAAGCTTTAGCTGACTTATATATGAGGCAGATCATGAGATTGTACGGCATACCAGTCAGCATTGTATCGGACAGAGATTCACGCTTCACATCGCATTTTTTGGAGGAGCATGCAAGAGAGTCTTGGTACTCGTCTGAAGTTCAGTACCTCTTACCACCCGCAGACAGATGGGCAGTCAGAGCGTACTATTCAGACCTTGGAGGACATATTGAGAGCTTGCATGTTAGACTTCAGAGGATCATGGGAGGACCACCTACATCTTGTAGAGTTTTCTTACAAAAATAGCTATCAAGCGAGTATTCAGATGGCTCCGTTTGAAGCATTGTATGGAAGAAAATGTAGGTCTCCTGTGTGCTGGAGTGACGTGGGAGAACGTCAGATTTTGGGACCCGAGTTGGTGGTCAACACCGTAGAGACAGTCAAGAAGATTCAGGGACACTTGCGAGCAGCGCAAGACAGGCAGAAGCAGTGGGCAGACCTTCATCGTCATCCCTTGGAGTTCAAAGAGGGCGATCACGTCTTCTTGAGGATATCACCGACCAGAGGCACCATCCGATTCGGAGGGCGCGGCAAGTTGAGTCCAAGGTATATTGGACCATTTGACGTGCTCGAGAGAGTTGGAGAGGTGGCATATCGACTTGCGCTACCACCTTCACTGGAGGGAGTACATGACGTGTTCCATGTGTCGCAGCTCAGGCGATATGTGGCAGACAGCAGTCATGTCCTCGACCACTCAGAGATCACCATTGGGCCGAGCTTGTCATACCAAGAGCAACCCGTGGAAATCCTTGATCGTCGAGAGAAGGTGTTGAGGAACCAGTCTATTCCCTTGGTTCGCGTTGCATGGAGGCATGGCGCGCCAGGAGAATCAACTTGGGAGCGCGAGGACGACATGCGCAAGCGTTTTTCGAACCTATTCGCAGACCAAGGTAAGAATTTACATTGTTAATTTATATCTTATACCATCCTTGCATTCTATCGTGGCTTAATTTTAATTTCGAGGAGGAAATTTTTACAAGTTGGGTAGAATGTAAAACCCCCTTCCTAGAAAATTATATATACCCTTTATTTATTAATTATTAATTAAATTATAGTAATTAGGTCTAAATAGGAGAAATAGATTTTAATAATTTTATGTTAGGTGTTCAGGCACTTAGAGGACTTGTGGGACCATCAGGAATTTTTAGGAATTTATTCCATGTAGGAGACCCTTTGAGCTGTTACTAGCCTAACGATGTGCAATACCCTAACATATAAATTTTCTTATGTGTGAATATATATATATATATATATATATATATATATATATATATATATATATATATATATATATATATATATACAAATATATATGTATATATATATTTAAGGAAAGAAAGTATAAAAATTAAACTAACTAATATAATAATAATAATAATAATATCACACAGCAAAGTCCTTAGGAATAACAAATCAAACTAAGTATTACTATTCCTCTTTAGCCTTGCAATTCGTTTGCAGCAACTTAGCTTTACTATTCCCATCCTTTAGTAATCCTTCTAAGGACCCGCCTTCATCCCATTTGGTCCAGAGTAGACCCTTCCTTCAGCGGCCAATAAGGGACCCGCCCCCTTATGCCAACAGCAACTTAACCCTTCAGCCGAATTAATTCCCTTCAACCCGATCTTTCCCACGGCCAAACCCGCTCCTTCTCACCCTCTCTCTTAATATATATATATATATATATATATATATATATATATATATATATATATATATATATATATAGTTAGCTCTCAAAAACCCTAACCTAAATCTCCAGACCCCCTCTTCCCATCTAAGAGCCGTCACCGCAGCCAGAGAAGCCCTGCCAAGCCATCCAACCATCCCGTCGACTCTGACCTCGCGCCCTGCAGAATCCCACTCGAAGCACCTTCGCTCCGGAGTAATTTTCTGTCGACTCGCTCAACCAAACGCTGTTCCATCTTCATAGGTATGATCATCCCTTAACCCTCTCCAATATCTATTTTATAGCCAACCTCGGAAAACGTGTACCCCTAGGTGAAAAACAACGCCCAAGTTGGGCGAGCAGACAGAATTCTGGAATCGCAGAATTCCAGAATGACCACCCATATTGCCGAGTTCGTATCTCCCACCACAGAGATCCGAATTCGGTGATTCTTTTTGATACCTGTAGAATTCCTGACCTAGTTTATTTTTTGTTAAATAACCCTATGCTATTAGTTGCTGTGGACATAGTTTAATGCGTCACAAAACTGCGCGCACCCACTTTTTCAAGATTTCCAAAAGTTGGAAAACGGAGCGCGCTCCGCCAAACGGGACCGCCCCGTCGTGTGCCAAGTGTACTGAATGGTGCACGCAGCATAACTGGACACATGAAAATTTGGGAGGACTAATTCGGACGCGTGTGCGCGCCGGAATCAGGCCGTATCCGCGGACACATCCCGTGTCACAATTTTTGTGGAACTCGCACGTATTTTGTGCACGCTAGTCAGATTGCGACGAAACTTGCGCCACTGGACTCGTGGTAACGCGCTGGTCCTGTGACCCAATTTTCACACATTTCTGAGACGGTTGACCAGATCGCCAATTGGCGGGCCCATAGTTGACTTTTTAGACAAAATTGTGTACGGCTCATCGGAATCCATATTTGGACATACCGTTGGGTTCGTATTGACATCTAGAGTTGTTTGACCTATAGTTTGTCCTATTTAGAGACTGTTACCCTCGGCATGCGTTTCGGTGCAAAGTGGGACACACGTGGACCGCACTTTTATCCGAAATTACTGTTTTGCCCCTATGTCCAAATTGGACGAAAGGGATGTGCTTTTTAGCTATTTTGCTCATTCCGGAAACGTTGGTGATATTTATTTCAGCATCCGGAGACGTTTGTTCAGAGTCCTTAGTTCCAGGTTCAGTGTCCTTGACATTTGGGCGCGTACACTTTACAGATTTCTTGCCAGGCAAGTATACCTTGTCATTGTACTGTATTTATATTCCATATGAGGCATGCATGTTTATTTTCTGTTTATTTAGTTCATTTATTTTAACTGCTATATAAACTGCGCGTCCAAGAAAACTTGGGGCAACGACGGTGTCGTCGTACTATGTTTTTATTTATGTATATGCATTGGACCTACTTCATGAGACTACCCCATCTTCATGAGGTATTTATGTTTTATTGGCCATGACACTATTCTTACACGAGTGTGAGTCACATGTAGGACACGGACTTGCGTATTCGGCTGGCCACTGGTACGTATAGGTCGTGCGACGGATAGGGATAACTGCCAATAGAAACTTTCCATGCTAGTAGACCTGGCGGTTATTAGAGGGTTATCGTGTCATTGACATGACATGCTTAGAGCATTGGGTGGGGAGAACAACAAGTAAGGCATTTGGGCTCCTTTGCACTTTCCTTGTGTAACCCGTACACTCCGCCGGAGATGCGCGGTCATGATGACCACTATATATTATATATTATCAGGCGGGCCTCCGACGTTCGAAAGTCGTCGTGCCTTTGTAGGCCCCTGGATCTCCAAGAGAACTATGCCAATCCTATTTTAGCCAGATAGCCCACTTGGTGGAAAGTTGTTCTCAAACTGCATTCACTTAGATGGTTAGGCGACCCCAATGGATGTTTATTTTCAGTACTTTATTGGCATGTACCATTTGTATCTTGTTACGTCCCTCTGAGGACCTGGTCCATTTTCCAGATATAGATAAGCAGGAGTACCCGCAGGAGTATGGACCGGGACCTGACGCTACCTATCAGTCTGAGACGATCTTATCTTCTGATTATATGTGATTCCTTGCAGCTGTTTAGAGATTCTAGTTGCTATTCTTTTCTAGACATTTATTCTTATATTAGAGTTTATTCTCTTCTCTCTTTAGTAGTTTATTATAGTCGATTTGCAGTGGATTTGTTTCCACCCGACTATCACACTTTGAGATTACTATTTGAGACTGCTTCTTTGATATTTAGTTATTAGTTTCCTTTATTCTATTATTTGTGCTGTGGATGAGATATAGAACTGTGTGTGACTTGTTGTGACATATATTTACCACTGTGGATTGGATATTCATGTACAGCGTACGTGTGTATATGGTTTCCATATATTGGAGTTCGTATACATACGGCTGGCGTGTTACGTATTTCTAGTCCTACGTATTTTGGGACTGGGGCGTGACATATTTTTGTGGTGGCCCATGCAAGTCTAGAATATATTGTCTCGGTTACGTAACTGTACCGAACAAGCCTGCGTATAGGAATAGAGTATAAGGATCTCATCCACACTTGATTGAAATTCATCCTTCCTATTTAATACTTGCATCCTGTTTGATTCCTGTACTTTTTTTAATCGTTCCGTACATCACCTGCAGAAAGATGGATTTGCAAAATGAATATACTGCCGCCGATGGCGACGCAACTTCTGGAGTCAATGGTCAGACTCAAGGAGGGACCCCAACGATCCCTAGGCTTCCGGGGCCAGATGGACAGACTCACACTCCAGTTCCATCTGATCTTCCCGCTTCACCTATTGGGAACCTTCCACCTGCCCTAGTACCGCAAGATGGCCAAGCGCAGATGTTCCAATTCTTTCAGATGGTGATACAGGAACAGAGGCAGCAGGCAGCCGAGCAGAGGCAGCAGGCAGCCGAACAGAGGCAAGAATTTATGGCAGCACTGGAGAGGATGGCTGCACATGCTACTGTACCAGCCCAAGCACTAGCTCCAGTACCTCGAGCTAGGGTTGGATCAGTAAAAGATTTTGTTCAGATGGGTGCAAGGCAGTACAAGGGCACTGAGAGCCCGGAGGAGACTACCAACTGGATCACTCACACGCAGAAGCTACTGGAGGCATCGCAGTTACCCACGGACCAATGGATGACGGGTGTACGGACGCTTCTAGATGGTAATGCTCATCACTGGTGGGAATCCATGGAGCGCCATTTGGGTACTTACCAGACTTGGGAGCAGTTCTTGGAGTGCTTTGAGGGAAAGTACTTCCCGGACACTGTCAGGGACACCTTGTATGATCAGTTTCTTCACTTAGAGCAAGGGAACCGAACCGTGGATGAGTATGATGCCGAGTTTAGTCGACTCAGCAAATACGGCGCTGCTTTGATACCAAATGACTTGGCTAAGGCTAAAAGATTTCATCAAGGACTGACCCAGGAGCTACAACATTATACAAGCTCGCAGTCCCGAGTCTCTTACGCTGAACTACTGACAGAGGCCAGATTTTAAGAAACCATTAGCAGAGGAAAAGGAGGTCAACTGAGGACACAACAAGGAACAGCAAGGATACAGCAGGGACCAGCCAGGACATAACAGGGAGGACCTATCAGACGTCCCCTGGTACAGCAGTATCAGCAACACAGAGCCGGACCATACCAGAATCCAGAGAAGCCCTACTGCAATTATTGTGGGAAACACGGACATATATCGAGAGATTGTCGGACTCGCTTGGGTCAGTGTATGAGATGTGGCTCTGGACAGCACCTGGCGAGAGACTGTCCAATGCAGCAGACACTTCCACCTCCAGCCCCGAGATTAGCGCTTCCAGCACCGAAGCCAACCCAGCAGATGACTGGACCGGGAGCACCTCGACCCCCAGCAGCAGGAGGATTTCAGAGAGGACCACCACTACCCACTCAGGAGGAGCAGTATATGAGGACCGGACATGGACAGTCGCAGAGGAACGGGTGAGCTTTTGCATTGGAGGTTGATGACCTGGATCATGAGGTGGATGTCATAGCAGGTATCACCCTTGCTTTTACTTTTCCTGCTGTGACATTATTTGATACGGGAGCCACCCACTCATTCATATCATCTAGTTTTATTGCCAAACACAATATTGCTTCTACACCATTATCTAGTTGTGTTAGAATTCTAACCGAAGGAGGAGTTGTACCAGTTAGTCGAGTTTGTAGATCGGGCCCTATAGTGATACGTGGCAGAGAGATGAATGCCCAACTCTTAGTCCTTCCTATGCCGTCTTCTGATATTGTGCTTGGAATGGACTGGCTGAGCAAGAACCACGCTTTCTTCGATTGCTTTGGAGGAAGCATTCTTTTTAAGGTACCAGGCCAGCCTGAACTTGAGTTTGCCCGAGGATCCACAGAAATCCTTGATGGTATGCAGCTCGCAATGGACGATGTTGTCTATCACCCTATTATTTCAGAATTTCAAGACGTCTTTCCAGAGGATTTGTCAGGACTACCCCCAGACAGAGACGTAGAGTTTTCAATTGAACTAGCACCCGGAGCAGCACCTATAGCATCGCATGTTTACAGACTGGCAAAGAAGGAGATGGACGAGCTGAAGGCACAGTTAAAAGAGCTAGAGGAGAAAGGTTTCATCCGACCGAGTGCATCACCCTGGGGAGCACCAGTGTTGTTTGTACCCAAGAAGGATGGGTCAGTGCGTATGTGCATTGACTACAGAGCCTTGAATACAGTGGCAGTGAAGAACAAATATCCATTGCCACGCATTGATGACCTGTTTGATCAACTCAGTGGAGCTAAGGTATTCTTGAAGATAGATCTGAGATCGGGATATCACCAAGTGAAGGTACGGAAGCAGGACATTCCAAAGGCCGCATTCAGAACAAGATATGGACACTACGAGTTTTTGGTCATGCCATTTGGATTGACCAATGCTCCAGCGATCTTCGTGGACTTGATGAATCGAGTCTTCCACCAGTACTTGGACCAGTTCGTGGTCGTCTTCATAGATGATATACTTGTCTATTCGAAGAGCCATGCGGAGCATGAGGAGCACCTGCGGATTGTTCTAGAGACTTTGAGGAGAGAGCAGTTATATGCTAAACTCAGCAAATGTGAGTTCTTTTTTGACAGAGTTTCATTTCTTGGACATGTTGTCACAGGAAATGGTATTTTTGTTGATCCAGAGAAGATCTCAGCAGTTGAGATGTGGCCTGTTCCTAAATCAGCAGCAGAGGTGAGGAGTTTCCTTGGACTTGCGGGATATTACCGACGGTTCGTGGAAAACTTCTCAAGGATAGCGGCACCTATGACTCGTTTGACTTGTAAGGACCAAGAATTTATATGGACTGACGAGTGTCAAGCAGCCTTTGAAGAATTGAAGAAACGACTGACTACAGCACCAGTATTGACGATTCCGTCAGGATCAGGAGGATATGTGATCTACAGTGACGCATCAGGAAAAGGCTTAGGATGCGTCTTGATGCAACATGGCAAGGTGATTGCATATGCATCTAGGCAGTTACGAGTACATGAGAAGAATTATCCGACTCATGACTTGGAACTTGCAGCCGTTGTATTTGTTTTGAAGCTATGGAGACATTACTTATATGGAGAACGAGTGGAGATCTATACAGACCACAAGAGCCTCAAGTACGTCTTCACGCAGAAGGAGTTAAATATGAGGCAACGTCGATGGCTCGAGTTGATAAAAGATTTCGAGATAGAGCTACATTATCATCCAGGCAAGGCTAACGTGGTAGCAGACGCGTTAAGCCGGAAGCCAGCAGCTTACTTCTTGACAGCACAGAGGGAACTATTGGAGGACTTGCAAGAGCTTGGCATTGAAGTGATATTACCCGGAGCAGATGGGACACTAGCCAACTTGCAAGTACAATCATCATTGGTAGAGAGGATTAAGGCAGCTTTGCCTACAGATGCCAGATTCAGGAGACTAAAGGAAAGGACAGAGGCCGGAGAGCAGACCGGATTGCACATTTATGAGAATGGGACATTACGATGTGGTGATCGTCTTTATGTTCCAAATAGAGAGATTCGACAGGAGCTGATGGCAGAGGCTCATAGTTCGATCTATTATATTCATCCTGGAGGCACCAAGATGTATCGTGACTTACGACAGCATTTTTGGTGGCATGGGATGAAGAGAGAGATAGCTCGCTTTGTAGCTAAATGTCTGGTATGTCAACAAGTGAAGACGGAGCACCAGAGGACAGCAGGATTATTGCAACCACTTCTGATTCCAGAGTGGAAGTGGGAGCACATCACTATGGACTTCGTCATGGGTTTTCCCAAGAGTCCAAGTGGGAGAGATGCAGTATGGGTAATAGTGGACCGACTCACCAAGTCAGCCCATTTTATACCTTTTAGAGTGGGTCAGTCTACAGAAGCTTTAGCTGACTTATATATGAGGCAGATCGTGAGATTGCATGGCATACCAGTCAGCATTATATCGGACAGAGATTCACGCTTCACATCGCATTTTTGGAGGAGCATGCAAGAGAGTCTTGGTACTCGTCTGAAGTTCAGTACCTCTTACCACCCGCAGACAGATGGGCAGTCAGAGCGTACTATTCAGACCTTGGAGGACATGTTGAGAGCTTGCATGTTAGACTTCGGAGGATCATGGGAGGACCACCTACATCTTGTAGAGTTTTCTTACAACAATAGCTATCAAGCGAGTATTCAGATGGCTCCATTTGAAGCATTGTATGGAAGAAAATGTAGGTCTCCTGTGTGCTGGAGTGACGTGGGAGAACGTCAGATTTTGGGACCCGAGTTGGTGGTCAACACCGTAGAGACAGTCAAGAAGATTCAGGGACACTTGCGAGCAGCGCAAGACAGGCAGAAGCAGTGGGCAGACCTTCATCGTCGTCCCTTGGAGTTCAAAGAGGGCGATCACGTCTTCTTGAGGATATCACCGACCAGAGGCACCATCCGATTCGGAAGGCGCGGCAAGTTGAGTCCAAGGTATATTGGACCATTTGACGTGCTCGAGAGAGTTGGAGAGGTGGCATATCGACTTGCGCTACCACCTTCACTGGAGGGAGTACATGACGTGTTCCATGTGTCGCAGCTCAGGCGATATGTGGCAGACAGCAGTCATGTCCTCGACCACTCAGAGATCACCATTGGGCCGAGCTTGTCATACCAAGAGCAACCCGTGGAAATCCTTGATCGTCGAGAGAAGGTGTTGAGGAACCAGTCTATTCCCTTGGTTCGCGTTGCATGGAGGCATGGCGCGCCAGGAGAATCAACTTGGGAGCGCGAGGACGACATGCGCAAGCGTTTTCCGAACCTATTCGCAGACCAAGGTATAAATTTACATTGTTAATTTATATCTTATACCATCCTTGCATTCTATCGTGGCTTAATTTTAATTTCGAGGAGAAAATTTTTACAAGTTGGGTAGAATGTAAAACCTCCTTCCTAGAAAATTGTATATACCCTTTATTTATTAATTATTAATTAAATTATAGTAATTAGGTCTAAATAGGAGAAATAGATTTTAATAATTTTTATGTTAGGTGTTCAGGCACTTAGAGGACTTGTGGGACCATCAGAAATTTTTAGGAATTTATTCCATGTAGGAGACCCCTTGAGCTGTTACTAGCCTAACGATGTGCAATACCCTAACATATAAATTTTCTTATGTGTGAATATATATATATATATATATATATATATATATATATATATATATATATATATATATATAAGGAAAGAAAGTATAAAAATTAAACTAACTAATATAATAATAATAATAATAATATCACACAGCAAAGTCCTTAGGAATAACAAATCAAACTAAGTATTACTATTCCTCTTTAGCCTTGCAATTCGTTTGCAGCAACTTAGCTTTACTATTCCCATCCTTTAGTAATCCTTCTAAGGACCCGCCTTCATCCCATTTGGTCCAGAGTAGACCCTTCCTTCAGCGGCCAATAAGGGACCCGCCCCCTAATGCCAACAGCAACTTAACCCTTCAGCCGAATTAATTCCCTTCAACCCGATCTTTCCCACGGCCAAACCCGCTCCTTCTCACCCTCTCTCTTAATATATATATATATATATATATATATATATATATATATATATATATATATATATATATATATATATATATATATATATATATAGTTAGCTCTCAAAAACCCTAACCTAAATCTCCAGACCCCCTCTTCCCATCTAAGAGCCGTCACCGCAGCCAGAGAAGCCCCGCCAAGCCATCCAACCATCCCGTCGACTCCGACCTCGCGCCCTGCAGAATCCCACTCGAAGCACCTTCGCTCCGGAGTGATTTTCCGTCGACTCGCTCAACCAAACGCTGTTCCGTCTTCATAGGTATGATCATCCCTTAACCCTCTCCAATATCTGTTTTATAGCCAACCTCGGAAAACGTGTACCCCTAGGTGAAAAACAACGCCCAAGTTGGACGAGCAGACAGAATTCTGGAATCGCAGAATTCCAGAATGACCACCCATATTGCCGAGTTCGTATCTCCCACCACAGAGATCCAAATTCGATGATTCTTTTTGATACCTGTAGAATTCCTGACCTAGTTTATTTTCTGTTAAATAACCCTATACTATTAGTTGCTGTGGACATAGTTTAATGCGTCCCAAAACTGCGCGCACCCACTTTTTCAAGATTTCCAAAAGTTGGAAAACGGAGTGCGCTCCGCCAAACGGGACCGCTCCGCCGTGTGCCAAGTGTACTGAATGGTGCACGCAGCATAACTGGACACGTAAAAATTTGTGGGGACTGATTCGGACGCGTGTGCGCGCCGGAATCAGGCCGTATCCGCGGACACATCCCGTGTCGCAATTTTTGTGGAACTCGCACGTATTTTGTGCACGCTAGTCGGATTGCGACGAAACTTGTGCCACTGGACTCGTGGTAACGCGCTGGTCCTGTGACCCAATTTTTACGCATTTCTGAGACGGTTGACCAGATCGCCAATTGGCGGGCCCACAGTTGACTTTTTAGACAAAATTGTGTACGGCTCATCGGAATCCACATTTGGACATACCGTTGGGTTCGTATTGACATCTAGAGTTGTTTGACCTATAGTTTGTCCCATTTAGAGACTGTTACCCTCGTCATGCGTTTCGGTGCAAAGTGGGCCATACGTGGACCCCAGTTTTATCCGAAATTACTGTTTTGCCCCTGTGTCCAAATTGGACGAAAGGGATGTGCTTTTTAGCTATTTTGCTCATTCCGAAAATGTTGGTGATATTTATTTCAGCATCCGGAGACGTTTGTTCAGAGTCCTTAGTTCCAGGTTCAGTGTCCTTGACATTTGGGCGCGTACACTTTACAGATTTCTTGCCAGGCAAGTATACCTTGTCATTGTACTGTATTTACATTCCATATGAGGCATGCATGTTTATTTTCTGTTTATTTAGTTTATTTATTTTAACTGCTATATAAACTGCGCGTCCAAGGAAACTTGGGGCAACGACGGTGTCGTCGTACTATATTTTTATTTATGTATATGCATTGGACCTACTTCATGAGACTACCCCATCTTCATGAGGCATTTATGTTTTATTGGCCATGACACTATTCTTACACGAGTGTGAGTCACATGTAGGACACGGACTTGCGTATTCGGCTGGCCACTGGTACGTATAGGTCGTACGACGGATAGGGATAACTGCCAATAGAAACTTTGCATGCTAGTAGACCTGGCAGTTATTAGAGGGTTATCGTGTCATGGACATGACATGCTTAGAGCATTGGGTGGGGAGAACAACAAGTAAGGCATTTGGGCTCCTTTGCACTTTCCTTGTGTAATCCGTACACTCCGCCGGAGATACGCGGTCATGATGACCACTATATATTATATATTATCAGGCGGGCCTCCGACGTTCGAAAGTCGTCGTGCCTTTGTAGGCCCCTGGATCTCCAAGAGAACTATGCCAATCCTATTTTAGCCAGATAGCCCACTTGGTGGAAAGTTGTTCTCAAACTGCATTCACTTAGATGGTTAGGCGACCCCAATGGATGTTTATTTTCAGTACTTTATTGGCATGTACCATTTGTATCTTGTTACGTCCCTCTGAGGACCTGGTCCATTTTCCAGATATAGATGAGCAGGAGTACCCGCAGGAGTATGGACCGGGAACTGACGCTACCTATCAGTCTGAGACGATCTTATCTTCTGATTATATGTGATTCCTTGCAGCTGTTTAGAGATTCTAGTTGCTATTCTTTTCTAGACATTTATTCTTATATTAGAGTTTATTCTCTTCTCTCTTTAGTAGTTTATTATAGTCGATTTGCAGTGGATTTGTTTCCACCCGACTATCACACTTTGAGATTACTATTTGAGACTGCTTCTTTGATATTCAGTTATTAGTTTCCTTTATTCTATTATTTGTGCTGTGGATGAGATATAGAACTGCGTGTGACTTGTTGTGACATATATTTACCACTGTGGATTGGATATTCATGTACAGCGTACGTGTGTATATGGTTTCCATATATTGGAGTTCGTATACATACGGCTGGCGTGTTACGTATTCCTAGTCCTACGTATTTTGGGACTGGGGCGTGACAGTTTGTCACCCTCACATTTCCATCTAAGGGTAGTTTGGTAATTATTATGGGTATTAATTATTTTAGGATTATTATAATTAATAATTGTACATGACTGATTTATTTATTTTATTGTATTAATAATTAATGCTAGTGTAGACTTATTTTGGACTTGTGTAGTGGACCTAACCATTTAATTAGAGGACATGAACAAACTTTTGGACTAGTCTAAGTTGAGCCTATGAATTAGGCCCATGGATTAAGAAACATGATTAATTAGGGAAACTATTAGACTAGAACCTTTCCTCCCTAATTATTTCTTCATGAGAGGCCCCAAGGGGTATTTGTGACTTTGTACATTACTTGGGGAGGGGTTTATTACCAGCCATAATTGAGAGGAGAGAGAGTGCTCTCATTTTAATTCTTCCCAAAAATTCTAGATCTACATTTTCTTCTTCCATTTTCCCTCTATTCCCCCATCAATTCTCCATCAATTCTCTTCAAATCTCTTTCTAAATTCATCATTGAAGCCTCTACATCAAGGACCTACAAGCAAGGAGCAAGGAACAAGGAGGAGGAGGCCAAGATCTACAAGGAGAGGAGCAACTTGTCATTTGGGACCTTTTTATTAGGAATACATCTCCTAATAGGTACAATTCAGTTTTTTCCTTCCTATAGACTATAGATCTGAGATTTTACCATGAGAAACCACCCCACATGCATAGGTTACCCATATGATTTGATTTGGAATCATTTGGAGACCTACGGTGAAAGTTATGACCATGTTTAGTGCCAATTTTGGGGGAATTCCGAGATTGGCACATGTAGTGCTTGTTAATGGATCTAATAGATCTAATTGACCCTTGATTATTTGTTTGTAGCTTGTGTCGTGTCCATAATTGGATACGTGTGGGCCGAATCTCATCAATTTGACGAAACGGTCAATTTTGAGAGTTTTTCTCCGACACGAGGCCATGTGCATATCATATGATGACACGGACACGTAGACACTCTAATTTATATGCGTATTGTTCATAGTTTATGTATTGGGCTTGTACGTATCCTCTGGGATACGTTTGGTTGTCAGTTGGGGGCCGTATCACAAGCGTATCATAGAAAAGTGTGATACGGGTGCGATGCACTCCATGTGTTTGTGTTTTGGCTTTTTGTACTATACATGCATATGTAAATATATTTGTATATACTATCTATACATTAATTGGAGTATATAATGGTGTAATTTAGTTTTTATGTATAAACATATGCCTATGTGTATATATATGAGGGTATCTATATATATACATATAACTATGTGTATAGATCTAAATATATATTTATGTTGGTGTGTATATATGCATGTGTTAGTTTATATCTATATACTTAATTATATGTGTAGTTAGATATTTATGTACATATCTAATGATAAGGATGAATTCATATTGGTATATGGAATAGGGAGGTTTATAGTTATAGGCATTGATTACCTATATGTGCTGGGACATATATATAAATGTACCTAGTGGTGTGACGTGTTGTGTGTCTGTGTGGATGTGAGTGCATGAAGGGAAGGGTGAACTCACACATGGAATAATCACTGTGTGCTTCACATTTTAAACCAATGAGGAACAACAGCTACATCAAGTCTACACAAAGGATAGCAACTGGGTGAAGCATAATACTGTAGCTAGTATAATTGAACAACATGCAGAGAGATGCCTCAGTACCAGTGTACCTACTGTGAAGGGATACATCAGTGTGCATAGAGAGAATTTCTGCACAAGGGCAGAGCTGACCTGCTCGAGCTCACCAGTGCACTATCTGCAGTCTGAACACATCAACTTGTAGGCTGAAGACTGAACACAATAACTTGTAGGCTGAAGACTGAACACAGCAACTCACATGTAAGCTGAAGACTGAACACAGTAACTCACCTGTAGGCTGAAGACTGAACACAGCAACTCACCTGAAGACTCATCTACCTGAAGATCACTAAAGACAGTAACTGTGCAGATTCAGTAACTGTTCATCTTGAAGTGCATAATATGTGTAAAGAAATATTCAGCAGCAAGGGCAAGATATGCTACCTGTAGTCTTGAGTTCTGCACTGTGTGTTTCTGCAGTTCACAGTAATGTGCTAGCTGCAGTGTCAGTATTTTCTGTACTGAACACTGTTCAGTATCAGGGGTTAAGGCACTGAGCAGTTCAGTCCTTCCCTGGGAGTTCGATTTCCTGATTAGGAAGTTAGCAGCAGATCAGCAGTAGAGGTTTGGAGAGATACAGCAACTGTGCAGAGGAGCTGCACAGTTCAGCAGCTACAACAGTGAAGCCTCGACAGAATTGAGATTCAGTCACTGTGCAGTTTTTGCACAGTGAAGGAAAAACCAACAGTGGCAGCCACTAGTCTCAGTATCAGTAGAAGGGATTCTTGGTATATCAGTTCAGAGTTGTTCTTCAGTGTTGTTTTAGTTGTTTGGTTAGAGTCAGTTAGTGTAGTTTTAGTTTCAGGTATCTTGGTCATGGTGTAGTTAGTATGTATATAACTATGTATACTAGAGGTTAGTGAGTAGTAGAGGTACTAGGTGATTATGTTAGATATATATATTAGTATAGGTATATATTATTTAGTATACTTGTTAGAAAACAGTTAGTTTATTTAGTTAAGGTGTTGGTTAATTAGTTTAAGAGATTAGTATATAGTTAGCATTTAGTTTGAGGTATATATTTATATCTATTGTGTTTAGTTTTAGATTACCTTGAGATACCAAAGTATCACCAAGGTATGGGTCGATACCCCAGGGTATTGAGTTTGAGTATCAGGGTAATTGCGATACGCATTGGCACAAGGCCAAGGTATCATAATTAAATTGTTTTGAGATATTATTATTATATATGACTTATGTATATATATATATATATATATATATATATATATATATATATATATATATATATATATATACCTATTTTCATATTAGAAAACCTGCGTATCTTAGGATACGACTTCTTAAATGCTCTGTTATGTGTTAGCTTAGCTAGTTTAGCATAGTTTCATAGTATATCGACTTAGTGACTAGCATTAGACTCTTGCAACCTAGAAATGCATTGGTTTGACTTAGAAACGGCGTATTGACCTAGAACTTCTTCAACTTCATTTATTTTCATCATTGAACCTTGTATTGATGCAACATACCATATATAGGTTGTGAGACACCAACTTGGGCATCGAGAGACACACTTTGCTCAGGACTTCAGGCGAGTACATTTCTCTGTTTGTTTTCAATTCAGAATATTGTATATATGCATGTTCTAGATTAGTATACATTAATTTCTGACACAATGATTTCACGGACTGGTGCTATATGGATCCCGTCAAGAGTTGTTATCCCCTACCGTGTGCAACGGGTACCTATTGACATGTATTTCATCGTGTGCATCGGGTATTGACTTTCATGTGCTTCTTGTGCATCCACTATTTCGTGTGTTAGTGTGACTATCGTGATCATGTACGTAACTTGTCATGATTAGATCCATGAGTATTGGTTGGGGAGGGAGAAGTAGGAGTTGGTTATGTGATCAAAGCCCTCTTGATCTCATATGCATGTCGATTATACACCTCACGTATAATAGAGTTACCTATATACCTCATGTGCAACCTAAACCGATCACATAACGAACTCTCACTCTAAAACACATAGTTAGTATTTCTTGTTCTCTACTTGCCGTTATTCTTGTATTTACTTCCAGCTTTATTGTGCCTATTGCCTGTTCACTTGTACAGTATATTCTTTCTACTTGTGCAACTTGTATCATTTTTCTATTGCTTGTTATATATGCTCGATTATGTTATTAGAACTGCTTTCAGAGGTATGTACTTCGCTCAAATCCTGACTGGATATATTTTTCCAGATGATTGGCTAGAGGAGCTGTGTCCCACACATTACGGACCTCGGGAGGGTGAGACTTTAGAGGACACTCCCCTAGAGCCAGAGGACATAGTACCAGTGACCAAGGAGGTCTAGTTTTGTTTATTTTTTGTATTAGACTATTGTATTTGAGGGGATTCACAGATGTACTATTATTTTCATATTGTGGATTGTATCATCTTCCCTTCGCTATTTCCATTCGTGAATTATTTTCTCAGTTTATTTTGTGATTGAGATTGATATATTGTGAGATATCATATTGTTCCTCCGTTTGGAGTTGAGATGATTGACAGGTACCATATTATATTGTTGAGATGTTAGATAGTTAGAAATGACCCAGACAGCGTTCTACCGCCAATTCTGTGGCGTAGGCTGGGCGTAACCACGTACTCGTGCCCAAATATCAGGGTGCGGGTCGTGACATCAAGGGCGCAAAGTGGCGCTTTATTGGCGTACGTTGCACTTAGCACGTCAACATCGGTACATGGCGCTTGTGCGTATTTTGATGCGCTCATATGCGAGTGCATGCACGACCGCACGCGTTGCTACATGAGTGATCGCATGAGCGGTTGCTTGCGTGGCCGCTGCTATCAGATATATTTGAACGGTTATGGAAAGATATGGTCAGTTATTCAGATCCATTTTTTATGGAATTTGAATTAATTCGTGCCTATCTTTGTAGAATTTGTTGTTATTTTGCTCCTATCTTTCGTAACTAATAGGCTGCCTGGATCCTCTATAAATACTCTCTTCGTACCTTCATTGAGAACTTACCTCAAAATAGAGGAGACGAAGAGAGTTGTTGCTGCCGTCATTAAAGTCCAGGAATTTCGTGCGAGTCCAAGCAGGCGGTGACAGTGTGCGTTCCAGAAGTTCTTCGTGAACTTGCTGGTTCCTAGAAGCAGATCATGTGGGGCAAATCTTGCTTTGAGCAACGGTGATCTTCATCACCCCAGCAAGCAGAGTTTCTTCTTTTTCTTCTCTACTTTATGTTGTAACTCTGTTCTGTGTCACGCCCCGGCACCGAGGGCCTCCCGACCACCGTTTCCCCTGCGGCAGGACCGGGGTGTGACATAATGGTATCAGAGCCAGGTTTTGATCCTGGGACCTGTGGGTTATGGGCCCACCACGCTTCCGCTGCACCACAAGTTGGTTGGAAGGAAGAAGGAAAGAGGTGCTTCAGGAATCCGCTTGCGCGTCGCCTACTGTTCGTTCACCTGCATTGCCACGAACAGCTGATCAATACCTCATCCACTCTTTCCAATATCGAAATTGAAGTGCAGTTCAATGAACGACAATAATGAAATCTATCAAAACCATTTAAGAAAATACAAGCAAATCTGAAAACCAACTCAAAGTACGAAAGCAACAAAACTTACCATGTCCTTCCCTACCACGATGACACAAGTTAGCTTGCAATAGATTTAAATATACGTGGGGATCACTGGGATATGCCATAAAGGACCAATTTTAGTCATTGACGAGGATGGTGTGCAACGCGAGCACAAGGGGCGCTACAAACCATCCCGTCCGATGTACATGAGGACTAAACGTGAGGTTCCGTCCGGATCGGATCGGTGCTAGTGCCCCAGCGACCGTCCGCAGGAACTATGACCTTGTGCACAAGTTGTCCGTGATCAAACGACATCTATATAAGTTAACAATTCATGCAGTTGAGGCAATACGAGTACAAGACAAGTAGCATTGCATGATTCATTTTTAATAGTCTTCTTGAATAATTTATTGCATAATAAGGTGTGTTCAACATATGTCAAGTCTGCCTTAAGATCCAGTTGATCAAGATCTACCAAATGGCTAGGGTCGTACATGTACTTCCTAAGTTGAGAAATATTATGTAGTGCCCCGCTCTGCCTCGGCACTATGTATCAAGGTGAGTGGGCAAAACTTCATTCTCTGATTCTTGCACGCCTTAATAATGAACCTGAGTATTTTGAATGCTTGTTTGCTTAAAGAGAATGATAGAACCTGCTTTGCATGCTAAATAAAAAAACTCACCTAGCTTGTCATTGAAATGAACATGTCTGCTTAACTAAGAGACCCTAAAAATGCTTGTCTAAAAGTATGTGTTTGCATGAACATGTTCCACTATCTCTGTAGCAGCCGTGACACATGGTTGCTTTCCACCAAATAGCCATTGTTCGACCAATGTGAATGCATGAAACACCATCAAATAAACTCTAGTATACAGATGAGACAAACCATTAGACTATATTCTTTATTGTGGGGCAAGCCGCCTTAGCTTTGAACATATTCAGGCACACGATATGGTTCTCTCGGAGCATAGGCGATAGTGAAACATGTTCATTATCAATAAAAGAGAAATTTTCCATGTTTCAACTTTGTGTTTCAATTTATCTGCGTACTCTGAATATGTGCTTGCTATGCAAAATACCTTAGCCTTGTGTAGTGCGCAACCTAGGTCCGCATGGCGTCACGCCCGGGGGACGACTATCGATTCCACGGAATTGGGACATGGTATTTTGTCCGTCTGCAACTGTGATTGCAAGGAAGAACGAGAAGTTTATTTATTATGATTCTTTTGTTATCTTGTAAGCAAGTTATAATCAGAATTATATTATTAGTTGTTTGCTGGAATCGAGGTTCATATGTGAGGAAACTTTTATGTAAACTCCTGATCTCGACTTTAACTTTTGGTTCTACCATCTTTGATTAAGCCCCGAGACGAATATTCAACAACTCTTAATGGTGTACTCAGATATTCTTAATAGATATATAAATATGGGTTCAATATTGCATTGCAGTGAAACCACGATTCCAATACGTAATCTTATGCCATAATAATTTAGTACAACAAAACTGTAGAGAGAAAATAATTGATTGATTTACTTCCAAGAGAGGGGGTACATATATATAGGAGGAGGCTAGGGGGTACATATATATAGGAGGAGGCTAGCCTCCTCCTTATTTTCTATCCGATGTGGGACTAAATAAGTCCCCCATAACTCAATACTCTCCCTCAAGATGGATGATAGATATCAATCATCCCCATATTGTTACAAAATGTATCAAACTCTCTATGACCTAAACCTTTAGTTAAACAATCAGTTAACTGCTCTGCTGATTTCACATAGCTCAAAGTAAACACTTTTTTATTCAACTTCTCCTTGATGAAGAACCGAACAATCTTCACATGTTTGGTGCGATCATGCTGAACTGGATTATTTGCAATATCAATTGTTGATTTGTTGTCACACCAAAAGTTGCAGGGAGTCTCCTCTAAACAAACACATCTCAGTCAAAAAGCTCTTCACCTACCTCATCTCGCACATGCTAACTACCATAGCCCTGTATTCGACCTCAGTTGTAGACTTAGCCACTATATCTTGCTTCTTACTGCGCCAAGATACAAGATTGTCTCCAACAAAAATACTGTAACTTGTAGTGGACCTGCGATCGTCCATACAATCTGCCCAATCGGCATCACAATAGCCTTTAACTCTCAGATGTCTAGAACTTCTGAACTATAACCCCTTTTCTAGGCTTCCTTTAATATACTTGAGAATTTTGTGAACTGCCTCCATATGCTGCTCTCTGGGATCATGTATATATTTGCTCGCCATACTAATGGCATAAGTAATATTAGGTCTTGTATGACAAAGATATATGAGCCGACCAACTAATCTTTGATATTGCTCCTTACTCACCGGATCACCACCCTCAGCACATAACTTGTGATTCTGCTCGATAGGAGTAGAAGCAACCCTGTAACCCAGCATTCCTATTTCTGAGAGAAGATCTAGAGCATACTTTTCCTGAGAAAGTACTATACCCTTTCGTGATCTTGCAATTTTAATTCTGAGGAAGTACTTCAACTGTCCTAGATCCTTAACTTCAAATTTCTCTCCAAGACTTTTCTTCAGCCGTAGGATCTCCTCAGTATCATCTCCAGTAATTACAATATTATCAACATTGACTGCAAGAACAGTGATACGAGTCTTGGAGTGCTTGTAAAATATAGTATGATCTCCATTGCACTGCCTATACCCCATACCATAGACTGCAAGCCTGAATGTATCAAACCATGCTCTCGGAGACTACTTTAGCCCATATAAATAATGCTTTTGAATTAGCAAAGCCTGGTAGAATCTTCATATACACCTCCTCCTGGAGATCTCCGTGCAAAAAGGCGTTCTTGACATCTAGCTGATGTAGTTGCCAATTGAAGTTGGCAGCACATGACACCAACACTCACACAGTGCTCATCTTTGCGACTGGAGCAAAGGTCTCGTCATAGTCGATACCATAAGTTTGGATATAGCCTTTAGCAACCAATCTGGACTTGCACCTATCAATCTTGCCCTCTGGAGTCTACTTAACAGTATAAACCCATTTATATCCAACAACACGCTTCCTAGCTGGCAGTGTTACCAGCTCCCATGTGTCGTTCTTCTTCAAGGCCTGAAGTTTCTTCTGCATGATACTCAACCACCTAGGATCTTGCTTAGGTACCTTCCAATTGTTAGGTACAAGCACTGAATCTAATGATGCAATGAAGGAGTTATATGCAGGTGGAGTAGATGCATATGAAATATAATATGCAATGTCAGTATCCCAACTGCCAAACTTAGCTGAAGGTTTTTCAGCATTGACTCTAGAAGTTCTACGAAGCAAGACAGGAGGATTAAAAGTATCAAGGAAGGAATTGTTACCAGATGACTCAAATGGAAGGCCTGAAGAAGGTCCTGGAGAAGAGGGACTTGGGATATCAGCATTTGTGGGTACTATATAGGGACATCCAAAGGAAGCTCATGTTGTTTCTGCTGCTCCTGTTGCTGCTGCTCATGTTGCTCCTGTTATTGCTGATCATGCTCCCTATATACTCTCAGCTCCCCCTGACTGTCAGCTCCCCTTGAGACACCATCACTCCTCGGTGATTCAAAAGGACATGGAATCATACCAACCATGATGCCACTCTCATTCTCCCCCTCTCTAGTAGCATCAGTAGAGTCATCCTTGAACATGGAACTTAACTCCGTCTTCTCCCCATAAAATGGTTCAAACTGCTGGAAGGTCACGTCCATAGTGACAAACAACCTTCTTTCAGTGGGACACCAACATTTGTATCCTTTCTGACTTGGTGAGTACCCTTCAAAGATACATTTAACTGCTTGTGGATCTTGCTTGCTCATCATCATTCTGTGATCTCAAAAAAATGTACAGCCAAACACTCTGGGAGAAACAATAAAAATATTAGAACCCAAGATCATCTCACATAGTGTCTTCATCCCTAATACTCTTGACGGCATCCTGTTGATTAGATAAGCTCATGTCATAACAGTCTCACTCCACAAGAATTTTGGCATATTAATTGTCAGCATAAAAGAATGTGCCACTTCTAGTAGATGTCTGTTCTTGCGTTCAGCCACCCCATTTTGAGCAGGAGTGTCTGGCCAAGCGGTTTGATGAAGAATTACCTAACTAGAGATGAAATTAGCAAACTCCTTGTTGGTGTACTCGGTCCCATTATCTGTTCGAAGAATCTTCATATGTACTCCAAACTGGGTCTTCACATATGCCGAGAATCTTGAAAATATTTGTACACCTCAGATTTCTGCTTCATCATGTAGATCCAGGTCATACATGAGTAACAATCAATGAAGCCATATAAATCCACTAATATAAGTAATAGGGCACGGTCTCCAAACATCAAAATGAACAAGTGTAAATGGCTCAAAACTTCGAAGACCAACCATTTTATAAGTAGAACGTGTATGCTTTCCAAGTTCACAAGCATTACAAAATAACCTTTTTTGTCTACTTTATTCATTATCTCAGGTTCTAACTTATTCAAACTATCAAAATATAAATGCCCCAATCTGCAGTGTTGGAGCATTGCTTCTGTTTCTGGACCTCCACTAGTAGTAGCAGCAAGCATTGCAGCCTCCTGGTCTAGGTACCAAAGACCATCACGCCTGATGCCAGTCCCAAGCCTCTTTCCCGTGGCATTCTCCTGGAAAGAACACATATTCCGATCAAAAAGAATAGTACAATTTAATTGATCAATGAGAGAGCTGACAAAATGTAAGTTGATCGAAAATGAAGGAATATGCAATACAGATGATAGGGTAACAGATGAAGTACAATGGACCGAGCCAGTACCCCTGATGGGTTGAGATATCCCATCAACAGTCTGAACTGTCTCGGGATGCATATGCTTGCTCGGATAATATAATACAAACTCACTAGATGCACCTGTGATATGCCTAGATGCACCTGAGTCTATGATCCAACCAGTATGAGATTTAGTGGATGCAAGTTCCTGAACCGGAATACCTTTGCCCATATGAGCAGCGTAACCAGTAAAGTTACCAAGGTAGGTATTGTTATCCAGATACTGAGTGGCCAGTCCCTTGCTATTATAACTCTCAACCTGAAGCTTGAACTGATGTAGTTCCTCCAGCTCTATCATCTCAGCTCCAATTATTTCGGTAGTGGTCTCCTCTGTCACAGCTAGGTGAGCAACTCCCCGGCCTCCGCGTCCCCTGCCTCATGGACCTGCACATCTACCTCTCTGTCCTCTGCCTCCTCGGCCACGACCAAAATTATGGGGTTAAGGGAAGTTGTAGCTGAGGTGCCCTTTCTTCCCGCAATTATAGCCCTCCCTGTCATCGCTGGTGGGAGTACTAGGAACCACTAATACATAATGGATAGCTAGTTAGGTCTCACCTTTCATCACCTTCTGTTGGATCTCCTCTTGCTCCATCGATGCAACAGCCTCATCCAGGGACGAAAAAGATGGTAGATGACACATTGATGCCCTCCTAGCCTCAAACAGTGGATTCAGACCCTTGAGAAAATGAGCCACACGCCTGCGCTCAATGTACTATTTTTCAAGGAGAATATCTGCCAGATTTTGAAATGATAGTAGATCATAGTAGTCCAAGTCCTCCCATAAGCGATGTAGCTCCGCTGCATACTGGAGTATTATCTTCTCCTCCTGTGTGGTAGCATCAATCTTCTCTTCAACTTCTATCATCTTCATGACACTCACAGCTCCAGAGTACATCACAGCCAATGTCGTCCAAACATCAGTTGCACTGCAGATCGACTCCACCATCCCAGCTATGAATGGAGACACAGAAGTCAGCAGCCAAGAAACCACCAGAGAATTAAGATGACTTCATGTGCTCCACTAAGCACACGTCTTATCATTTGGCTCAGTGCACTCTTCCTTCACATAATTTTCAAGCCCCTTAGTCCGAAGGTTCAACAGCACCCTCCTAGACCAACTTAGGTAGTTTCTTGTCCCCTCAAATTTGATATCATTGGACAGCAACTCTATCTTCTTTATCACTTGCTACGGTTCTGGTGCGGGCACGACTGCCCTACTGGATGAGGTCTCCTCTAATTTGGCCTAAAACACCCTGGTCGCCTCCACCGGTATCTCTTTTAACTCCTGACTAGTCACAGGTATTTCCATCTCCACAGTTGCACACAGGGACGAGGTCAAACGCAACTCAAACATGTGTCATACGCCTACATGCAATCACAATTTTCTCTATCTATATGTACACCCCCAAACTCATGCGGCATGAGAAATGCACGATGGATAGAACTTGCCGGAACAAGGGCTAAAAATAGAGATTTGTGCAAAACTTTTCAGGAAGTATGCTCTCTAATCTCAGAACCCACGTTAAGATCGAAATCAGAGGATCACACAAGAGTTCCTCTCTGATTATGCTTGATCCAACGACGGGTTTGACGACACCCGTAGACAAACCCGCAGGGAACGTCAACGACATTCGAGGGTGGGGGGGCTTCCACGTACAGAGGAAGACGGGAGGGGGAGGGGGAGGGTGAGAGACAGGGGAAAAGGGAATTCACCTTGTTTTTTTTTGTTTTTTGTTTTTTGTTTTTTGTTTTTGGAAAAAATGATTCAGAGCTTTGGCTCTGATACCATGTAGAGAGAAAATAATTGATTGATTTACTTCCAAGAGAGGGGGTACATATATATAGGAGGAGACTAGCTTCCTCCTTATTTTCTATCCGATGTGGGACTAAATAAGTCTCCCATAACTCAACAAAAACAGATTAAACTGACGCATACATATCAATATAGACGTCGTGACAAACAAGCACAAATTACAATGTTATTGCATCAGCAATATGCTAGCAAAATATGATTAGCATTTTGTGTAGTCTTAATTCAAGAACAAGGGTTTACCAACAAAAGAAGCCCAATTATCAAAATAAATATAGAAGTCTAGCTTGTAGAGGGATGAAAATGATGGGCATTTTTTTTTATTACATACGCAATCTCTACTATATAATGCGAAAACTAGGCTTCACCGTGAAAAAATTTCGTTCCAAAAATACCCTTCAACATATTTAGTAATTAAAAAGAATACCTACAATAAATTCCACTGACAACCATTTAAGAGATGCAATAATGACAACCATTTACGGAAATCAAAGGATTCATGCTTACTTGCTAAGTCTTTTAAATTGTTACCAAAGAATTCGAAGGGTTGAACCATTAACCTATATAATTAAAAGCAGTAGAAATAAACTAACTCATGAACATCATTCACTTCAATATATGTGCAAAGCACGTGCATATATACTAGTGTAAGAAAAATGCAATGGCTAATTCTTTCGGAAAATTAAATATCAATAATCAATAGATGTCATCCTAGTTAACACAATAT
>JAYESA010000019.1:53435574-53463074 GCA_036927795.1 Iris macrosiphon | reverse complement strand
CGGCCTCCCCTGACCCGCTATCATCCCCTGTCAACCTCCTCCGCCTCCAGAATCCCCAACACCGCCTTCACCCCATCTCCGCCGCTGCATCTCCCCGACCACCGACCTAACTCCCTCTCTCCCTCCGCCACCTCCGGCTACCCATCAACATCCTCCGCTGCTCCACCCACACCCTTCCCCCTCGACCCGCTCTCCTCTCCCTGCAGTTTCGTGCAACCCGTCCCCACCGTCGTCGTCCCCGCGAACCCCAGCGCCTCCTCCTCCCTGCTCGCCGGCCAACCACCGCAGCCCAGGAGCCCGAGAACCCCGCCTTCCCTCCTTTTCTCTCCGGCCAGCCCTCAGCAGCCGAGCCGAGCCTCCGCCTCCGCCGTGCCCTTCGGCTAGCTCCGGCCGCCCCAGCACCGGAACCCCAACGGAACCCTAACCCTAGAACAGACCGGACACGGGACACAGCTCGTGTCGAGGAGACACCCGGACACAAAAATTCAGATTTTACGGAGCCCTGTTCAGGTAACCCGTTCTCGCTCCTCGCTGATCCAATTTCTGTTCCGTCAGTTGTGACGCGTAGACCGCATGACCCCCTCGATGCCCGTGCAACCCGTTCGGTACGTCGCGTTATGTGGTGATCGCACACCGCGATCCAAAAACAGGAAAAACAATACCTTATTTTACCCCGGAACTGAGTGCGCCCCGCCAAACGGGACGACTTGGTCGCACGCGGTCTTCACCGAAATGTGCACACCGTTGATACGGACGTGCAGGATTTCTCAGAAGTTGATTTGGATGTGCGTGCACACCGGAATAACACGTATCCGCCGACAACGTCCCGTATCCGTCCATTCTGGAACACGTCGTAACTTCGTGTACACACGTCGGATTAAAACGAAACTTGCGCCATCGGACTCGTACCAATACATTGGTCTTGTGACCCAAGTTTGGTTCGATTCTGAGAACATTGACAAAATCGCGTATCGCGGGCCCCACATGCTCCACTTGACGGACGATTTTGTGATCAGCTCATCGGAATCCAATTCTGGAAGTTCTGTTGGGTTCGTATCATCGTTCCTGACTTGTTGACACTAAGTTGGACAAAATTGGAGACCTTTGACCCTGACACATTTTTTCGGTACAAAGTGGCTCACATGTGGACCCCGCTTTGAACCGAAAATGTTATTTTCGCCCCTGTGTCCAAATTGGACTTAAGGACAGGCATTTTTAGCTATTTGATATTTTCTGAATCTAATGGTGATGTTTATTTCAGCAACCGGAGGAGTCCTTACAATTCCCACTGAGACCAGAGCTACAGTTGGAGTCAGAACCCTAGGCAAGTGTACCTTGCCAAACCCTGCAGTTTTGCTACTTATTTTTTTGACTTATTTATACATCAGTGGGCAAGTGTACCTTGCCAATATTGCAGTTCTTGTTACTTATTTTCTTGATTCATTTATATCTTGTACATGCTTGACCTAGGACCGTGTGACTTTACTTAGCGTCCGATTAATAGTCGGGTGCCAACACCGTACGCGGCGTTGTGTATTGTCAGCTAGACATGGATACCGAGACCCTATATTTCTCGTACTTGTCTTGTCAATTACATCATAACCCAGGACACTTGACACTATTTATGAGACAGAATCTTCCTGAGATATTCATGGTGATTCTGTATAGGATACAGGCTTTATGACATAGACATTATATTCATAGACATCATATGACTTGCTGCATTAGTATTGATCTTGCGTGTCATGGACATGAGACGTGTGATTACATTGGGTGGGGAGAGACACACAGGCTACAGGCTGATTTATATATATATATATTTATTATGGTGAGGACTTAGACTCTATATCAGAGCTAGGCACTCTACTAGTGCTATATTTATTGTGAGGCCTCAGACTCTATGTCAGAGCTAGGCACTCTACTAGTGATATTACTGCTACCGGCTCCCCGATACAGAGCTTGTAGTGGCTCAGCCTGAGTGTTAGTGATGCTCTCATCTTGCATTTTACTTAGCTGGTTATTTAGTATTACCCTGTTTACTCATTTATTTTCTGCACTGCATTATTTTGGCTTGTATTATCTGTACCTTGTTATGTCCCCTGAGGACCTGGATCCGGACTATGTCCCCAGGATTAGCTGACGAGATCTATCCCGAGGTATACGGGACCGGAGCATTAGCATTAGCAGGAGCAGGTGCCTACATTGGAGCAGAACCAGGATCTGAGAACAAGATTGTACCAGAGGACTTCTCCTGAGTATTGGCTTGAGATACTCATTTATTTCTATTTTTAGTTACTTTATTTCCTGTCTATTGCAGTGATGTATCAGACTTGTTCTCGGATTGTTCTCCGAGACACTTTTATTGAGACTTGTTAGTTTATATTTTATTTGTATTTATTCTAGCATTTGATCTGTGATTATCTGTTGTGGATGAGATTAGTATAGACTGTGACTTGTACCATTGGACCTATTTATTGATATATTACAGCTTAAGTATGCTCCGATGGATCCATTAAATTGGGTTTGTCCATCGGTGTGTGCTGCTGGCCATTGCCACGTGTCTGGTCCCTCGATATTTTGGGACTGGGGCGTGACATAGTTTTTGTGGTGGCCGATGCAAGTCAACGACTAAATTGTTCGGTTTTAACTTAGGGACAGAGCAAGCCTGCAATAAGAATAGGATAAGTTTTTAGGATCTCATCCACTTGCTTGAAACGTTCTTGATATCTATATCGAATTTAAATTAATTTTTTGACTTGTATCTTGCCTTGATTCCTGTGCGCCTCTTATAGTTTATTTTTGATGCAGAATAATGGATTCACAAGCATGCGACGAGACTCCCGCAGGAACACCACAAGTTGCAGATGTCACCTATGACGATGAAGTGACACCAGTTGGTGGAGGTCAACTAGAACAACAAAACGGTCAAGATACCTCAAGAGGTCGGCAAGACGACATTCTACCTCCGCCGTAGTTCACACCACCAATGGTCGTATTCCCATAAGGGCAAGCTATGGATGGGCAACAGATGTTCCAAATGATCTACGCAATGATGCAAGCTCAACAGCAGATTCAACACAAGACTTTAAGTCGCAGCCTAGTAACCGCACTGGAGCAGGCGAATCTACCAGCGCGACGACCAGTGACAGGATCTATCACCGATTTTCGCCAGCTGAAGCCTCGTACCTTCTCAGGAAAGGAGGAGCCCACAGAAGTTCATGAGTGGCTCACCAACATATAATACCAGTTGGAAGCAGCTGAGCTTCCAAGAGAACGTTGGATGACTGCCGTCAGAATGTAATTGACGGATAATGCACATCACTGGTGGCTATCTGAGGAGACACGGCTCGGACCAGACTGAGTCACTTGGGAAGAGTTCTCTAGACTCTTTCAAGAGAGGTACATCCCAGCTGTTGCACGATCAGAACTCAGAGACAAGTTCAACCGCCTTACCCAAGGTAATATGACAGTGGAAGAATACAACGCAAAATTTATTCGTCTAAGTCACTTCGCCCCAACCCTGATCCCGACGGAAGAAGAGAAGGCCGAGAAGTTCTTCGACGGACTGAACTTCGAGCTATAGAGACTGATCGGATCCGTTGCACCTACTTCTTACTCGGACGTCCTTGCAGCAGCCCGACGCATGGAGCGCGTCGTCAAGAGAGAAACCAACCTGAAGCGGCCTTCAATAACGCACCAACCAGAGCAGCACAAGAGGAGTCTGCAAAACGTCAACAAATAAATCCACCACCGAGAGCAGCACTAAGAGCCTCATTCCTTCCTACTTGTAACTACTGTGGCAAGATAGGCCATATTGAAAAAGAATGCAGACGCAAGCTGAGAATGTGCTTAATTTGTGAATCCAGACAATACTTAGCCAGAGATTGCACAACGCATCGAGGAGAAACACCGATGAATAACCGAGAAGCCTTACCCGTACCGGGAGGATATCAGCCGAGGCCACCCTTGGCACCACAAGCAGTACTCTTCCAGCAGGTCCAGCCGAGAAATCCACCACAAGGACGCGGACAAACTTATGCGATAACCTTGGAGGACGCACAGATTCATAGAGTAGCTAATGCACGTAAGTTTTCGTAGTTATCTATTTCTAGATTTGTTTTGTCTCGTGCCTATTGGTTCGTGACCCTAGCCTTAACCTAGTAATGTTGAACTTGCTAATAACCTAGAATATTTTTATAATTGATAACCTAATATGTTTTATAAGTAATGAATTATAGTCTTCTAGATTTCCTTCATCCGGGAAATTGCATAACTTTTAATGCTTAGGAAAATAATTTTTCCTTTGTATTATTCTTACACCCTCAACCTTGATTTTTCTTAATCGTGATATGCTTCGAATAATATTTGCAACCGTGTCATCTCTGTTGACCGATTATTCTTTGATTGCGAGGACACAATCCTCTTAAGGGAGGTAGATTGTAAGCCCCCTGATTTTTCAAGAATTTTGATTTGGATTTTTCATAATTTTTCTGGAATTTTCTGGAATTTTTCTGTAATTAAAACCTAGGCATTTTGATAATTAAATGATTTTTAATTACTGTTAATTAATATTAAAATATTATAAAAATAATATTTTATGGTGTAAAATGGAAAACCGGACATAGGGTAATTTTCGGTGAATTTATTGGACTCCGAAAGCATTTATAAAGCCCTAAAAACTATTAATAAATAAATTGAATTAAACCCCTAAAATAAACCGAGTTTATTTGAAATAAATCAAACCAACCCAGACCCGGTTCAACTGAACCAAACCCAGCCCTTAGCGGGTCGGGTCAGATCTAAACCCGACCAGAAACCAGCAGACCCAAACCCGCACTTAAACGCTAGCGGGTCGGGCCGGATTCACGTTGAACCCGACCCGTGGACCCGGACCCAAACCCGTTAACCGCCTAAACCCGAATCTTATCGGGATTACTGTTCCGACCTATTTATACCTCTCGACTTCCGTGTCCAGCCGCGCCGCAACCCTAGAAATCAGATCCCTCTCCGCCGCCCGCAGCAACGCCGGTCGCCTGAACCCTAAGATCACCGCCCTCGACGGACCCCGCACCCTCGTCTCCCTCTTCCTCCGCCTCAAGCACAACCCCGCCCATCACCTTCCTCCCCGACTCCGACCTCCAGCCATCATCCCCTGTCACTACCACATTCTGAAAACAGGGGTATTTTCGACTTTTTACAATATTTAATATTATGGTAGTTTCAATTAAATAAATTGCATGATAGTATATTTAGTTTAAATAATTATGTGAGATGGGTAATTAAATATAATTATATACGGTGTTCATTTGTTTTGAGCTAGCAGACTTGACCTAGAAGTCCAGTAGATGAAAACCTGTCCAAATTGTGGAATTATGTAATTAATTGTTTTATTTATAATTTATTTATTAGAGATTGTAATAAATTACCGTAATTTATTTAATTATTTTCGCTTTGCCCTTGCTTCGATATTTTGAGCGCTACCCTGACCCTTGTCTTCCAACAAATTTCGCAATCTTGCCCTAGACATGCCCGCCTTCCATTTTGCTATTTTTGCAAGTCATAATTATGCTATCTGTACATTATTTCTAGCCGCACAAAAATCGTCGCGGACGTTTATTTTAAAATTTCTATTTTTATCGTTGTGCGTTCCAATTGAAATTGGGGACAATCTTGACCTATTTTTTGTGCGGCCCAAATTAGGGTAATATCCTGTTCTGAGTCTTCTTCATTATTGGTATTGATGACCTGACCTGATTTTGGCCCTATGTACTTCTAATTAATTTTAGAACACAACTTGCATTTATTTCTAATTAATTTGAGGATGTCATTTTATCTGATTCCGTAAATCCCAAATTAATTTCAGTGCCCTGCTATTTGAGCCCATACCAAACTTACAGCGCCCCCTGACCCTACAAAACACCGGACACCGAATTGCCTGCCAAATTTTCATCATTTTATGCGTCCGTGCAAATACCCAAATTTAAGGGGGACTAATTTACAAATTTGCATTTTTGGTGTCAACACCCATTTGTCTAAACCAATGGAGAGGCCCAACATTGACTAGTCAACACCCTCACCCACATGAAGAAATTCTCCATTATAGTCCATAAAGTGTCGGACAGCGGTCCTCTAAGGCATAGTCTGGAAAAATATTTCCAGTCAGGAAGGAGCAAAGTACAAATCTCAAATAACAGTTCCATATAATTGATAAGGACTATAAAGTAATAAACAGATGATGCTAGATACTGAGAAGACAGTGAAATAATAAAATGGCAAAATAGAGAGACAGGCAATGTAAAGAGACAGGCAATGGGCAATATGATACAGTCAGTGCATATAAAAAAATGAAAAGAACAAGGTACAGTATCATATACGGGTGATGTAGTATATGATTTAAAATAGGGAACTGTAATCTATTCTAAGTGTTTGAAATAGTAGTTTTGAAATGTGATCGGCTTGGGAACATGTACGATAGCTATAGGGCCTGGCTAATCATGGGTGAAGAGCATGATTAACACTTACAATTGTTCTACACTGCAATAAGAGGTTATGATCACATTTCTTACTAACTACTTCCCCGCCCCCAACTAGTACTGTGGATCCAACCATGACACGTCACGATACACGAGCAAGTCCAATCTATCATGTACGATATCTAATATACATGTCGTGTACAATGTCAAGGCGATAATCAATGTAACATCTCATGACTGCAGATCCAAGCTATACTAGTCCGTGTAGCACAGTGTCAAGGATTCAGATGTAACATTTCTAGATTATTGCACTTTATAGGAATTATCAACAATTGAAAATTATCAGAGAATGTACTTGCCTTGGGTCCTTAGCTGTCGTGTACAATGTCAAGGCGATAATCAATGTAACATCTCATAACTGCAGATCCAAGCTATACTAGTCCGTGTAGCACAGTGTCAAGGATTCAGATGTAACATTTCTAGATTATTGTACTTTATAGGAATTATCAACAATTGGAAATTATCAGAGAATGTACTTGCCTTGGGTCCTTAGCTGGTAATTATTGAGGTCCTGTTCCAGAGTATCCCCTGGGTGAACCAACAGTCCTATAGACATAACACAATATAACATTTGCATCAGATGCTACGCTAACACACAGCAAATACTAACTCAGGGGCTATGCCAGGTATGACACTGGTCAATCTAGGGTCGTCTAGTAGATAGATATATAAGACACATTATATCTATTTTTAACTATATTAGTACTTACAATATATATACATGCACCAATTTATATACATATCTAATTTATACTAGTTGAACAATATATATGTATACTCATACATAAAAATACATTTTAAAAATAAATATATATATATACATTTATACTAATTATACATATTTGAAAATATATTAAGTATATATATACAAAATATATATACATATACCAAATATTATATATATATATATACATACATATATATATTAAATGAAATACACATACTATACACCAAAATACGTTTATACATATATATACTAATAAAATATTTTCATATATCATATATATATATATATATATATACATATACCGAATTAATTATATATACTAGAATACGTATTTATATATATATAAATCATATTAAAATATATATACATAGACATATATACTAATTAGATATACACTATACATTTATTAATTAATGTACACCATGCATTACATAATTTAATGTACCCCATACAGTAATCAACTAATGTTCTCTATACATTATGTACATTACTATACATTATATAAATTATTAAAGAGGGAAGAAGGAGAAGAAGAGAAACTCACAGGGGGAGATGGGAGAGCAGGGAATGCAGTAGGAGGAGGAGTACAGCAGCGGCGAGGGGAGGAGCCAGGCTTGGCCGCCGTGGAGATGGAGGGAGCGCCGGCCGGGGTCGATCTCGGCTCGGAGTGCAGGGGGCCGGAGCAGTCGCAGCAAGGCGGAATGGGGGAGAGGAGCAGCCAGCTGATGGTGGTGGCGTTTGGGAGCAGCGGCCGCCGGGAAAACTGATCAGTGGGCCGCCGGAGAAGCTGCATGGGAGGATCGCCGGGTTGATCAGTGGGCCGGCTATTCAGTGCCGTCGGGAAGGAGCAGGGAGCGGGGAGTCTGCAGGAGTGGATGGATGGATGGATGGAGGTGGTTGTGTAGGTGAAGATGATTGTGATATAATTTATGATTAAAATTTGAGGAAAATTTGGAAAATTATCAGTATATATATTTGATTGCAATATAGTAATTTAAATTTTATTATTGCGGACGTTGTATTTGAAGGATCCATAAGTGTCGTATTATTAAGTATTTTGAGGAAAAAGAAAACTGAAGAATCAGATCATTGATGGATTATTGTTTGGATTCATACTTTTTTTGGGACGAGAATCAATACATTGATTGAAATTAAATTTGAGGAACAGATATCAAATTCCGAGTATAAAATTTTTATTTAAATTCGTGGGAATTGTGAGGAGATGGAATCTGATTTTTATTTTAAGAATATTTTAGAATTTTTGAAAAATTGCGAAACGACAAGGCGGATTATTTCAGGATTTTGTGGGTTGTTGAATTTCACTATTTTTGGAAATAATAATGTGTATGAGTAAACACTACTATGAGGATTTTAAATTTCGAGGACGAAATTCTTTTAAGGTGGGTAGACTTGTCACTACCACATTCTGAAAACAGGGATATTTTCGACTTTTTACAATATTTAATATTTTGGTAGTTTCAATTAAATAAATTGCATGATAGTATATTTAGTTTAAATAATTATGTGAGATGGGTAATTAAATATAATTATATACGGTGTTTATTTGTTTTGAGCTAGCAGACTTGATCTAGAAGCCCAGTAGATGAAAACCTGTCCAAATTGTGGAATTATATAATTAATTGTTTTATTTATAATTTATTTATTAGAGATTGTAATAAATTACCGTAATTTATTTAATTATTTTCGCTTTGCCCTTGCTTCGATATTTTGAGCGCTACCCTGACCCTTGTCTTCCAACAAATTTCGCAATCTTGCCCTAGACATGCCCGCCTTCCATTTTGCTATTTTTGCAAGTCATAATTATGCTATCTGTACATTATTTCTAGCCGCACAAAAATCGTCGGGGACGTTTATTTTAAAATTTCTATTTTTATCGTTGTGCGTTCCAATTGAAATTGGGGACAATCTTGACCTATTTTTTATGCGGCCCAAATTAGGGTAATATCCTGTTCTGAGTCTTCTTCATTATTGGTATTGATGACCTGACCTGATTTTGGCCCCATGTACTTCTAATTAATTTTAGAACACAACTTGCATTTATTTCTAATTAATTTGAGGATGTCATTTTATCTGATTCCGTAAATCCCAAATTAATTTCAGTGCCCTGCTATTTGAGCCCATACCAAACTTACAGCGCCCCCTGACCCTACAAAACACCGGACACCGAATCGCCTGCCAAATTTTCATCATTTTATGCGTCCGTGCAAATACCCAAATTTAAGGGGGGCTAATTTACAAATTTGTATTTTTGGTGTCAACACCCATTTGTCTAAACCAATGGAGAGGCCCAACATTGACTAGTCAACACCCTCACCCACATGAAGAAATTCTCCATGTCCAATCTGGACCACTCATTCTGTGGGTGCATCCTCACCCTTGATTTCCCACATGCATCACCCTATTTAATGTCCCATCAAACACTTTTCCCTAGAAAAACCCTAATCCCCAAACAAGCCTCCACCTCCCTCTCTCCTACGTATGTAATTCTTCTTCTCCTTCTTCTTTTCTTCTTCTCTTCTCCTTCCTTTTCTTCTTCTTTTTCCTTTCTTCATTAAAATTTGAATTTCAAAGAGGGGGAAAACCTTGAATACTATTCAAAGCCGACCCTTCCCCCTACTGTGAGTTCCCCAGCCGGCCATCAGCCCACTGGATGGAGGTGGTTGTGTAGGTGAAGATGGTGGTGGTGGAGATGATAGATGTAGGTGATAGGAGGAGGAGCAGGTTGCCGCCGGAGTACAGCCAGCGGAGGGAGAGGTGGAGGATGGTGGAGCGCCGGCGCCGGAGTGGGCTGATGGCCGGCTGGGGAACTCACAGTAGGGGGAAGGGTCGGCTTTGAATAGTATTCAAGGTTTTCCCCCTCTTTGAAATTCAAATTTTAATGAAGAAAGGAAAAAGAAGAAGAAAAGGAAGGAGAAGAGAAGAAGAAAAGAAGAAGGAGAAGAAGAATTACATACGTAGGAGAGAGGGACCCTCACCCACATGAAGAAATTCTCCATGTCCAATCTGGAAAATCATCATTTTAATACGTATTTATATATATATAAATCATATTAAAATATATATACATAGACATATATACTAATTAGATATACACTATACATTTATTAATTAATGTACACCATGCATTACATAATTTAATGTACCCCATACAGTAATCAACTAATGTTCTCTATACATTATGTACATTACTATACATTATATAAATTATTAAAGAGGGAAGAAGGAGAAGAAGAGAAACTCACAGGGGGAGATGGGAGAGCAGGGAATGCAGTAGGAGGAGGAGTACAGCAGCGGCGAGGGGAGGAGCCAGGCTTGGCCGCCGTGGAGATGGAGGGAGCGCCGGAGAAGCTGCATGGGAGGATCGCCGGGTTGATCAGTGGGCCGGCTGTTCAGTGCCGTCGGGAAGGAGCAGGGAGCGGGGAGTCTGCCGGAGTGGATGGATGGATGGATGGAGGTGGTTGTGTAGGTGAAGATGGTGGTGGTGGAGATGATAGATGTAGGTGATAGGAGGAGGAGCAGGTTGCCGCCGGAGTACAGCCAGCGGAGGGAGAGGTGGAGGATGGTGGAGCGCCGGCGCCGGAGTGGGCTGATGGCCGGCTGGGGAACTCACAGTAGGGGGAAGGGTCGGCTTTGAATAGTATTCAAGGTTTTCCCCCTCTTTGAAATTCAAATTTTAATGAAGAAAGGAAAAAGAAGAAGAAAAGGAAGGAGAAGAGAAGAAGAAAAGAAGAAGGAGAAGAAGAATTACATACGTAGGAGAGAGGGAGGTGGAGGCTTGTTTGGGGATTAGGGTTTTTCTAGGGAAAAGTGTTTGATGGGACATTAAATAGGGTGATGCATGTGGGAAATCAAGGGTGAGGATGCACCCACAGAATGAGTGGTCCAGATTGGACATGGAGAATTTCTTCATGTGGGTGAGGGTGTTGACTAGTCAATGTTGGGCCTCTCCATTGGTTTAGACAAATGGGTGCATCCTCACCCTTAGACAAATGGACGCATAACAAACTTACAGCGCAATATATTGCAATCAAATATATATACTGATAATTTTCCAAATTTTCCTCAAATTTTAATGATAAATTATATCACAATCAACCTTCCTGAAATTAACAATCATCAATTCTGCCATGTTAAATTTTTAATCCTTTATTTAAATTAGCGTTTATCCTCCAATTTCAATCATATCTCGATCCTTGTAAAACCAATGATCCAGCAATTCTGGTATATCAACTCATGAATGCTTATCCTTGAATTTCTAATCATCTTGTCCCATTTTGTCAAGTCATAACCTTGTCATAGATCCTTGTTATGGTCAAAACCCCAACGATCATGGTCTAAGAAAATTTTACCCACAGTCATACAACAACAACTTTGAGGAAACATGCATGGTTATGGTCTGTCTTATCATGGTATTGCATTCTCTGTCAGGGTGTACTACTAACTATATCCTAACAAGAAAAATCACGAATACAACCCACGGTACTAGGGAATCAATCAATCAGAAGACAAAACAACATGAGAAAAAGAAAGAACCTGCTAACATATTTCTTGCGGTATCTCCTATCTCTAACATACTCTTAACTCTAGCACATTCACTATCTAATTCCTATTCCTGTACACTGGTACCCATATCAACTAATCATTAATCCCCAAAATCCATGAATATATCCGTATTGCACACACCTGTTTATTAATACTAAAATCTGATACCAAGGACCTCTAGCACAATCATAGGTCAATGATGCATTCAAGGTTTGATACTCCTATCCCTTTAGGTACCACTGTTTCTACTACAAGCACAACCACTGCTAGCTCTCTTACCTACTGTAATTGTCTATACTAGTTGTTCTTATCACTCAAGTGCACGCCAAGTGCAACACAACACACTAAGCACTGCTCTCTCCAATACAACTCTAGATGGACACCCAAGTCTGTTTGTGGTGTCATCTCAAGCATACTCAAGCCACAGATCCTTACACATGTATATCATCTACTCATGTATTAATATTCATATCTCTCATCTACCATAAAATTAATCCTCAAAATAATCGTCAAGGTTTAACTTCTCGATCAACTTAAAATAAATTGTATATACTTCCTCAAAATCAGATACTCAACATCGAAATAAAATTTAATCACTCCTAAAATCTTTGTAGCCTTAACCATGTTTATTGAATTCATATTTGAGATCCTAAAAAATTTAATGACATAATCTCACTCCTCTATTATTCTAAAAATAACATCTTATTTCCACCTTTTAATTTATAACTCCACAATGTACATATCAGTGCTCACGGTCTCTGATACTCAAGGTGCACTCAATGCATCTAGTGTCTATAATTGTGTACTAAAATTGTACTGCCTGAACCACTTGTACCATTACCTCTAATGATCAACGTTATCATCACCTGTATTTTCTTTCATGATTTCAATTTATGTCAACTGGTATATCATCTAATTATCATCACACCGAGTGCTTACTGTTATTAACATTATTCTCGACTAATCCTCGATATAGAATCATTAGCACTCTTGGTATTATATCACTAGCTTCATTAATGGATCATCTCATCAAGCTCATTATAACTCATGATTACATGCACTTTCTATAATACCCATGCTTTACTTCAATCTCAAGGCAGGCATATGGTTATATATCTCGATTGATGTATAAGCATATCTCTTAATCCTTTTACAGCCTGTTAAACTAATTTGTGATACACTTCACAACTTTCATTACTAATCCTGATATTTCTCTACTTATGACATCTCATTAAACCCTTTATGCATATACATTTCTTTACCTTTAACATTTCCGATATCAATCATCAAATTGAACATCATGCTCCATAAATCCTTAACACAATTCCTGGATACTTAATCGTTTACATGGATCACTCAATTACATAATCATGATTATCCAGGACGGGTAATTGGCTCTGATACTAACTCTGAGAACTATCACTGATACTCTATACTCTCCTTAACTCTCAGTCTCTAATGACACTTCTCCTAGAACCATTGTTACAAGGTACTATGCTAAGGGCTAACTCTAGATTAAATCCTACTGCTCACATGTCCAACTAGGAAATACTTACAAGTCACACTCAGTCAACTAATACAAGACACAAACAAAATTGCAAGTCACTAATTATCATACTAACAAGGAATCCTCAAAGAAAATAAGCTCAAAAAGGAACTGGATCAAGGACGAAAGGTATCTTTACTGCTAGTAAAGAAAAGAAGCGATGGAACAAAGTCCTGGAATAACATAAATAGATAAGTCTTGAGATGATACTTTAAGAACCAATTTAAGATACAACCTGATAATCATACACGTCTGTCAGAAATCATGACACACAGAATCCTCGCCACGCCAGTAAGCATAGATGCGATAAACGACAGGTTCCGTAACTAAGGTATGCAATTTTATAATCATGTCATCTAGAACCCTCACCACGCCAACCGGTATGGCTGCGAGAAACTCTAAATCTCATAACTAAAGTATGTACATCCAAGTTAGGTTCCTACGTTCTCGTCACGACAGCTAATATGGCTGCGATAAACTCTAGGTTCCATAACCAAAGTAGACGTTTTACCTTTCTCACTGTTCTCATCCACATATGTCATCAGATGATACTGTAAAAAATCAAAACTCAACAACGATACCAAGAATTAAATTGATAACTGATCAACAAGAATCAAACTCAATATCAACAAGTAAGGACGGACGGAAACAAGGGCGAAGGAATTAAATTGGAAATTATAATAAGATTCTCATGGGGTCATCCCAGGAAATCTTTCAAATAAATTGTGATTGAGTATCCTCTCTCATCCTAGTATCCTATATCCTATGTCCTATAGCAGGCACGCAGTAGTACAACGAAGACGTCGTACTACCATGACATCGCATAACTTGCGAAGTCTGACCTGCATGGGCCACCACTCAAAACGTGTCATGACCCGCACCCGGTTTAGGGGCACGAGTGCGTGGGTACGTCCAGCCTACGCCGCAGCATCGGCGGTAGAACGCTGTCAAGGTCTTGATACTATCTAGCCAATCTCACACAAGCATCCAATCTCCATAAGGAGGCACGGATGACACAATAAATGAACACATACTCAATCACAGGATATGGCACGAGAAGATATCGAACAAATAAAATTAAATACAACACAAGTCCAAAAAATACTATTCTAACTCAACAATATCCAAGTCTCATCAAAATGCCGGAGACAAATCCGGTACCAAAATATTCTGCTAAAAGAACTAACTAAAAATAGTAATTCCGGCTAGACCTCCCGGAATCACAACTAAACTACCAAGTCTGCAGCTACTCACCATATAGTCCATAAAGTGTCGGACAGCGGTCCTCTAAGGCATAGTCTGGAAAAATATTTCCAGTCAGGAAGGAGCAAAGTACAAATCTCAAATAACAGTTCCATATAATTGATAAGGACTATAAAGTAATAAACAGATGATGCTAGATACTGAGAAGACAGTGAAATAATAAAATGGCAAAATAGAGAGACAGGCAATGTAAAGAGACAGGCAATGGGCAATATGATACAGTCAGTGCATATAAAAAAATGAAAAGAACAAGGTACAGTATCATATACGGGTGATGTAGTATATGATTTAAAATAGAGAACTGTAATCTATTCTAAGTGTTTGAAATAGTAGTTTTGAAATGTGATCGGCTTGGGAACATGTACGATTCCTTTTCTTCTTCTTTTTCCTTTCTTCATTAAAATTTGAATTTCAAAGAGGGGGAAAACCTTGAATACTATTCAAAGCCGACCCTTCCCCCTACTGTGAGTTCCCCAGCCGGCCATCAGCCCACTCCGGCGCCGGCGCTCCACCATCCTCCACCTCTCCCTCCGCTGGCTGTACTCCGGCGGCAACCTGCTCCTCCTCCTATCACCTACATCTATCATCTCCACCACCACCATCTTCACCTACACAACCACCTCCATCCATCCATCCATCCACTCCGGCAGACTCCCCGCTCCCTGCTCCTTCCCGACGGCACTGAACAGCCGGCCCACTGATCAACCCGGCGATCCTCCCATGCAGCTTCTCCGGCGGCCCACTGATCAGTTTTCCCGGCGGCCGCTGCTCCCAAACGCCACCACCATCAGCTGGCTGCTCCTCTCCCCCATTCCGCCTTGCTGCGACTGCTCCGGCCCCCTGCACTCCGAGCCGAGATCGACCCCGGCCGGCGCTCCCTCCATCTCCACGGCGGCCAAGCCTGGCTCCTCCCCTCGCCGCTGCTGTACTCCTCCTCCTACTGCATTCCCTGCTCTCCCATCTCCCCCTGTGAGTTTCTCTTCTTCTCCTTCTTCCCTCTTTAATAATTTATATAATGTATAGTAATGTACATAATGTATAGAGAACATTAGTTGATTACTGTATGGGGTACATTAAATTATGTAATGCATGGTGTACATTAATTAATAAATGTATAGTGTATATCTAATTAGTATATATGTCTATGTATATATATTTTAATATGATTTATATAAATATAAATATGTATTCTAGTATATATAATTAATTCGGTATATGTATATATATATATATATATATGATATATGAAAATGTTTTATTAGTATATATATGTATAAACGTATTTTGGTGTATAGTATGTGTATTTCATTTAATATATATATGTATGTATATATATATAATATTTGGTATATGTATATATATTTTGTATATATATACTTAATATATTTTCAAATATGTATAATTAGTATAAATGTATATATATATATATTTTTTTAAAATGTATTTTTATGTATGAGTATACATATATATTGTTCAACTAGTATAAATTAGATATGTATATAAATTGGTGCATGTATATATATTGTAAGTACTAATATAGTTAAAAATAGATATAATGTGTCTTATATATCTATCTACTAGACGACCCTAGATTGACCAGTGTCATACCTGGCATAGCCCCTGAGTTAGTATTTGCTGTGTGTTAGCGTAGCATCTGATGCAAATGTTATATTGTGTTATGTCTATAGGACTGTTGGTTCACCCAGGGGATACTCTGGAACAGGACCTCAATAATTACCAGCTAAGGACCCAAGGCAAGTACATTCTCTGATAATTTCCAATTGTTGATAATTCCTATAAAGTGCAATAATCTAGAAATGTTACATCTGAATCCTTGACACTTTGCTACACGGACTAGTATAGCTTGGATCTGCAGTCATGAGATGTTACATTGATTATCGCCTTGACATTGTACACGACATGTATATTAGATATCGTACATGATAGATTGGACTTGCTCGTGTATCGTGACGTGTCATGGTTGGATCCACAGTACTAGTTGGGGGCGGGGAAGTAGTTAGTAAGAAATGTGATCATAACCTCTTATTGCAGTGTAGAACAATTGTAAGTGTTAATCATGCTCTTCACCCATGATTAGCCAGGCCCTATAGCTATCGTACATGTTCCCAAGCCGATCACATTTCAAAACTACTATTTCAAACACTTAGAATAGATTACAGTTCCCTATTTTAAATCATATACTACATCACCCGTATATGATACTGTACCTTGTTCTTTTCATTTTTTTATATGCACTGACTGTATCATATTGCCCATTGCCTGTCTCTTTACATTGCCTGTCTCTCTATTTTGCCATTTTATTATTTCACTGTCTTCTCAGTATCTAGCATCATCTGTTTATTACTTTATAGTCCTTATCAATTATATGGAACTGTTATTTGAGATTTGTACTTTGCTCCTTCCTGACTGGAAATATTTTTCCAGACTATGCCTTAGAGGACCGCTGTCCGACACTTTATGGACTATATGGTGAGTAGCTGCAGACTTGGTAGTTTAGTTGTGATTCCGGGAGGTCTAGCCGGAATTACTATTTTTAGTTAGTTCTTTTAGCAGAATATTTTGGTACCGGATTTGTCTCCGGCATTTTGATGAGACTTGGATATTGTTGAGTTAGAATAGTATTTTTTGGACTTGTGTTGTATTTAATTTTATTTGTTCGATATCTTCTCGTGCCATATCCTGTGATTGAGTATGTGTTCATTTATTGTGTCATCCGTGCCTCCTTATGGAGATTGGATGCTTGTGTGAGATTGGCTAGATAGTATCAAGACCTTGACAGTGTTCTACCGCCGATGCTACGGCGTAGGCTGGACGTACCCACGCACTCGTGCCCCTAAACCGGGTGCGGGTCATGACATCCCCTGTCAACCTCCCTCCACCTCCAGAACCACCACCCGCCATTGCCGTCATCACCACCACCATCAATACTCTAGCAAGCCGTCCTCCGCCCATCCCCTACTGTCGAGCCATAGCCGACGAACCCTCCGCCTCGCCGCCCTAGCCCAGCCCCTCGTCGGCCTCCCCTAACCCGCTATCATCCCCTGTCAACCTCCTCCGCCTCCAGAATCCTCAGCACCGTATTCATCCCATCTCCGCCGCTGCATCTCCCCGACCACCGACCTAACTCCCTCTCTCCCTCCGCCACCTCCGGCTATCCATCAACATCCTCCGTCGCTCCACCCACACCCTTCCCCCTCGACCCGCTCTCCTCTCCCCGCAGTACCGTGCAACCCGTCCCCACCACCGTCGTCCCCGCGAACCCCAGCGCCGTCCTCCTCCCTGCTCGCCGGCCAACCACCGCAGCCCAGGAGCTCGAGAACCTCGCCTTCCCTCCTTTTCTCTCCGGCTAGCCCTCAACAGCCGAGCCGAGCCTCCGCCTTCGCCATGCCCTTCGGCTAGCTCCGGCCGCCCCAGCACCGGAACCGCAACGGAACTCTAACCCTAGAACAGACCGGACATGGGACACAGCTCGTGTCGAGGAGACACCTGGACACAAAAATTTAGATTTCACGGAGCCCTGTTCAGGTAACCCGTTCTCGCTCCTCGCTGATCCGATTTCTGTTCTGTCAGTTGTAACGTGTAGACCGCGTGACCCCCTCGATGCCCGTGCAACCCGCTTAGTGCGTCGCGTCCTGTGGTGATCGCACACCGCGATCCAAAAATAGGAAAAATAATGCCTTGTTTCACCCTGGAACTAAGTGCAATCCGCCAAACGGGACGACTTGGTCGCACGCGGTCTTCACCGAAATATGCGCACCGTTGATACGGACGTGCGGGATTTCGCAGAAGTTGATTTGGATGTGCGTGCACACCGAAATCAACGCGTATCCGCCGACAACGTCCCGTATCCGCCCATTCTGGAACATATTGTAACTTCGTGTACACACGTCGGATCGAAATGAAACTTGTGCCATCGGACTCGTAGTAATACGCTGGTCCTGTGACCCAAGTTTGGTTCAATTCTGAGAACATTGACAAAATCGCGTATCGCGGGCCCCACAGGCTCCACTTGATGGGCGATTTTGTGATCGGCTCATCGGAATCCAATTCTGGAAGTTCCGTTGGGTTCGTATCATCGTTCCTGACTTGGTGACACTAAGTTGGACGAAATTGGAGACCTTTGACCCTGACACATTTTTCGGTGTAAAGTGGCCCACATGTGGACCCCACTTTGACCCAAAAATGTTATTTTTGCCCCTATGTCCAAATTGGACTTAAGGACAGGCGTTTTTACCTATTTGATATTTTCTGAATCTAATGGTGATGTTTATTTCAGCAACCGGAGGAGTCTCTACAATTTCCACTGAGACCAGAGCTACAGTTGGAGTCAGAACCCCAGGCAAGTGTACCTTGCCAAACCCTGCAGTTTTTCTACTTATTTCCTTGACTTATTTATACATCAGTGGGCAAGTGTACCTTGCCAAAATTGCAGTTCTTGTTACTTATTTTCTTGATTCATTTATATCTTGTACATGCTTGACCTAGGACCGTGTGACTTTACTTAGCGTCCGATTAATAGTCGGGTGCCAACACCGTACGTGGCGTTGTGTATTGTCAGCTAGACATGGATACCGAGACCCTATATTTCTCGTACTTGTCTTGTCAATTACATCATAACCCAGGACACTTGACACTATTCATGAGACAGAATCTTTCTGAGATATTCATGGTGATTCTGTATAGGATACAGGCTTTATGACATAGACATTATATGCATTGACATCATATGACTTGCTGCATTAGTATTGATCTTGCGTGTCATGGACATGAGACGTGTGATTACATTGGGTGGGGAGAGACACACAGGCTACAGGCTGATTTATATATATATATATTTATTATGGTGAGGACTTAGACTCTATATCAGAGCTAGGCACTCTACTAGTGTTATATTTATTGTGAGGCCTCAGACTCTATGTCAGAGCTAGGCACTCTACTAGTGATATTACTGCTACCGGCTCTCCGACACAGAGCTTGTAGTGGCTCAGCCTGAGTGTTAGTGATGCTCTCATCTTGCATTTCACTTAGCTGGTTATTTAGTATTACCCTGTTTACTCATTTATTTTCTGCACTGCATTTATTTTGGCTTGTATTATCTGTACCTTGTTATGTCCCCTGAGGACCTGGATTCGGACTATGTCCCCAGGATTAGCTGACGAGATCTATCCCGAGGTATACGGGACCAGAGCATTAGCATTAGCAGGAGCAGGTGCCTACATTGGAGAAGAACCAGGATCTGAGGACGAGATTGTACCAGAGGACTTCTCCTGATTATTAGCTTGAGATACTCATTTATTTCTATTTTTAGTTACTTTATTTCCTGTCTATTGCAGTGATGTATCAGACTTGTTCTCGGATTATTCTCCGAGATACTTTTATTGAGACTTGTTAGTTTATATTTTATTTGCATTTATTCTGGCATTTGATCTGTGATTATCTGTTGTGGATGAGATTAGTATAGACTGCGACTTGTACCATTGGACCTATTTATTGATATATTACAGCTTAAGTATGCTCCGATGGATCCATTAAATTGGGTTTGTCCATCGGTGTGTGCTGCTGGCCATTGCCACGTGTCTGGTCCCTCGATATTTTGGGACTGGGGCGTGACACACAACTACACACACATAAACATATATATATATACACACACACACATATATATATATATATATAATATAACCCGAGAACTCTAGCACACACTCCCCAAAGCTAACCCAACGCGCGCACAAGCCCGAAACTAAGAAACCAAGTCGAAATGGCCGTTCGATCATTTCGACGAACACGTGGTGTGCGGTTCACAAAACCTCCTGAAACGTACACCAAACATATTTGAAATCGGCCCAAAATTTACCTACGGGTTCTAAACGATGTCTAGATCCTAAAAAAAAATACTAACTCGTTGATTCTAGGTTCGTGGCACAAACGCTCATGCATATAGGACCGGCGACGATAAAAATCCCTAAAACGTCCGAAACGTCCGTTTCTCCGCGACACGACTTCACGTGTCCGAACGGAGACTCGTACTAACCCTCAAGACACCCGACAATGTCTACCTAGGTCCGTCTAACCTAGGACAACACCAAAAATTGGGCCAATCTCGGATTTCACCCGAAATCGACACAAAACTTAGTGTCAAAGTCTCAAAACACAACCAAACTTGCTCCAAGTTTCTCCCACAGGTAAGCAACTCTAAACTTATTCTTAGACAATTGCTCAAAAACCCCGCTCGAAACTCAATACCTTGGATATCTCAAGGTATTGAGATACCTTGATATCTCAAGGTATTAAGATACCTCTATAAACCCTCACTAACTACCCCTCTAGCTAACTATTTATGCATATAGATATATACCTAGTTAATAATCTAGGCTAGAATATATATCTAACATATATATATATATATATATATATATATATATATATATATATATATATATATATACCTACATATCTATATGTATATATATATCCACATAAACACATATATATATATCCCTTACCCGATACTCATGTATATATATCTAACTATCTATCTAGATATCTATCTATCTAGATATCTATCTATCTATTCATCTATCTAGATATCTATCTATCTATTCATCTATCTATCTATCTATCTATCTATCTATCTAGCTATCTATCTATCTAGATATCTATCTATCTATTTATCTATCTATCTAGATATCTATCTATCTATTCATCTGTAAACCCCTGAATTTTTCAAATTATTAAATCTTGGATTTTTTCCAATTTTCTGGAATTTTCTGGGAATTTTCTGAAATTAAAATCAGGATTTTGAATTATTACATGATTTTTAATTGATATTAAACAACATTAAAATATTATGAAAATAATATTTTTGGGTGTAAAATGAAAAACTGGACTTAGGGTAATTTTTTCTGGAATTTATTGGACCCCGGACCTATTTTAAAACACCTAAAAAGTATTTATTAATTATTTATTTAATTAACTGATTTATTATTATTATTATTATTATTATTATTATTATTATTATTATTATTATTATTCCTATTATTTATCTGAGCCCAGCCCGTTGGGCCCAGCCCATTCAGCCCGCGGCCCGTTGACCTAACGGGTCGGGTCGGGTCCGCCTGAACCCGACCCGCCCGGACCCGACCCGGCTCCCCTCTTCCCCAGTCCCCGTGCCCGCGTCGCCCGACGCTCCGCGCGGCGCTCCGGCCGCCTCGCGACGCCACGCCACCCCTCTCGACCGCCTTTCTCGGCCTGCCGCAGCTCCGCCTCGCCTATTAAACCCTCTTCCTCCGGTCTCCCCCTCAGCCACCGGATCTCCACCCACCGGAACCCTAACCGTCCGGCGACCCCTCCCCGAGCGCAGCCGACGCCCTCCGCCGCCGCTGCCACCGGACAACGCCGCTGCCCAGCCGCCGGAGTCGCCCCTCCTTCCTCCTCCCCTCGTCAGTCCAGCAGCAGCGGGCCAGAGCTCCGGCCAGCCTCGGCCCGCCGCCCCCGGCGCCTGCCGCTCGCCGCCGACCAGCCAGCCACCGTGCAGCCCTGCCCCGGCCTGCCTCGCCGTCCTCCGGCCGCCTGAGTGAAACCCTAACCCTAGCCCTAATTTGAATTCTCGTGTCCGACACGTGTCGGACACGTTTCAGACCCTGGTTTTCGGGTCCCCTTCAGGTGCGTGTAACTTTTGCCTCGTAGCTCTGTTTCCAATTCCGCAAATTGTGTTGTGAAGCCTGTATGACCCTCCCGGTGTCCGGATAAACTGTTCGGGACATCGCGTCCTGTGGTGATCGCACACCGCGATCCAAAACAGGAAAAACTAGACCCTGTTTCATCCCGGAACTGAGTACGTCCCGCCAAACGGGATGACTTGGTCACGTGCGGTCTTCACAGATGCGTGCACATCGTCGATACGGACGTGTGAGTCTTCGTGGAAGCTGATTCGGGTGTGCGTGCACACCGGAATCAACGCGTATCCGCGGACATCGCCCCGTATCCGCCTTTTTTGCATTTCACCCTAACTTCTTGTACACTCGTCAGATCGAGACGAAACTTACGCCATCGGACTCGTAGCGATACGCTGGTCCTGTGGGTCAAGTTTGGTTCGATTCTGAGAACGTTGACGAAATCGCGTGTCGTGGGCCCCACAGGCCCCGCTCGACGGGCGATTTTGTGTTCGGCTCATCGGAATCCAAATCTGAAAGTTCCGTTGGGTTCGTATCAGCGTTCCTGACCTGTTGACACTAAATTTGGTGAATTTGGAGACCTTTGACCCGGACACGTTTTTCGGTGCAAAGCGGGCCCACCGGCGGACCCCGTTTTGACCCGAAACTGTCGTTTTTGCCCTTGTCTCTAAATTGGACCCAAGGACAGGCGTTTCTACCTATCTGACATCTTCTGAGCGTGATGGTAATATTTATTTCAGCATCTGGGCTCATCTCTGGATATTTCTCCAAGTACAATTAATTGGATCCAAACAACAGGCAAGTACTTGCACTTCAAGTTTAATCTTTATATTGTGATAGTTAATTCCCTGCTTTACTAGTACCCTTGATGATTACACGTAGTGCTAGAATACTGGATTTTATATCTTGGATACTGTATTTCATATCTTGCTTTTCATGTCGGGTGGGAGAATACTAGAAGGCATGTAGTTTACCTTTCCCCCTATTGTTTAATAGCTGTTGGTACACGACTGTCCATCAGCCGGATCTCGATTATTCATGTTTAATAGTCGTTTATGACGGCCGGATTAGCCTTATAAACCCTTACATGCCAACTATGTATTCTAAAACAAACACAAGTTCACACAGATAGTTTCTAGATCTTGTTATAATTCTTGCAGACTGTTGTAGTTCTTTTCCTGTCTCATTTATTTCGGTTTTCTCATATTCCTGTTTATAGCATTAACTCTGAGATATTGATGTTCTTCTATGCAACTTTCTCAACATGATACTCAAGTTAATTGTCATGAATATTTAGTTTAATCTTGTTGTGCATTGTGTACTTTGCTCCTTTCCTGACTGGATCCGTTGTTTTAGGCGATGATAAGGACTTTGCCCCTACCTATTAAGGCCCCTATGAGTTAGCAGGTGACACATTGAGGAGCCAGAACCCACCCAGGAGACTCCTGCTACAGAGTAGCTAGTAGTAGCTATCTTTCATTTATATTCTTATCTCATTTATCGGGTTTGTCCCCGATTACATTTTGAAATCCTGTACTAAAACATTTGAATCTGTTGTCACGTTTATTTCAGTTGCAATCTTAAGTTTCAATTCTCATTATTATCTTGCCTATGTTATTTGTGAATGAGCTAGTTAGTAAATTTGGATTTGACCTAGACAGCGTACTACCGCCGATTCTGCGGCGTAGGCTGGACGTACCCACGCACTCGTGCCCGAATTTCCGGGTGCGGGTCGTGACACGTTTTTATGGTGGCCCATGCAGGTCTACGACTAAATTGTTCGGTTTCAACTTCGGGACCGAACAGGCCTGCAATAAAGATTGAGGATTTTAGGAAAAGCTCATCCACTTGATTGAATCGTTCTTGATATCCATATCGACTTCGAATTATTTTATTGACTTGCATCCTGCCTTGATTCCTGTGCGCCTCTTATCATTTATTTTGGATGCAGAGTAAAGGATCTATCAGCAAGCGACGGGGTTCCTACAAGATCACCACGAGATGCTCTACCAGCATAACCGTGGAGAACGCGCAGACTCTTGGAGCAGCTAATGCGCGTAAGTGATTTGTAGCTGCCGTTCCTAGTTTAGCTCGTGCCTATTGGTTCGTGACCTCAGCCCCAACCTAGTAATTTTGGAACTTGCTAATAACCTGGTATGTTTTTTTTTAAATTTGATAACTATGGATATTTTAGAGTCTTTTGTTATTGTGCTTATTGTAGGTTGCTTTGTGAACTTAAATAATTTGTATCTTCTTTCATCACCATCTAGCGCACTTCATTTTGCTGTGCTTGACTTATGCTGCTATTTTATAGCCTAGTTTTGCAAGCTTACCCTTTTATCAAGCTTGTTCATGACATATGTATTAGTGGGTCGACACACTAATACAATTGTCTATTCAGAATCAGTGTATTACGGTCTGATCAACCTTAGTGCATTTGGTTCGCCCTTCGCACTACTTTGCGTGGATTGGGATATACAGTTGACTAGTATACCTGCCCTAGACATGTCTGAGCATAACTGTACTAATACGAGCATGCGAACAAATGATTACCAGAATAGAATCTCAATCCATAACCGCCTGACAAATTCCCATTAGAATTCCTTAAACGCCTTGATCCCTATACCTCTGTTCTACCACCTCGCCCTTAAACTCTTTATTATTGGTCCTCGTCTTTCCTTATTTCGGAAAGACAAAATTCTGTGTTTGGTATAAGTTGATTTGTAGTGCTAGACATACCCCTCAGACCGGACGAATTGATGATAACCCTTTATGACTAAGACAAGACCCTAGGTGCTGTGTTTTGTGTTGCAGACTTAAGATTCAATACCCAAATTTATTAAGTTGAGACCTAGCTTTACTAGTTGTATAGCCTTAGAGGATATGGGTAGAATTCTAAGTTGGGTAGCGACCGCAATGTCCACCTGAGAGAAACCCGTTAGACTGTAATCAAGTGAGTTTGGACAGAGAGAACCCTGCCATAATTTAAATTTCGAGGACGCAATTTTTGTAAGTTGGGTAGGTTGTAAACCCCTGAATTTTTCAAATTATTAAATCTTGGATTTTTCCCAATTTTCTGGAATTTTTTGGGAATTTTCTGAAATTAAAATCAGGATTTTGAATTATTACATGATTTTTAATTGATATTAAACAACATTAAAATATTATGAAAATAATATTTTTGGGTGTAAAATAAAAAACTGGACTTAGGGTAATTTTTTCTGGAATTTATTGGACCCCAGACCTATTTTAAAACACCTAAAAAGTATTTATTAATTATTTATTTAATTAACTGATTTATTAATATTAATATTATTATTATTATTATTATTATTATTTATCTGAGCCCAGCCCATTCAGCCCGCGGCCCGTTGACCTAACGGGTCGGGTCGGGTCCGCCTGAACCCGACCCGCCCGGACCCGACCCGGCTCCCCTCTTCCCCAGTCCCCGTGCCCGCGTCGCCCGGCGCTCCGCGCGGCGCTCCGGCCGCCTCGCGACGCCACGCCACCCCTCTCGACCGCCTTTCTCGGCCTGCCGCAGCTCCGCCTCGCCTATTAAACCCTCTTCCTCCGGTCTCCCCCTCAGCCACCGGATCTCCACCCACCGGAACCCTAACCGTCCGGCGACCCCTCCCCGAGCGCAGCCGACGCCCTCCGCCGCCGCTGCCACCGGACAACGCCGCTGCCCAGCCGCCGGAGTCGCCCCTCCTTCCTCCTCCCCTCGTCAGTCCAGCAGCAGCGGGCCAGAGCTCCGGCCAGCCTCGGCCCGCCGCCCCCGGCGCCTGCCGCTCGCCGCCGACCAGCCAGCCGCCGTGCAGCCCTGCCCCGGCCTGCCTCGCCGTCCTCCGGCCGCCTGAGTGAAACCCTAACCCTAGCCCTAATTTGAATTCTCGTGTCCGACACGTGTCGGACACGTTTCAGACCCTGGTTTTCGGGTCCCCTTCAGGTGCGTGTAACTTTCGCCTCGTAGCTCTGTTTCCAATTCCGCAAATTACGTTGTGAAGCCTGTATGACCCTCTCGATGTCCGGACAAACTGTTCGGGACATCGCGTCCTGTGGTGATCGCACACCGCGATCCAAAAACAGGAAAAAGCAGACCCTGTTTTACCCCGGAACTGAGTACGTCCCGCCAAACGGGACGACTTGGTCACGTGCGGTCTTCACAGATGCGTGCGCATCGTCGATACGGACGTGTGAGTCTTCGTGGAAGCTGATTCGGGTGTGCGTGCACACCGGAATCAACGCGTATCCGCGGACATCGCCCCGTATCCGCCTTTTCTGCATTTCACCCTAACTTCTTGTACACTCGTCAGATCGAGACGAAACTTGCGCCATCGGACTCGTAGCGATACGCTGGTCCTGTGGGTCAAGTTTTGTTCGATTCTGAGAACGTTGACGAAATCGCGTGTCGTGGGCCCCATAGGCCCCGTTCGACGGGCGATTTTGTGTTCGGCTCATCGGAATCCAAATCTGGAAGTTCCGTTGGGTTCGTATCAACGTTCCTGACCTGTTGACACTAAGTTTGGTGAATTTGGAGACCTTTGACTCGGACACGTTTTTCGGTGCAAAGCGGGCCCACCGGCGGACCCCGTTTTGACCCGAAACTGCCGTTTTTGTCCTTGTCTCCAAATTGGACCCAAGGACAGGCGTTTCTACCTATCTGACATCTTCTGAGCGTGATGGTAATGTTTATTTCAGCATCTGGGCTCATCTCTGGATATTTTCCCAAGTACAATTAATTGGATCCAAACAACAGGCAAGTACCTGCACTTCAAGTTTAATCTTTATATTGTGATAGTTAATTCCCTGCTTTACTAGTACCCTTGATGATTACACGTAGTGCTAGAATATTGGATTTCATGTCTTGGATACTGTATTTCATGTCTTGCTTTTCATGTCGGGTGAGAGAATACTAGAAGGCATGTAGTTTACCTTTCCCCCTATTGTTTAATAGCTGTTGGTACACGACTGTCCATCAGCCGGATCTCGATTATTCATGTTTAATAGCCGTTTATGACGGCCGGATTAGCCTTATAAACCCCTACATGCCAACTATGTATTCTAAAACAAACACAAGTTCACACAGATAGTTTCTAGATCTTGTTATAATTCTTGCAGACTGTTGTAGTTCTTTTCCTGTCTCATTTATTTCGGTTTTCTCATATTCCTGTTTA